>OU744320.1:59510156-59816833 GCA_916610145.1 Eristalis arbustorum | reverse complement strand
TTTACGTAGACGATGCTGTATCAGTTCGTGAAGCAAAACAATAGTTCACTCCCTTCCGTTCTGGAAATTTCGATGTGAGAGTTGAAAAAGCTCGCTCTGTTGAACAAGTCGATGAGATTTGAAAAGATTGACCAGGACCGTCACATAAGCTGCCAAGGAACTAAACATTCACCATCAAACGGTGTTGAACCATTCGCAAAAAAGCTGGCTACAAAAAGAAGCTCGATGTTTGGGTGCCACATGAATTGTCTGTGAAGCATTTTATGGACCGAATAAAATGAAATCTGGAGCGAATGGTAATGGGAGACGAAAAGTGGATCAAATCACACATTATTGCCGATGTGCGAAAAAGATCACGGTGCAAGGGTGGTGAAGCTCAACAAATGGTCGCAAAGCCAGGATTGACGCCTGGAAAGGTTATACTGAGTGTTTGGTGGGATTGGAAAGGAATCATCCACAATGAGCTGGTCGAACGATTGATTCTACCCCTTACTGTCCATAACTGATGAGAATGAAGCAATCAATCGAAAAAGACGGTCAGAACTGATTAACAGAAACTGTTTCGTCCACCATCAGGACAACGCCGGACCACACACATTTTTGATGACTCGGCAAAAACTGGGGGAACTTGGCTGGCAAGTTTTGCATCCACCATATACCCTTGATCAGGCACCATTGGACTACCATTTGTTTCAGGCAATGAAGAACTCCCTTAATGGAGTAAAGTTGGCTTCAAGAGACGCCCTTGAAAATTCCTTGTCGCAGTTTTTCGCCAAGAAACCACAAAAGGTTTACACAGATGGAATAATGTCTCTAGCGGAAAAATGACAAAAATGAGTTGAAGTGTGATTAGAAATACGAAAAGACTTTTACGACTACACATTATAAACCAGAGTGCATTGAGTAGAGGTTTCACCTGCGACGTCTGGCGATTTTTCCTTAGTTTCGGGAGCATCATGGATGTCCCCATCTCCTCCAAACCTTACAGACAGTGCCATGTATGTAGTCAATGCAGAATTGTTCTTTCGAAGACCAACGCTCCAAGAATCACTTCAGTTTCAGAGGAATTTCAGTGTTCTTACACTTCGTTCGAAGTTGGTTCGACAAACATGATCTCGGACCTCTGCCAACATGCCTCTCCATCCAGCACAGTCCTTAGCTAACTGCTTCAGCTGATTGCGGTCCCTTACCAACGCAGATGTGGTCTTCTTTTTAACGTCTTGTCCCTTGAGATTGGACTCGGCGACATTTTGGTCATCTGTCTGTCTTCTTGTCTTACGAGCCCAGACTTTCTAAACTTCGCGTTGACATTCTACCACATGTCTGTCATACCACTTGGTTGTATAACTTCGCCGGAAGGATGGGTGTTACAGTGTGAACGCTCATACGACGCCATGGCGCGTGGTAGTTCATCTTTTTCCCTCCATCCATCCACGTCCAATTGTGTGTGAAGACTCGTCGAACCACTGTCTAAGACACGCTACGAAACTAGCCTCACATGTGAAGTCTGTCGACCGTGCGGTGCAATGAGAACCACTGTAGAATCGTCCTTGGCATTAGCGACGTTCACAGTGTACTCCCGTGTTGATCTACTGGGCCGAGCGACCAAAAATTACCTGGTTTGTCAAAAATGACCTGTTTCGTGGCATCAACATTGAAGCGCATGGTCCTCATTCAGGGATGGTGATGTAAGAAATAAGCAAAGGACTCTAAACTAAACTGATTTTGCCAATGTTTGTAGTGCTCGTGCTCGTTTGTCGGCTATGGCGACCATTGCAGTTCCTTCTTCGCTTGGCTTGTTTATGTTCTCTTGACGTTTGGCCTCCGTAATGGATAAATGTAGAGGCGATTATAAGATAGCTGGTAGAGGAGAAGTTGATGCGAAGTTGTCGTAGAAATTAAAGATGATAAACAAACGCACTCAATATTTTCACAGGCGATGGAGAGATGTGTGGAACATAATGTTCCATTATACCACCGTTTCATCGACTTCATGGACGCCTATGAGAGCGTAGTCAAAGTAGACTTTTAAGGGCATGAGATGATTCGGCATCCCTGACAAACTGGTTTACCCACACAACAAGTGAAGTTAAAACAGCCGGATTGCTTACCAGACCAATGGACTTCGACAAGGGGATGGTCTTGCGCGGCGCATCTTCAACCAGGCGTTGGAGAAAACAATTCAGGAGTCTAGTACATTTGCGAGGAGTGATCCTCACTCGTTGACAACCAATTTGATCTACGGTCGTACGACTAGTGTTCACATTGTATTACCTGTCGTACGACCGAGAGAAAAAGGTGAACTTCCATGTGACCGACCGAACGGCCGCCTCTGTCTCTCACACTTGTTCGACCTAGTGCAAATTGGTCTTCCCGACTAGGTCGAACTACGCGGTAGTACAATGTGACCTCCGCTTTTGGCACATTTCCAGCAAAATCCGGAAAAAACATTGTTCCTCTGGTGCGATTGAAGTGCATCCATTAGACAAGCACCTTCGAATGCATTATCTGCTGCGGTTGAACGGCTTTTTCAGTGTGCACCCGTGCAGTGCGCTTTCGAAGATTAATTAGGGCACTTCCCCACCACCTTGTGCTTCCAAAAGCACCCCCAACGACTGGTGATTTGTACGGTTTCCCACCATCAATTTATGTGAAGATGCCAGAACACCATCGCTCCTCCGAGAGTCTATTCCCCTGAACCACTCCATTGAATCCATCGATTTTCAAGAACTGTGCCACTTCCTCATTCCCCCGAGTCGTCCTTCCTTCAGCTGGCAACTCATTGATGAATATTAAGTTACAAAAAGTGGTATCGATTTAAAATTCCAATTACTCGAGTTTAATCCGCGCGGAGGGCGGGCTGTGCACGACTCCAAGGCGCGACACTCATGTGTGTGCGTGTGCGGCGGGAATGCGAAGTAATTGGTAACAAGGAACGGAATTTCGTTTAATTACAGCTGATTCCGCGCGTAATGGATTGATATTGATTTCCGGATAAATTCCGGACGATGTGCGCGATGGAAAATGTATTTCCCTCTTCCGCTGTGCCGAGCAGCAGAGGATTGCTTTCTGTGGCACCCTTTCTGCTTGCGATTGTCTCCATTTCAAGGGAACACACTCGAGGAGGATATACGGGAGGGGTTTGATGGAAACATGGCTTTGAGTAGTGGAATGGAAGGGCACGTCTGTGACTCCACTAGCTCTTCAGATAGCCCAGTGACTGGTTCCCAAGTTTCAGTGGACGTTCAAGCGTATCCACCAGAGAGACTGCAAATTGAGCAAGTGGATAGGACTACACTCCCGGGTTCATTGTGTTCGAAGTACCTTTCGGATGTTATTCCCCGTCAAGCGTGGAGTGGAGCACAAATGAGCCCAGCAACAGCACATGAACTGATCCGTCAGAGTGCCAGACTGTTTTTGCAGTGTTTTTCCAGCAGATGTTCTTCTATTCGACCACTAAAGCAATTGTGCTAACACCGGTCGCGAGCACCCGCCAAAAGCTCCAAAATAGCGATGTAGCGTTGTCCCGCTGAGTCGGAATCGAAGCCTGGCTGTCCACGCGCTTTACATGACCCAGTCACCAGACGGTGGACGACTGAAGAGGCTCACGTCCATGGGCTCTACATGCCACAACTTGGCTAGATGTCATGTACATTCCGAACAGTTCGTGGTTGAATCTTCTGCTCCATCCTGTCACCAAAGCAAAGGGCGTCAATGACCTCACGGAGAGCTTTTCTTGACAATGCCATTTATTTCTGAATCCGCCATGGGTTTGTCTACCCCTCTGCGGCATGGAGCAGGACTGCAACTGATAGTGCCTTTGTCAGAAGTCAAACTGTGCGATCCAACCGAGGATCCTCATTTTCCTCCCGAGCCTAAAGAAACATCGGCTGACGAAAGCTATTCTGCGTTTGGTCTCGGCACCCTTGGATGATAGGAGCCTGAGCAATTGCTGCCTCCCGCACACGCTGCTTCCATCCATCAAGGCCAAGCTCCCTTACATCATGACTTGGTCTTTATACCGGCCTTCCTCTCTTTCTCGTCCCAGGAAGCTCGGATTCGAAGACCCTCTTTCCGGGAGCATTGTTGCCCTTGGCCGAGACATTTTTTCCTTCCGGACTACATCCACATGCTTGTACAGGTGGTTCGCCGTCGTGTCTTCTCCTCCATTCACCTTCTCGCAGACGGGACCATATATCCGACGTCTTCAAGAATAAGCTCTGCAGTTTTGGCTTATCGTCCAGTTTTCAGCTCCATAAGGCAGGACTGGCAGCATGAGAGTTTTGTAGAGCTTGATGTTGGTCCTAGTTTTGAGTGCAGATGCCCAGTTCGAGTGTCAAGGGCGATTCTACGTCGGATCTCCACTAAGATGTCATTCGTGGTGGTCACGTTTGAACCTCAAGAGACAACACGTGCAAAAGAAGACCACACCTTCGTTGGGAATGGGCCACAATCAGCTGAAGCAGTTAGCTTAAGACTATGCTGGATAAAGGGGCATGTTGGCAGAGGTCCGGATTCACTTTCCGAGATCCACTTGGGAGCCGTTGCAACTGCGGTTTGTCGATAAACTTCGAACGGAGTGGAAGAACACTAAGAAACTCCTCTTTAGACAGTCTTGCTGTACGTCCCAGCGTATGATGCTTTGAGGCCTGGCCTTCGAAAGAACAATTCTGCATTGACTACATACATGGCACTTGTAGGCGAAGTAAAAAGAGCATATTAACTCAAAAGAAACCCTCCTTTGGTATACTTATGGGACGATGTCAAGTTGGAGTGATAGGACCAATGTAGTCAGCACACTGCTATCTGCAATAAACTATACGCCATTAACGAAGCTACCCACCGAATTAGGAAACGGCATCTAACTAACACAAAGATCTCCATATTCGTAGCCAGTCAGGCTGTTCTTTCTTTTCACCAAGAAGTCACACTATTAACTCTAAACCTGTCGGAAATGTCACAACAGACTGAAGCTGATCTGAGTGCCTGGCCATGAAAAGCATGAAGGATATGAGAAAGCAGACGTACAGGCCAATAAATGTGGTCAAGTACTGAAATTTTCTCCTCAGTTGCCGGGTACCCGGTAAAATTCAGAATTGGGTATTTCCCGGGTAAAATCAACAGCCCTAAAATGGACATCCATGATGCCCCCGAGACTAAGGCAACAACAAAAATTGTTTTGTGTCTGATCTCGGCACTGATGGTGGACAGAGACACACGTGATCGACCCATTATCCCTTGTAGGTTACAAATTGAAGCACTTGGGCTTCTTCTAGAAGCACGTTGCTGTAAATTCAACGATAAACATTTACTGCAGTCTTCGTGCCATAAAAGATTGACATGGATGGGAGCTCGTCCAACTGTCCCGGGAGGACTGGACTTTGTCGGAGACTCCAACGAAAGCGAATCGGCTCATTCGCGAGGGCTTCGGGGCAGCAAATGATTTCCACAAGTGACGTCCCAAAGACTTGTTTATTTGAATTGCCAGAGACTCCCCTTCTGCCAATCGGCTTCATGGAGCGAAGCACAGCAAACAGTAGAGCTGATTCTTGGTGCTCTGGGCTTCAATGGAATAAGTCTGTAGCGACATACATGGACTGGGTAGTCTGTGAGAAGTGACGGAGATATGGACACAGACAGTGGAGAACTCAAGGATCTGTACACGATCGCCACATTTTCGATTTTCTGCGTCAATTTTCTTCAAATTTTCCATTCAAGGTTCACACTCTCTCTCACCTCAGTCCATTCCATGCAACTTTTATAAAAACAAATCACATTTTTACATTTTTCAAAAGCAACAGAAGAGTAACCACAGGAGTGTATACAGTTCACTGCATTTTTTTTTTTTGAGAAATTATGTAATTTTCTCCAGTTGGCTAGGAAACTCCCGATTTTCGACTGGAAATACTTTCGAATTCGAGCTCTAGCTGTCCCCGCAGAGATTTCACCAAATTTTGTCTGGTTTTCGACCAGTTTTCATTCAAAAGTCATGGATTTCTAGTCGGATTTTGACTCCCTGGCGTCATGGACTGGCAACAGATGAGGTGAGTGTCTTTGCTAGTTGACGTGCCGTGTCTGTGCTCTTGCGAGGGGCCACAATTGTTTGTTTTGGCGACGAAGAGAATGTGTCTTGCGAGAATGCAGTTAGGAGCGGGTTAAGATCCAGAAGCAGTGTGGCATGGTGGACATGGCTTGATGGCTGAGAACTAGACGACTGTGTGTGAAAATTTTCAAGCAAATGCGCAGAGGTGGCCTTTGAAGAGGAAACCTGTTGGCGATTCATCTTTCTGAGAATTGCAGCGTTCTTGAAGACGTCGTACGCTTCCTACTGCTTTGTGTGATGTAACAGTCCTCAGAAACCCACGAACTCTACGAGCTGTACCAAGAATTGTTTGTAGACCGGAAGTCACAATAAAGTCCACTGTCCACACCCCGTCCCAGTTAAGACGCTCTTCAAAGCGGATGCAGCTGGTTGAAGAAACTAAGAGGAAAACCAAATCACCAGTCTTTCATAACATGCCACCATTCCTCGTAAAATATCAAAGTCTGCAGACAACAAATCACAAACCCCCCATTTCCTCCATAAAGCAACCAATAAATTGCCATCAATCGCAATCACAACCAATTCACTAGCGCATTAAACGAAGTCAAACATTGCAGCCAGCGGCACAGGCATTGCAACCCCTTCCTCGCGTGGCTGGCCGCCTTGCAACTTTCAAATGGCCTCAACGACGGAATATTCATTCACCGCTGAGGCCTGCACTACTGCGCAACGCCGTGCACATTTGGTCAATTAATGCAGCGAATTCCTTATGCACACGCATCTCACACCGAGTGATATGCCACATAACAGCGACTGAAAGCAACCGAAACTCTCTTCCTTATTGGATAATACCGTCGCATCCGAATCGGCCACTGGCCGCTGCTGACTTGCCTGAGTCGCGGAAGAGACTTGCGATTACCTGTTAGTGTTACCAGCGCACACAGCCTCTGAGGAGACGCTTTTCGGTGGCTGTGGCCCAGTAAAAGTGCCTCGGCGATAGGGATCGCTCGGGTGTGCCGTGCAATGAATCGTTAAACCGAGTCGAGGCGGACACGTGCCGCGAGGAAGGTGGTTACAAAGTTTTACGACCGAGACGATTGAGCGAACAGATGCTGCTCGCAGTCGTAAATGAAAGTGCTGTGAATTAGTTTTGCGATTGAAATGAAACATAGATACAGACTGGCGTAAAGTTCTGTTCCCACGTGAGGCTTTGCGGTGGAAGTGGTGCACTGGATGGGAGATGGAAGGACGGCGAAGGTTGCGATGGCGGGGATGTATTGTGTGTTTGGTTTGCGCCGAGGAACCATCCGGTGGAGGCTGGCTGGTGTACAACCGAATCATGTGAAAGAATGGTGTCCAGGTTGAGACAAGCAGGAAGGGAAACCTACATTTGAACGAGGAACACATCTTACTGTATTTGTGACACAATGTGAGGACAACACTGCAGATTCCAAAAACTTCTTTGCTATTTTTTCCTCTTTGTTGACACTAATGGGGCGTGTGGCTGAAGGAGCAGACAGAAAGTTAAACAGGCCTTAACGTCTCCCCTTTTAAGAATAAAGACAAATCAGTCTAGCCAGTGACTGTATTTGGTCCCGTATTAGTGTGGCACATGTCCTCTCGATGTTCCAATCTTAATTAGCTAGAGACCAGTCAAAAGACGTGTTTTTTTACTACTCAGTACTCAGCTCAGTAAGATTTTACACGTGAAGCAAGAAAACACCAACCTACTTAGTAAAATTTCACTGTCATTACTGACAAGGAGGCGTTCAAAAATCTCATTCATATCATGGCGCCAGAGGAAACTATTTGCTTCTGAAAGACTGTTATCAATCGATTATGTGACACTTGTAAGTGTTTTTTTTGCTATTTTCTTACTGATGTTACTTGTGCAACTTCATATTACTTAAAAACGTGTCCCAGACTTACATTTCAATTATTCTTGAAAGTTTAGATAGAAACCTTAACTCAGAACAGAGATCTCAAAATCATGACTGAGCAGAGTACCGAGTAGTCAAAAAAAACACGCCATGGTGGCCCGTGGCTTTGTGGGTATGTGCGTCGACCCCAACCTCGACGTCGTAGGTTCGATTCCAGTTCTGAGCGACACAAATAATTTGCACGAACCCACCTCTTTCGAGTGACTGACAGTGCTCAGTGTATTTCCTGTCTAGAAAAAGCTTCTCAAACTTGGCCGTTCGGAGTCGGCATAAAACTGTAGGTACACGAGTGGTTGCTGAGAAGCTAGGCCCTGGCCCTCTACGGGCTGTAGCGTCACCCATATTATATATATATATATATTAATGCCAGGGTCTTATAGTTCTTCTTAAACTCTACCAAGTTAATCATATATTTGGCATTTCAGCTTTGGACAGTATACAGTCTGCAAAGGAGAAAATACATCCTCTTCAGGCTGCAACACTTACTTTCTCTGCTGAGCCAGTAGCTGAAGGCGAGGCAGAAGAGGAGAATATCATGCCGATCATGGAATCCGGCGGATCGACTGCGGAGGGAGTCACTCACATCCGTAATCGAAGTTCAACCCTATTACGGAATCCGTCGGATGAACTACATTATCGGTCCGCAAAGTATCCATATCGAACACTTCTGCAATCAGCTGCTTGCTATCAATTTTGATTTTGTTGATTCAATTGTTCCGAAGAATAGTTATTTATGGAGTGAATTAGAGGATATTATGAAGTCAAGTGCACTTTTTATGTATTGAGTAGATCAAAAAAATTATTCCCAAGATATTCGTTTTAAAATAAGAACTAGGGCGAAGGATATTTAAACGTAGTAGAAGAAGTTCTTTTGTAATCAACCTTCATTTATGCACCGTTCTTTCAAATTTGAAAATGATTCAGGCTGACTAAAGCAGTATTAAGATATGTTATCTTGACGAAAACACTGCCACCAGTGTTAAGATCCTCATTCTTGTTTTCGGAACATAAGTTTGCAGCATGTTTAAGATTCCTGGATGAGAATGGATATCGGACCAGTGCTGTTGACAGTTGTTTCAGTTGTTGTTAGCTATTAGAAAAATATGTATGCCCAATGGGAATAAATTAAAGCATGAGCGAAAAAACGGGAAGCAAATTATATTTGAATCAAGAATAAATTTTGTTTGCTTGTTCTAAAATTTATTCCGCTGCAACCACACATCCTTTTTCCCCCAAATCCGCAACTCATTTGGTTCGGATTGAAAACGCCAGAAAATGTATGAAGTGCGGATGAATTGCGTTTTCTATAATAGCACTTTTTTCGCACTACTTCACCGACATCCGCTCCCTTTCTGGTTTGCGTTTTCTCTAATATGAATATGTGCGGATGCGAAAATTTTCCCTCCGCAGTCGATCCGCCGGATTCCATAATCGGCATGTATATTTTGCTCTCTGAAGACTCACTATCTGATGGAGAGTTATGAAAATACGGTCGTCCAGATGGAGCTAGAGGAGAGCTTCTACCTTGAGAAAGGAAACGGGACAGCAGGAACGTCTGTGGTAGATTTTTCTGAAAGTACCATCGTACGCTACTTCTTTGCGTGATGCACCACTCCTCAGGAACCCACGAACTCTACGAGCTGTACCAAGAAGTAGATGTAGTCCGGAAGTCAGAATCAAGTCGAGACAGCAGGCCTGAACTGGCAATAGCTCCATCCATCTTTAAAGCAGCCCAAACGAACACAAATCACGCTTTTGCCGTGATTGCAAGGCTGTTCACCATTGAAAATCTGGGCTGCGTCCTGACACAGGATCTATATATCCTGAAAGGGACAGCAGGAACCCAAGAGCCTGCATTGTTATTAATGTGTGACCATGTGTCCATCCCAATTCAATTGGACATGAACCCAAGTCTTAATTGGAGAAAGGTTTTCACAAATGCCGCCTATCGAGTTGCGACTTTGTATGGACCCTCCCACTTGCAGGTTGAACACGATGGCAGGGTGTCCGGAGACCACTCCAGCGGCACTGGTTCTAATCCGACTTCGTCAGGTTTTCAGGAAGAGAGAAGAGAAATACGATGGCCTAGTAGGAGACTGAGAGAAAATACCGGGGTTTAGTCTCAGCTGATGGTCAGGATTGGGATTTAGGGAAAATTAGGGATGGACTGAGGGAGTCAGTGGACGGACGTGTTTTTAGCGGACGCAACGAAAGGAAGAAAATTGTGGGTATGTGCGTCGACTCCAATCTCCACGTCCCTAAATTGAACGACAAAAATATTGTTCACGGCCCCAACTCTTTCGAGTCATGAGTATTTCCTAAGCACAGCTTCTCAAACTTGACCGTTCGGAGTCGCCATCAAACTGTCCCTTACAAGAGAACAGTGGCACGCACAATACGAGTGGTTGGGTGAGGAGCTATACCCTGACGCTCTACGGACTTTGCCATAATTCCACACTTTCATCTTCTTGTGAAGTACATTCTGGTGTCCCTCAAGGTTCTATTCTCGTTCCATTGTTACTCTCAATGCTCATAAATGACCTTCCAACGGTGTGGTCCTATTGTGACTTTCATATCTATGCAGACGATGTTCAAATCTAACTAAGCTTCCCACTAGGTATGGTTGACACTTCTTGTCACAAGAAATCACTGACCACGCCTCCGTGTCGGGCGCCATTGTTGAAAATGTTTCAATTTACTTTAATTTTCTTAAAGTCAACGATGCAAATAACGCTCGCCAAAAAGTTCAACAAACAAGCCACGGCTGCAAATCAATCCCCTTCCACTGCATCGACTGGAGGCAGTCAAGAGTCCTTAAGCAGCCACCAGAATTTACACAGTCAACAGGAATTTAATTGGATTCTCATCACCTCCCAACCAAAGCCGAATTCATTCACACAGTCGAGCTTAATGAGAAAGCTGTCCACCGTCACAAAGGTGAAAGAAAACGCGCACCGAGCATGTAAACACAGGGCAAGGCAGCGCGTTATGAATAAATGATGCCCCATCCCCACCACCACCCAGCCCTTAACCTACCGCAATTGTTCGTCCTCTGGTAATCCACTGGGTCGCGCTGCACTGCGATAATTTTTAAATTTCTGTTTTCACGCGGAAAATTTGCACTCTCCGCCCACTGCGCTCGGGCTGGTGTTATGTTTTCACTTTCACAATTAAACGGGTTACGTGGTGCTGTCGCTGTGCACGAATTTTCCACTCAAATGCGACAATCACTTGACCAGCTGCGGCGGCCACTTATGCAACGACCAGCAAGGATGCTCTGTTTCACGTCACAACGACCGATCTGCACTCGTCTTCGTCCTTTGCCTTGAGCTGAAGGATGTTGCTTTGGTTTTTTTGTCAAAATTGTTCACACTTCCCGTACGGAGAGCAGCAGCGAAAGCGAATCTGATTTTTCAGGTCTTCATCGACGAAAGTAAAATCTGCAACTGATCGTGTGCATTGCACCTGGCCATGTTAAGCGGATGCGAACTGCAGTTGTGCAGTGCGGCGCGCGAATGCGCCGTTGCGTCCCACTCTTCGTCTTCGTGTGCGGATGGAAGGGGGAGTCACGGGCGAACGTTAGAGATCTCGTTTGCAGAAAGCGACGACTCGCGCAGTTGGACCACTTTGGATTGCCTTGTCTCGGGCACACGACGACTGTTATGTCGGCCCTCTTGTATAACAACTGTGCGCGATGCGTTGCATGAGGGGGGCCGACAGGCTGGCAACCGGTTATTGGTAAATTGATCGAATTTGGCCTGAATTCAGAGTGGACTTTGCTTAGAAGCACTCGCACTTACTTAGAAGCGCGAATATTCGAGATTCGACTGTTTGCCTGGCGACAGTGCACTTTTTGGCCAACCTGCTCGGCTGCAGCGCGACGCTTCCGCGAGAGGAGAAATTTGCATACGCCGCCGCGGATGTCGGTGGCTCCTGAAAGTGGCCATGGTGCGGAAATCGGATACGATCACAAGCCGGAAAATTTGCATATATTCGCTGATTTATGATCGAGTCGCAATGCGGCTGGCTTTGATGGTGGACGATAGGAGACGCGAGTGCGACGGAGTGAGCTGCTTTCGTGGTAGACCCCGGTGGGGCACATGGAGTGCATGAATGTGGACTCCTGTGCCTGTGCCAGCAATGGATCTGGAAAATCACGAATTCGCTTGAGTGTTGTTCTTGTTGTGTCATCAGAAGCAGATTGAGAAAGACAAAGTTTTGGATGGCCAACGGGTGATGTCTTTATGACCATGGCAGCACAAAGATCTTTTTTGGTGAGTTTTTCTGGAGCTTCATGTGCTGCATCATCTGCTTTCTCGATATTCATCAGTACTTAGTGTAGGAAGCTTCGGAATGCCTCTGCAAAGAGAGTTCTTAATCGAACTGCTTTCAATAGACCTTGGTATCTTGCCTCCAACATCCTTTCCCTTTTTTTTAGGATGCCTGCATCAGGAGCCTTGGGATGACTCAAATCTGGTGGCTTCACTTCAGTCAGCCCATCTCTGCTTAGGAAGTTCATCGATAGCAATACCCCACCCAAGCAGAGGTTCCAACACGGGCAAGAACGTATGCAACAGACCTTCACCCAGGGAAACTGACGGAGCTCCGTCGTGGTTGCCAAACTTTCATCCTTGGTCGCGATTTGATTTCTGCTCACTTTAGACCGAGTGGCAGTGAGTTTACTGTCACTGCGCCTACGTAAAGACAAAGTGGACAGTCTCCCCTGGGACATTGTAGTCGTTTCATAGCCTTGCGCCTCTTTTTGCACACCACCTTAAGCCGTTTACCTTGGCAAGGTACATCCTCTTTTCTAACAATCGAGGGGTGCCACCTTAAATGCCGACCACTACAGCCTACCTTTGCCTATAACGATCACTCAATCTGGTTAGACTTAGCAGAGCTTTGCTAAGAACGGTGTCGGTGTCATCCCTGCAGGCCTACGATTCCTACAGATACTACATGGATGAAGAGGAGGTAGAAACTATAAATGCTCTGGCAAGTCGTAGACACTTCTCACATCTTCTGCTTTGTATGGCGCTACAGTCCGGCGTGGATCAAGGCCTCAACCAAGCCTCTCAACGCGATCTCTGGTTAGCTGTCCCCAGTTTCGCACACCAAGTTGGTCGAGGTTCTTCTCTACTTGCGTGGGCCGCCATGAACCCGGGCGTCCTCTGTTGTGTTGGCCCACATGTTCGGATTCGAAGATTCCTCAGGCCGGAGCGGATTTGTCCATACACTCTACATGCACCAGTCACCTTAGCCGTAGAAGCCTGGCTAGGCTTATGTCGCTGTACAGCCCGCACAGTTCGTGGTTCAATCTTCTCCTCCAGAAACCTACGCAAACAGGACCAACGATTCAACGCAGAAACTTTTCTCTCGAAGAGTCCAAGCGCGTCTTCATCCGCTCTTGAGATAATCCAGGCTTCCGCGCCATAGAGCAGGACAGGGATGATCAGTGTCTTATAAAGCGTCAACTTGGTCCTTCGATTACTACTCTATTACTCAATTGCCCCTTGAGCCCAGAGAAACAGCGGTTGGCAAGAGTTATTCTGCGTTTTATCTCGGAACTGATGTCGTTCGTACTATTGTCTTCGGAGCCAAGGTAGATGAAGTCCTTGACTACCTCGAAGTTATAGCTGTCCATTGTCGCGCTTTGTCCGGGACGTCGATGTTGATGATGACAACATATACCTCTCTAGTTTTACCGCCTCCGTTTCAATACATATCAGCAAACGCTTCATTGATGGCTTGCGACCAATCACGTCAATGCATGCAATTCCACAGATTATTGGAAGGTCGTGCCTCTGGTGTGCTTCCTTGCCTCATTCACAGCCAGACCAATTTCAGAAGCTCTTAGCAAATGCCTCATTGAGCTATACAACGTCGGCATATGCCAGCTTACTTGTTCCAACGTTGGGAGACGTCAATCCGCCTGATATCACAATTGGCCTACATTAGACTCAGTGTACCTCCCTTCTGCTGTCAGCCACTTTTACCTAAGGTTACGTTGTCATTAACAGATTGAGAAAGGCAAGGTTTCGAACAGCCGACATTTGAAGGATATCTGACGTTATCAGTTACAGCAGACGTCTGAAAGAAACTGTGTCTCATAGAGTCCTTGCATGCTCACTGATTCATCGAAAAAAAACATTCCAAGGGATGTCGTCGCGTACTATGGTTGGTGGAGGTCCTTCACCATAAACGTGGGCATCCTCTTTTGCGTTGCCCCACAGGTTCGGATTCGAAGATTATTCGGGCCGGAGCTGTGTTGTCCATCCTCTCTACATGACCTAGCCACTGTAGGCGTTAAATCCGTAGACGCTTGCCTAGACTCATGTCGCCGTACAACCCGTACAGTTCGTGGTTCAATATTCTCCTCCAGAAACCTACGCAAACAGGACCAACGACTGAACGCAGAAACTTTTCTCTGGACTTTTTGCAGGTTTGGCAGGTTTGTCAGGACCCCTGGATGGACAACATCTGTATATTCAGATGCACCCGTAAAAACTATGAGTAGAACGATGGATGGCCTTTATCACCAAGGGCATCACAATGACTCCAACTGGACGAATGTGGCAGGCTGGCCCCATCACGTTTACCCACAGACCTAACCTACTAACTTACTTGCTTATATGCTTTAACCCCTCGGGGCATAGGGCGTAAACCACGCCTGCCCGCCATTTGGTTCGAACTTCTGCAAGGCGTTTGAGCTCTCTGCAACTCATTCCAATCGAGCTTGATTCCCCTTCAACTGTTCTACGTCACATTTGCCTTGGAGTTCTGTCAGCGGATACCACTGCATGGTGTACTTTTAAATGGAATCGTCTTTGCGCCGTAGGGTGTGTCCCATCCACCGCCACTGGCTCCTACGTGTTGTCATGTTTACAGGTTCTTGGCTCGTTCGAAATACGATTTGTTTAAAAAAATCCGCTTTTTACGAAGGATAGCAACTTTCGCGTGACAGTGGAGTCCATTTCCCATGAACTGCATCCTTATAGCGCCTATTCTACGTTAAACCGGAACAGTCGCTGATTAAATTGTATTTCAGATCGTGGGTAGCATTCCAATCGCTGTTTAATCCTTCGGCTTCCAAGTACGGCTTGGCCGAAAGCACTCTTCCTAGGTTGCTAAAAAAGAAAGACAACATGCGTACAAGGCAGGCAGATGAACAGAAACTGCGCTATAACAATTGACAGAAGCTATCGAAAACTCCTTTAAAACGAAAGTGGTAGTTATATGTGCTTTCCTGGATATTGAAGGAGCATTCGACAACATTTCACAAGCCGCATAGTGTTAACTACTGAGCACAAGAACAGCTGAGACTCATAGAAGGCATATTCAAAAGTCAAGACAACAAAAGGTTGTCCTCAAGGAGATGCCTCATTTCCTCTAATGTGGGGCCCAGTTGTAGATGAACTCCTGCAGAAGACTCCTAACAAACCATGGCATCAAATGTCAGGCATATGCTGATGATCATCATGGACAGAGGAAAGATGGAGGACATATGTGACATCATCGAATGGGGACTAAAAACGACTAAGGAGTGGTGCCTATCGGCTGGGCTAAGTAAAAGGAAAAACTGGGACGACTAACACAAATTAGTCTGTCGGGTACAATACTGACTCCAGTAAGAGAGGTAAAAAACCTAGGGGCCCTAGAGGCTAGGGACAGCAAACTCACCTGGAAAAGACACACAGAAGAGATCACTTGGAAGGCGACGCGTGCTCTTGTGATCTACAAGCCTAGCGGGCAAATCTCGAGCTTGCAGTTGAAGCATCCTTAGCTGGACGTACAGAGCTATTGTTAGACCAACCAAAATAGTCCAAAAGAACCAACCACATCAGCAGGGCACTCAGCAAAGTTCAAAAGGTTGACATGCTTCTGTATAACAGGGGCCATGACAACTTGCCCAACTGCCGCCTCGGAGGTGCTATTGTAGTCGACTCCCTTGTATCTAGTGGTTGTCGCCGAATGCCCAAGTAAAACCATTCTGAGAATGGCAAAGGGAGGGATAGCACGCACTAGTCATAAAGGTACCACTCTTGACCAATTTAAAGGATCACGCGATAAGAAAATTCAATTTTCAAAAGGGGGTCGCCATTTGGCTTAGCAATAAAAGAGACTGGAGCAACTAATCCAAAGTCCACGGACTGAGCGACAGACGGATCAAGAAGTGTGGTAGCAACAGGGGCGGGAGTATTTGGACATCAGGAAAAGTTCTGTGAGTCCTTGGACTGGTGCACCAGTGTATTTCAAGCAGTCTTTGCTATAGACGGATGCGCTCAAATAGATCCTGAGGGCAACTAGATCAACTGCAGCAAAGCAAGTATGACGGACAGTCGTGCCGCTAGCCAAGTGCCAGGACTCCTCCATCATCAAATCAAAGCTTGTTTGGGAATGTCTACAGAAGCTCAAGGAGCTGAGCAGAGGTAACAGGGTATAGCTCTGATAGTGGCCACATAGGGATAGAAGGCAATGAGAAGGCCGACTCCCTCGCTTGAAAGGGTGCATCGGAACCTTTTTTTAGAAATGGGAAGAGTCCTTGAACAAGGCTCATGGCATGACACTGGCCACGAATCTCTTGGGTCAACTCAACCGAAAGAGGTTTCAGGCGTGTATCAAAATGAGCAAGAACAACCTCTGCATCCTAACAGGGCTTTGCCAACTCAGAAAAACTAGTAGCATCAGAAGAAGGTCCCTGCGGAGGATCTGACGAAATGCCAGAACAAGGCCAGGCCAGGCCCTAACAAACGAAAGGCTAAGATATCCAGACCAGCACCTGCTATCAGGAGAAGAAATGTTTGTCACTCACTAGAACCTGATCTTATGCCTAAAGCCTTAGAGAGTACGCTATAGACAAAATCTCGTTCATCATTGCACAACAGGACTCTTAATCTGACAGTATGTGAGGAAAGCTCTTGAAGGAGAGGTCCCACAATAGATCTTAAGGTCGCGATGCAATAGACCCTCAGCCCCTTTATTCTAATAATGGCAGAAAGCTGCCAACTTTCTTGACTTCCTGGCCGCCAATTTTCAGTTAGGCCCTGTTGTAAGAAATGCGTCTACGGCCTTTGGTTTTTCTGAAGTTACTTGGAACCCCACTCAACTTCTAGATTGCGGGCCTTCCAGTGAAGGTGGGACAGTGGGCAAACGTCAACTGCGAAGTCTAGGTGTTGAAGGTAACATGGCAGTACATCGCTGATAACCACCAGAAACAATAGTGGTGACAGTATGTACCCTTGACGTACTCCACGCTGGCCCTCAAATTCCTCTGACGAGTACCACTTCGCAAGCTTGAACCTGGCGCCAGCCTTAGACTGCCTTGCAAACTTGCACTCCATTCACCGACTCCCCACAACTGCTCTAGATCATCCACCTCTTCAGCATTCATTAACAAAACCGCTAGATAGAGCCAAAATTGTGCCATGCTCCTCCCCGTCTCATCACGTCACGCACGGCGCTTATGGCACCCATCAAGAAAGAAAGACACTGCCCACTACTCACTCTCTCCGCCAATTCGCACATGTGATGCAATCGCGAAGCCTCCCCAGCTGCGCCGAGCATCGACCAACAAACAGAAAGGGTGTCAATCGATCGCCTGTTTACCAGCCGCATGCAAAGTGCATCAATTAAATTTAATTACCACGCACCGGGGACCGTGGATCGAGGACCGGCGGAACCAGCACTTTGCACTGTACTGGCCACGCAATTTTCCGCGCCGACAAATCTGGTATGCCACCCTCGTCCGATTCCCAGTCAATTTCGGTTTCATCATCGCATGTGCGGGCGACCGTCGGCGCGGCGCTCCGAGTGAAGTAATGACGTCAAAGCAATTGCCTTCCATTGTTCGGCCCGTCGTTGGCTAATTAATTGTATGCTCCTCTAATGACCGCGTCTGCGTTATGACACAGTGCAGCGGAGGAAGGCAACTGCCGGCGAATTATCGCCGTCATTGGGTAATCGGTTGCAATTTGTACAACAATCGGACCGAGCCGTACGCTGTGTCGTTTGCACGGTGGCTAGCCAAGACAAGACAGTGGCATCTGTTGGCAACGTCACACACACGCTGACTGACTGGCGGGGCATTTCGCAAGCGCCTCTCCCTGAGCGACAGAGAGTAATGTCTTTGGGCAAATTGCCGGTTCGAGACGTCTGTCGGTCGGGTTAATTCGAGTGATCACCGTCGAGGGGCAGTTAAGTCGAGCGGCTACTGTTTGGGTTGAATGGACCACCGTCACAATGCGCAGCGAGTGGTGGGCAGCCTTGGACAAGAAGGGGACTTGTCTTGGGCCGACGCCGTGGACGGCCAGTCACAAGAATTAATTCTCCGCTGTTCCAGTTACCGTCGCACGGAGAATAGAGATTGTGGCCGGGGTCTCGATTGCGGTTCGCCTTGGGCAATGCATGCCGAAACCGCGGCTCTAATGCGATTTGGCGTTTTTTTTACTTTTGCTTGGACTTGCTCTACCAGATTGGTGCTCGATTGTGGCTCGGTTGGTGCTCGATTGGAGTTCAATCGGGGCTCGATTGGTGCTCGCTTGGTGCTCGACTGGAGCTCGATTGGTGCTCGCTTGGTGCTCGATTGGAGCTCGATCGGAGCTCGATTGGTGCTCAATTGGAGCTCGATTGGTGCTCGATCGGAGCTCGATCGGAGCTCGATTGGTGCTCGATTGGAGCTCGATTGGTGCTCGATTGGTGCTCGATTGGAGCTCGATTGGTGCTCGCTTGGAGCTCGATTGGTGCTCGATTGGAGCACGATTGGTGCTCGATTGTGGCTCGATTGGAGCTCGCTTGCTGCTCGCTTGGTGCTCGATTGGAGCTCGATTGGTCCTCGATTGGAGCTCGATTGGTGCTCGATTGGAGCTCGATTGGTGCTCGATTGGTGCTCGATTGGAGCACGATTGGTGCTCGATTGTGGCTCGATTGGAGCTCGCTTGCTGCTCGCTTGGTGCTCGATTGGAGCTCGATTGGTGCTCGTTTGGAGCTCGCTTGGTGCTTGATTGGTGCTCGATTGGTGTACGATTGGAGCTCGATTGGTGCTCGCTTGGTGCTCTATTGGAGCTCTTGTCTTGTCTGTCTTGTCTGTCTTGTCTGTCTTGTCTGTCTTGTCTGTCTTGTCTGTCTTGTCTGTCTTGTCTGTCTTGTCTGTCTTGTCTGTCTTGTCTGTCTTGTCTGTCTTGTCTGTCTTGTCTGTCTTGTCTGTCTTGTCTGTCTTGTCTGTCTTGTCTGTCTTGTCTGTCTTGTCTGTCTTGTCTGTCTTGTCTGTCTTGTCTGTCTTGTCTGTCTTGTCTGTCTTGTCTGTCTTGTCTGTCTTGTCTGTCTTGTCTGTCTTGTCTGTCTTGTCTGTCTTGTCTGTCTTGTCTGTCTTGTCTGTCTTGTCTGTCTTGTCTGTCTTGTCTGTCTTGTCTGTCTTGTCTGTCTTGTCTGTCTTGTTTGTCTTGTTTGTCTTGTCTGTCTTGTCTGTCTTGTCTGTCTTGTCTGTCTTGTCTGTCTTGTCTGTCTTGTCTGTCTTGTCTGTCTTGTCTGTCTTGTCTGTCTTGTCTGTCTTGTCTGTCTTGTCTGTCTTGTCTGTCTTGTCTGTCTTGTCTGTCTTGTCTGTCTTGTCTGTCTTGTCTGTCTTGTCTGTCTTGTCTGTCTTGTCTGTCTTGTCTGTCTTGTCTGTCTTGTCTGTCTTGTCTGTCTTGTCTGTCTTGTCTGTCTTGTCTGTCTTGTCTGTCTTGTCTGTCTTGTCTGTCTTGTCTGTCTTGTCTGTCTTGTCTGTCTTGTCTGTCTTGTCTGTCTTGTCTGTCTTGTCTGTCTTGTCTGTCTTGTCTGTCTTGTCTGTCTTGTCTGTCTTGTCTGTCTTGTCTGTCTTGTCTGTCTTGTCTGTCTTGTCTGTCTTGTCTGTCTTGTCTGTCTTGTCTGTCTTGTCTGTCTTGTCTGTCTTGTCTGTCTTGTCTGTCTTGTCTGTCTTGTCTGTCTTGTCTGTCTTGTCTGTCTTGTCTGTCTTGTCTGTCTTGTCTGTCTTGTCTGTCTTGTCTGTCTTGTCTGTCTTGTCTGTCTTGTCTGTCTTGTCTGTCTTGTCTGTCTTGTCTGTCTTGTCTGTCTTGTCTGTCTTGTCTGTCTTGTCTGTCTTGTCTGTCTTGTCTGTCTTGTCTGTCTTGTCTGTCTTGTCTGTCTTGTCTGTCTTGTCTGTCTTGTCTGTCTTGTCTGTCTTGTCTGTCTTGTCTGTCTTGTCTGTCTTGTCTGTCTTGTCTGTCTTGTCTGTCTTGTCTGTCTTGTCTGTCTTGTCTGTCTTGTCTGTCTTTAGACTCTTCCGCTCTCTAGTCCAACGACACAAGGAAACAGCACAAACCTTCCTCCCTCCTCCCACCCACTCCACAGACCTCCTTGGCCGCCGGCAACCAGGACCACACTTGACTAGTTCGCCACTCAAGCGCAAAGTGTCACTACCGCGCAAACTCTTAGATAATCGCCTCCTCCGACCACCTTCGCGTCCTGTCGAGGCGGACGGCCCGGGCCTCCGTCACATAACTACCCCACATAACGTGTGTCGCAAGATACGATGCATGCACCTCGGTGCCTTTGCAAAAAAAACTTTCCTTGCAGCACGGCCGACTAGTCGGTGCAGTCGGCTCTTATGCCACAAACCTGCTCCACCGCTGGCTGCAGTTATTCCAAACGACTCAGCGTCTGTCACACAAAGCCAACCACTGAGGCGCGACGATATTCTCTGGACACCCGTAACGGGCAGCTCGCAGGTTCGGAGCCCACGGCTTTCGTCTTGCGCATCGCAGCTAGCTACCATTATGGTTATCAGCGACACTTGTGTGACCCGGTGAGACTAACTCGGTCGGTCGGCGGCGCGGCTGTTGCTGTTGACGCAGCGACGTCGAAAGCAAACAGCCTCCGTTGAGTGGCTGTGCAAACAGCTGCTGCAGCCACTTCCTGACTGACGGATCGAGAGCGCCCTGCTCCCCGGCCAGTGTGTGCTGCGACCGAAGTGGAATCGATTTCGAAACAATTTCACCACGCGCCCCGTTCCCTCGCCGTCCAGGTGGATTAGGTTAATGGAAAATTATAATTTTTCCCTCGAGGAGGACTCTCGGATGCGTGTGCAATTAGAAATCGCATCTGCCGCGCGCACCGCATGCTGAAGGTGAGAGCGGACGTGGCTCACACCGCAGAGGCCTGTCTGCGGGCTCACTTTGGACGTGATTATCGTAAACACGGTACGGTTCAAGTGAAGTAATTGATACGAGAGTTCGTTGACACGGCTGCTAATGTTTCTTCGATTGCCTGCCCGCCTGGTTGATGACATGCGTGGGGACAAGTGCGGGAGTGTCGGTGACCTGAAGTAGCTTAGTTTCAGGCACCAGCCTCAATCCCAGACCTGATTCGCTTCAGAGAAAGTGTTCAATCTCGTCGCGTCTCCCATTGCATCAGCCACCGCAAATTGACACTCTAATCACGTCACCTTGTGTTTGATTCTGCAGATCAATGCGATTCCCATCGTAAAACGATTTTTAATTCGCATGAGTATTGCCAACAGTTCTCACATTTCGAACTCTCGATTATCGTTGCGCCTTGAACTGATTCCGTGCCACCGTCAGTCATCAGCCAGCAGCCATGAGAGCCAGAGGCACTGCACAAGAGCACTTAACACGAATCAGAAGTCTAAAGTGCCGCGAAAGAATGCGGTTAGCGGGCAATTCGACATCACTTACGGGCTCTACGAGTGGTGAGTGTTTGAAATGCGTGTGAGGTGAACTTTGGGAGAAGTAAAGTGGCGACATCTATGAGGGAATAGCTGTTCCCGTGAAGCTTTTGTTGAAGCTCTGCTACAGTGGGGGAGTCTGAAAGAGAACCATGAGCTTTGAGTGGCACTCAATCAGTGTTGCAGCGCCTTAGGTGTGCCAAGAGGATGGTAGGCTCTTGTTCGACTTGCATTGTGGAGTGATTTAGGGTGCGACTGCTGTGACAGGTGGTTCGTGGTTAAGCTAAGTTGGTGATTGACTCTGATAAAGTGCGACTTTCGAAGCAGATGCTCTTCTAACGTCCAACTAAAGCAGGGAACTGTTGCCTGTTCGCAGTAGAATCAATGACTTATGCCAACTCGAAGTCACCATGAGTCGGACTCAAATATCGTTCACTACACCAAATGGGGTATTCACATGAAGGCTGGGAAGGCTGTTTGAGGAGACCATCCCGAGGTGGATGCAGGTCCTCCCGCTTACGAGTTCCATAGTCGCTGGCAATGCTGGCAATTAGGATCAAAACCTTCTGCGCACCAGAGCCCAGTTGGGGATTTGGAGAGGGACTGGCTGTCGTCCATGTGTGTCAATTCAATTCAATTCAAAATCTTTTTTATTTTCAATTCAAATTAACATTGGTAAACAATTTTTCCGCGAAGCCTTACTGGCTTTTCTGCAGAATGTTGTATTTCTAATATTGGTAAGTTAAGAATAAGTAAGCTTAGTTTATTAAATATTCCATAATAGTTTACGAATAAATTCAATAATAGTTAATGAGCAAATTAATACATTTTAATAAATTTTCAATTGTTGAATTTAATTTCAATTGCCATTTAATAGATAGTCTTTTAATTTTTTTTTTCGAGTTTTAAAATTTCTGATTTGCCTAATCTCTTGCGGGATTGTGTTGAGAGCTTCAGGAACACTGCATTTCAACTGTCTTCTCCCATAGTTGTTGTAGAACCGGGGTTCTTGGAGCATTCCTTGTGCACGTCTTCTCGTATGTATCCTATGGTTAATTGGTGTGATAAAGCGTTGATCGTCGTGGTATTCTAGTATCAGCGTCATTTTAAAGATGTCTTCCACTTGAAGAACATTAAAACTTTCTCGCTCAGCTAAATTTCGATGAGAAGGTACATTTATTTTTTTCAGTGCAACATTTTGCAGTTTTTGTAACTTTTTTATATGTGTGGCTGATGCATTACCCCAGGCAAGTATTCCATATCTCAGTTTAGATTCCACTAGCGCAAAGTACACATTCCTTAGCACTGATGTTGGTGCATGGTACTGTAGATGAGTTAGTGCGTATAGTGCCCCTTTAATACTCGAACGTAATTGATCAATATGCGTGTCCCATAAGAAATTACTGTCAATTGATACTCCTAGATACTTGTAACTTTCTACTATATCTATAGGACAGCTTGTAGAGTTACGACAGGAGTCATTCCTACAGTATATTTGATGTTCGGTAGCCTTGAATTGTGGGTTTCTGATGTGCATCATTTTAGTTTTCGAGGCGTTAATTACTAACCCATTATCATGACACCATTTTACTGCATCATCAAACTCCTCCTGTATTATTGTTGTTGCCGTCTGCAAGTGTCTATGGCATACCACTACTGCCGTATCGTCGGCATAAGCAAAGGGCTTGGCAAGCTTGAATATGCGAAGAAGCTCATTGGAGTATAATATGAATAGGAGTGGGCCCAATTTCGATCCTTGTGGGACTCCGTATTGTGCATGTTCTTTTTGGCTGTAGGTATTGTTTATCTTGACGCAGTAAAATCGGTTGTGCAGGTATTCCTTTAACCAATCAGCCATTACTCCTCGTATACCAATACGTTCCAGAGCATCTATTAGTTTTGAATGATTAAGGGTGTCGAAAGCTTTACTAAAGTCCATAAATAGGACCAGAATGTGATAGCTTTTGTTCAGATTTTCGTTGACGTAGTTTGCGAACTCCCCTAATAGTTTACCTGTGCTTTTCCTTTTTTGGAAGCCGTACTGGCTTTCGTGGATGATTGAGTGCTTTTCTATAAAATTCTGCAATCGGTTTGTTACTACCTCTTCAAGACACTTTTCGATAACTGGCAATATTGATATTGGCCTGTAATTTTTGAGTTGAGTTTTTGTACCTCCTTTGTATATTGGCTTGACAACCGCAGTTTTTAAGATCTCAGGAATCCTTCCTTGTGTGAGACTCAAATTAATAAATTTGCATAAGATAGGTGCGAAAATTTCAACGTGAGTTTTTATGTCCACAGCTCGAATTCCATCAATGCCAGGCGACTTATTTTCGCCAAGCTGACCAATTATTTTTGTCATTTCGAGTACATTTGTTCCTTGAATAAATATTGATCTATCTATTGATCTATTAACTGGAAACGATGTAATCGAGTCACAATGGTGCACTAAGTTTGCAATCTGTTCACAAAAATTGTTTGCGCATTCGCTAGCGAGATTGTTCACACACATTTGCCCACTAAAATTTTTTATTATTGTTTCATCAACACTAGGTTTTTTCCTTCCCATTATCTCGTTTATTAGGCTCCATGTCTTTCGTGGATCTGATTTTACCTGGTTGAACTTGGTTTTGTAAAAAATGCCTTTTTGCATTGTTATGTCTTTGTTTAGTTTGTTGCGAAAAGTCTTATATTCTAATTCATAGGTCCTGCACAATCTATTATTTTTCCATCTCTTATACAAATCATCCCTTTTTCTACATTTGGCGACTAAGTCATGTGTCATCCATGGGTTGTGCTTCTTTTTATTTTTTATATTTCTGACAGATGTTGACCTCTCATATATGCTCTTCATTTTATTGATAAGTTTTTGATAAAGAGAAATTGCATTGTTTTCATTAATCACTTCTTCCCAATCTGTTTCTACGATTAATTCGCTTACTCGTATGTTACATATAAAGGACTTGTTGACCTGCTTTTCTAGTAGAGCTGTTTGTTGCGAATTTGTAAAATATATGATTGGGTAATGATCTGTGATAGAGGTTTCAATTACCATTGAGTTGATTTGTTGATCTGTTGCATTTGTTAGGATGTGATCGATTGTCGATTTTGATCCCGTATTCGGATCTACCCTGGTAAACTCTGTCACTACATTCATTAACCCTGTCGTCTGGGTGTTCTCATTTTGTCTGGCCAATATTTTACCCGCACTCTCCCAAACAAATCTCCAGCTTTCTGCTCTCGCCTTCTCCTTTGCCAACCACAGTAAATGTTTGTTGTGTCTGGTCAGCTGATTGTTGACATACACCGTAGCATCTGTCAGAGCTGCGTTCTTGTTTGTGGAGCTGTTGATTTTTTTTAAAACAGAATTTAGTTTTATGGAGCGAATAGAGCGAGTTTGTTTGACGAATTGCACTTTCGTTATGCTGGATGCAAATGTTGCAATTATTGTGGATTTCTGCGGATTTTTTGTTTTCGTTCTATATATATCCGTTATATCAGTGTCTTTAATCTCGTAGTTAATCGTTTTCCCTATTCCCTTCACGATTTCTATTAAATTTTCCTGTGGGGTAGGGGGAATATTTTTTATATCGACATTGTTTTTGATTAGTTGTTGTTCTAATGTGTTGATCTGTGATTGCATGTTTTCTATTATGACATCCTTTTTTTTATTGTTTTCTCTGAGATCATTCAACTCTTTGTTTATGTTTACTATGAGATCGTTATTTTTTTTCATATGTGTGTTGAGTTCCTCGTACTTTGCTGCTAGGAAATCACAGCTTTTCGTAATTTCTTTGATTTCCCCTCTTATTAGACGTATTTCAGCTAGAAGAGTGGAGTTATTGTCACTTGCGAAGCTGTTAGCTGAGTTCACGGGGCTGCTGAACTCTCTCATCCGTTTCGATGGCTGTTCCTGTTGGGGTAAAGGGGCAGATATCACCGTGTTGCTAACTGCAGCCGTAGTTTGGATATCTCCACTAATTCTGCATAACTGGCACTTCCACATGTCTCTTCTCGCGCCCATGGTTCTCCATGATTTCTCCGTGACCGTAGTGCACACGAAGTGAAGCTTTCGCTTACAACAAGAACATACAGCAAAGTCACCTTCGGAGTGGATATTCTCACTGCAATGACCGCACACATCCATGGTAGGGGCAGAGAGATTAAACTGTGGGAAATTTCGTTAATTTTATTTGAAAAGCAAAAAGGGGCTTATGTGGGCTTAAATGCACTATATATTTTGTAAAGGCTTGGTTAATAAAGTCACTGTCTTAGAAATTGATTTTTAATATCCCGAGGGGAATTTACACTTTTAAAATAGTCCAACTGCGAGAGAGCGAGATAATGAAAAAAGAAAACACGTCTACACTGACTAAGCTTACTCTCACGAGTCGAAAAAAAAGTTGGCTAAAAACACGCATTCAAGACACGACGATGCTGATGACGGAGTCTGGTCCCTGTCTGGGCCTTTTCACGGTTATCTCGAATCCCTACAGGACTTCGACTACGGGACGTCCTTAAGCCGCAAGTGTTCCGATTGTGTCACCTCCAGAGACGGTCAACCTGACGACGGGCAGTTCACCAGCTTGGATCCGATTGAAGTTAGGCCGGTCCAGCTCTGGGAGTACTGCGGCTTCCTACGAGTTCTGTTACCCGAAGATGTAGTACTGATCTACTGAGACTTGCAGCGTGGGAAACAATTTAATTGTGACTAAGATACGAGTCATCAGTAGTCAGCCAACTAAGATATGCAGGCGGTACGTCGTACCGCATGAAAATATGACCGTGAGCCTACTCTTGGTGTGTAATTAAGGAAGCATACACGCCGTAGTAGTCTGTATCGAAGACGACACAGAAATGTCGACTTGACTGAATTAGGGAGTCAAAGAGTCGTTCCGGCTTATCTTGGGGCTTAAATTGTGTCATAGCCAACGCCTTAACTTCGCGACTTGGACGCTCGAACTGTCGGAGGGCCGGAGTGAAAAAGAATGTGGTTGCATCGGACATGGGTGTATGTACATCACAATGTGCAAGCCCCCTATTCGCCTCTTTCTGCATTTCTGAAGATGGTACGTCCAAGTGGAAGGCAGCCAATCAACTGAGCGAAGCACCAAATGGGGTGCTCATCAACATCTTCACGGTAGATCTACCGCCTCGAACCAACAGAGTGAACTGTTGTCTATTCGCCGATGACTTACTGACTTATGCCAACTTGAAGTCACCACCAGTCGTCAAGCAAGGAGTCGCAATTGAGACGTCAAATATGGTAGTCAAAGTGATAGTTTGAGAAGACCATCTTGAGGTGGGTGCAGGTAAGCAGCCAAATGTCGGAGTACTCCCAAACGTTAAAGAGATGCCAAATGACATAGAGTCCAAGAATTTTGGCGGGAAGGTTGAAGGTTGAAATTCAACAGCCACTCGAAGCTGACACTTATGAAGGCCAACTTAGTAAATTGAATTAAGCCAGAGGACAAAGCTGCTGGTCTACAAATAGCCATTGCGGTCGACTTAAACGTACGGTTTCGGACTATGGCACGCCATCTCTAAGACCAGCATGGAGAAACTCGCAATGTTCGAATGAACATTACCGGTCCCCCCTTCGACAGGACCGTCGAAAGCACCACAGCAACAAGAAGCTCTACGACGAAGCAAGTATCATCTCATCACAACAGTACATGGTGATACTATTCTAGACCATCCAGCAACCATCCCAACGATGCAATCAGGAACCTGAAAACGCTACCTCAACGCGCTAAATCTGCAGACCTTCCCATCGACGCCTGACAACGAGTTGCATTGCTTCTACCAGAGCAACGATAGCAGGTAAAGCGATAACCACATCATCCCCCCACGACAAGAGGACCAACATGGACACTCGGGTTTGAACAAGCCGATATATAGACCGCACCGAAACTGACAAAAGAAGAGCGTACCAGTCACGGACTTGCCTCAATGCTTCAGGCCGAACAAAAACAGCACAACGATGTTCGATCGTTGATTTTTGCGACTTTTTAATGATTCTGTTGGCAATGGTAATTTTTCGGCATTGACCACATTCTTTGAAATCAAGAGTCCAAGTCCCGTCACTCAAAAGTCCATGAATATCGTATTCCTTGGATTAGAAACTATCTTAAAAACCTTTCAATTTAAGTTTTTTTAGGAGGTTCGGGTTCGGTTCGAGATATCAAGAAAATTAACGCTGGTGTCCCTCAAGGCTCAGTTCTGTCTCCGACACTCTTTCTCATGATCTCCTGTCTGCCACTTCTAATCCAATCAACTCTTTTGCTGATGGCAGCGTACTCAGCTTTTCGTATTCCTTCCAAGACTCACGACCCTGCCTTTCGGACTGAGAAATGGAACGGCAGCGTATGTGAATTCTTATCTTGATAACATAATTAAATGCGGTATAAACAATAGAAAATGGAATTCAATGCATCAACTTTGCTGTCACTTAGGCGAACATTCAATATTCAGCCATTCGCGTATATTCACTCTAAGCTTGAGTACAACGCTCATATCTGGTGCCATCTAGACCATTCAAAAACGAGCGATAAACCACATAGCAGGCATCAATATTGCGGCTCATTAGACTTGGAACCGTACCGTGTCCTCCTTGTCCGTGTTCTATAGCAGAGAACGCTTCATAATAACGCACGCAACAGAAGCTCTGAAAAGGTGACGAAAGCGAAGTCGGCGAAGGAGTTTTGAAAATCGGCTCTTTCTGCTAAGTCGGGCCCATGCCGTCAGACTTTGATTCTTGGCATTGGTTTTGCTTGTGAGTCCATACACATAGCGCTAGGGACAGAGGATGTAGGAGCTCACAAGTTCTAGTGAGCAAGACCATGACGCAACGTAACATTGATGCCTACACCGAGGAAAGCGTCACCTAGAGACTTGTGGGGGCCTCAAAATTTTTTCATTTCTCATCTCTTCCTTAAGTCACAGTCGTAATCACGGGAACACGATGTCCATTCTCCAACAGAGGAGAAAGCATGTATGTGGTTACGTGCTGGTTTTACCTTGTTCTTACCACCGCCGGGTCTTTCTAGTAAAAGCGATCCCCACAACTGTGTACATAGTCTTATATCGAAGACACCCGCTCACTGACTCGGGTTGCAATAGAAATGCATTCGTACACAGCTAATTTGAATACTGATTCATGTCTGCATGGCCTCTGAAAGACTTTGTGATTGATTTGTACCGGATTCTGTTGAATGACAGCAATTATCTCAGGTGATGCCTCTGCCGCTCATCACCTGAATGGGCCTCTACTCGATATATCACTCGACACAATCCGATTACGTAGTCCGGTGAGCATAAATGATCGCATACCTTTATTGGAGCTCGGGGGCATTGACTACCAGCACGTGGAATTCAATAGTCGGGAAGCTCATCCGGCTGTTTTGAATGACCGCACGGCACTAGCGTGTCACTTCATCCTGCCATGGGATCAGCTGCTCTTCTTACACTGCCGTCGTACTTCAAGCGGAACAATGAAAGAAAGTGGCTCTGTTGTTCCTCTTTTACTTACCTTACTTCAGACCTCAAACAAATGCATGATCTTGAAAAGCACTTGGAAGACGTCTTGAATTGGCGGAGTCGGGTGGAGTAGCACAGTCATTCTTGCTCTACCTTCGAACTCTGCTTTCTGGGTATGAAGCTGATTTCTACGAGTTGTCTTCCATTCGAGGCAGGAGTCAGGAGTCATGAGCCGCTGCAATAGTTGTTGGGTGTTGATTGAGCTT
Organism: Eristalis arbustorum; assembly: GCA_916610145.1. Classification (NCBI taxonomy): domain Eukaryota; kingdom Metazoa; phylum Arthropoda; class Insecta; order Diptera; family Syrphidae; genus Eristalis; species Eristalis arbustorum. The sequence continues at coordinate 59,787,409 of OU744320.1, read as the reverse complement.
GATGTGCTCTGGTCATTGTCAGTGTTGCTCCTACAGACTGTGGCTGTGGCTTCTCTTCGATCGATAGATAGGGCTGATGGTGCCGGAATTCACGGCTGCCGGCTGATGAGTCGCGTGATCAGCAATTCGTCTGGAAAATGCTCCGTCTGTCCCCGAACTGTGGAATAGGCTGGGGAAGTTGCCTTTCACTCTTGTGATACAATTATGGTTGGAATTCGTCTTGAACCCGGAGGCTTGAATTTGAAGAGAATTTTAGCTTATAGCTGCTCACGAGCTTGACATACTCTAGACGCTTATTTGCACTCCGAGCTACATTCACATCTTTGAACATGTCGTACAGCCATCGATTGTGTCTTCTCCTCGATCGATCTTTCCGTTGTTGGATAATAAATGATATTGACTGATCATACCAACAGCCCACATCATGTACATTGATTTTGATCCCAAAAAGGGTGAAGCCTCTGCAGCTAGTTTGTATCCATAGGCGCCATATGTCTGGAAACAGTCACCTGCACCTCAACATAACAACTAGAGCGACATCAGGGTTCCAAGGCTTACTTCTTTCTCTTTGCAATTGTTTTCGACTTTGCATTGACAATAAAGGAAATGAGGACAACCTCCACAGCAGCACTAGAAGTCATCACCAACATTCCAACCCTTGGCCATCGTTAACGCCTACAAACTCGTCACATTGAATGACTCTATAAGCAATCCTGAATATATCTCTCGTTGACAACTGTCGTCACAGATAATTTCCCTCACGATACAACTGGGAGCAAACAGAGCAACCTTCACCCGAGAGACCCTCATCTTGTCCACAGATGGCTCCAAAATAGAGGAAGACGTTTGGACTGGAGTATACGGAGTCAACACCAACACCCATGCAGCATGAGCTCTTCCCGTGGCCCGTGGCCCGTGGCGTTGTGTTTATGTGCGTCGAACCCAACCTTGACGTCGTAGGTTCGATTCCAGCACAAATAATTTTCACGGCACCACCACTTTCGAGTCACTGACAATGCTCAATGAGTCTAGAAAAAACTTCTCAAACTTGGCCGTTCGGAATCGAAGGCCCCTTCCACTCGTGAGAGAACAATAGCACGCACAACACGAGTGGTTGCTGAGAAGCTAGGCCCTGGCCCTCTACGGGCTGTAGCGCCACGCATATTATGAGCTCTTCCCAAGTGAACTCTGCCTTGGAGAAAATATAGATAGAGCCATCATCAATCAAGCTCCTTTAAAAACTACGAAGTCACCTCGCACTGTCGACAACTGTTGCACCAGCTGGCCAACACAAACAAAGTCCACCTCATTTGGATACCAGGTCACAGCGGGCACACAGGGAACGACCTCGTGGCAGTAAGTTACGTAAATGCAGGCACCAGCTTATTATACATTCGTTGGAGCGATTTATATAGGAAACAAACCAGTTCCAACATTGCAGACCACCAGTTCTAGGTGCCATTTGGTCCTACTGGTGGGAATTATTCTGTGTCTTGAGCGTCAACAAAGCTTGATCTGCAACCGTGGGTGGTTAGGGCACCCCAAATTAAGTGCGGTTTTAGGCTGCAACCTCACGAAGGTCTAACGAAGGTCTTAGTGGAGTATATACATGCCACAACGTGCACTGGAGCAGGCGACAGGACCAAGACAGGCTTCATACTCCCGGGACGAAACACAACAATGAATGAAACGACCTGAATGTGATGGTGCCGAATGTAACTGGAGTGACTCTGGCAAACCAAACGTAGATGGGCTTCGAACTTCAGCAAGGTGAACGAAATGTCCATAAGCTCGAGCTCTACTTCGATGACCCACTCAAGGTGTCTATTCAGAGTTCTGTCCTTAGGCCGCTAAGGTGACTCGATCCCGTGGTATAAGCTTAATGGTAGGAGAGCATAAGGTTTCCTCCAGAATCATTCACCATTGGTCAGTCAAAGCCTTCCGCACAACCACTCGCCTCACTCGTACAATGCCTAGCGAGTCAAGTGCCTACTATCTAGAGGACTATGCCTTGTGCCTAGCTGGTGGCTTGTGGTAAGTGCACTGTGGCTACAGAATAGGAAGGCTAGTGGCTAAGGGGGGCATTTGCTAATGCCTACTGTGTAATGGCTAGTGACTAGTGTAACGACAGTGACTACTGACTATTGATGTAAATGACTGTCGGGCCTAGTGGCTGGTAGTCGGTGAGTAGTTCTGGCTAAGGGGCAAGTGTCTAAGGGCGCTAGAGTGGACTTGTTATTTTCTTCATCGTGGAGAAATGTCTACAATTAATCCCACTATCTTCTTGTATCCATTTCCACTCCAAAGCCCGTAGAGGGTCAGGGGCTAGCCTCTTCAGTCGCCACTCGTGCTGTGGATGCTACTGTTTCTTCACGAGTGGAAGAGACCTACCCACCTTGGAGAGGCTTGTTGGTTGAGGCCTAGGTCCACCCCGGACTGTGGCGCCACAAAAATAAGAAGAAGGAAGAGACCTACAGTTTTATGTCGAATCCGAACGGCCCAGTTTGAGAAGTTTTTCTAGACAGACGTAGCCTTTGAACATTAAGTTTCGTCGTACCTGATGTCGAACTTAGATACGTGGGTCCAAGGGAATTAAGGTCAACGCACATTCCCACAACGCCACCCGTCCTAATCTATCTCACATCTCACATCACTCTCTATCTCTGAACCACATCTCCCTCAATCTGAGACCTTAATTGATAGCTTCAACTGAGCAGGCCCCCTTGTCGCACCAAAACCCATTCAAGACCATAAAAGAAGCCGTTCCCCCTCAGCGGCCACTGAATGAGTCCTCATTACGAGCCACCCTCCCCGCGTTCTGCAATCCAATTAGTCAAAGCCTAACGAAAAACTAAACTCTCATGACACGGCAGGGGACAGCATCTAGACCAACGAGCATCGTCCATGCAAAGACCTCTCAAAAGAGTCATTCAACCTGACGTCTTGATGAATGGCCTCCCTCGCGGTGGACTCGGTTCTCCCCAAAAATTAATTACTCGTTCACTTAAAAACGAAAAGACTCGAAAAAGCTGGGAGACACGCCCGTGTCGTCGGCGAACACACCGATTGCCTGTCATTATTCCTATCGCCCACTTACCGTTAATTGCCCATATAAGTAACAGTTACACAGTGTACACTTGTCGTTTGCTGCTGTTGCCGGTGGCAAGCCAAGCGCGAATTTTTTGAGCAAAAATGTTCATCTTCCCGCCGTCGGGCGCCCGGGCAGTCGGCAGCGCTCTGTCAAAAGCTGACAGATGCTAATCTCGTGCACACGCCGGCAGACATGACGAACGACTGCGACGAGAGGTACAATCTCGGTGTCGTGCTCGGGATCGGATGTGTCAGTGTGACAGCGACGAGCGGCTCTGAGGGATCGACGCGAAGAAGACAAGGTCGCGATGCGTAAAACCACGGAGTGGGGGGCGGGATCATTAAATTCACGATTTTCGGTGTAGGACTGGTGTCTCCTCCGAAATGCTGGGGCGGAGCAGGGGACTGAACTCGAAGAAGCCAGGAAATGAATTGAATGCTTTCGAGTGTGAAACTTTAATGGCAAGTGTCGCTCTGAAGTACTGAATGCTGATTGCTTGCCGTGCCGCGGCACACGGTGGGTGGACGAGATGCCACTGCCGGTGGGTACAGTGGCTGTGGAATGTTGTGCGCCGCTGTGGTAAGTTCTTGAAGGAAAATGGATTTGATTCGGGTACCGGGGCATACTGGCATCTCGCGAAATAGGGGCCTGAGCTCCCCGGGAAGACAAAAACTCAGAAGAGTGCTATTTCATCGGCGGGCCGCCAGTAGAGGGCCATAGCAGGTGGTGAGGAAGACGGGTATTTTGCTGACTCAGAACGGCCAAGTCTGAGAAACTGTCTATATCTACCACTTTACAGGTAGGCTCAAGTTTGTAGGTGTCCACGCGCATTCCCAAGACTCCACTACGTTGTGGTCCATTAGAGACGGCTTGGGTAACTCGTTGGAACCCTGATTCACTGCACTTTGTTTGCTACGAGATGTCGCGTTGCATGTGCCAAACCGAACATGAGGAGAAGGTAACAACTTCGGCCGCTTAGTCGTCTTCATTTGGTCCTTGATCTGGGATTTAAACAACAAGCCTCTCCAGCTTACGCTTGGTCCATCATCGGCTATACGGGCGTCCTCTATCGCGTCAGTCCACTGATAGTCAAAGAAACAGCGTCGTCCATGGACCCCAGATGTCACGGACAACACACAACTCTACCACCTTAGGGGTTGAGTCCCAAGAGACGTGGCTGAGTGGCTGAGTGGCTGAGTGGCTGAGCTCATGTCGCTGTACAACCCACAGAGACGTATCAATCGCACAGTCTTCTTCTCCAAATGAGAATCGTGGCAAAGAGGATTGCAGAAGAGGTGAAGGGCTTCTTCAACTGCTCCTGAGACTGCCCATATTTCCGCCGCATAGACCGAGACTGGGTTTTGTAGAGTATGACTTTGGTCCCTCGAGTCAGGAGTTTCGAGCCCAGTTGTTTCGACAGACCGAAGTAGCATCGGTTGCCAAGGGCGATTCTACGTCGGAGCTCCACTACGATGTCATTCGTGGAGCTTACCTTTGCCCCGAGGTAGACAAACTCATTTACTTCCTCGAAATTGTCACGTTTTGGCCTAAGTGGTGTGCGGTGGATCGTTTTTTGCTCGACAGCATATATTTTGTCTTGTCCTCGTTGACCTCAAGACCAGCTCGTTTCGCCTGTTCCTCAATTGCCGTGAAAGCTTCCACTATGGCACGTTGGGACCGCGCGATAATGTCGATGTCATCAGCGTATCCCAACAGCTGGACTGACTTGTAGAAGATAGTGCCTTCCGACCTTCCCTATCTTCTCCAGTACCAAATTGAAGAAATCACCGAAAGCTGGACATTAAGTAAGGCTGAAGAGCTGATTCTTGGTGCCTTCGAAAGAAAAATTCTACGTCGGATATATGGTCCCGTCTGCGAGGAAGGCGAATGGAGGAGAACTCTACGAGCTGTACAAGGATGTGGATGTAGTCCGTAAAGCAAAAATCCGTCGACTACACTGACTCGGCCACATCGAGCGAATGGACAACAACGCTCCAGCAAAGAGGTTCTTCGAATCTGAGCCGCCTGGTTCGAGAAGGAGAGGAAGACCGAACCTCCGGTGCAAAGACCAAATCATAGCGGATGTAGGACAGCTTGGCATTGATGACTGGAAGCAGCGTGCCCAGGACCGTCACCGATGGAAGGCAGCAATTGCTCAGGCTCAGACCCTTCTGGGTCTGAGAATGGGATGATCAAATGTTTGTATAATGTCACCTTCCAAAGAGAGCTGCCGAGGGTTCTAGACAACACCAAGAACAAGCTCTGGAGTGAGCCAGAACTCGATGGCTTGACCTGTGTATTGCAGCAACAACAAGGGGTCCCTACGCGTCTTTGACCAAAACGAGATCTCAATCATTGACTGGTTTTGGTTAGCAGGGAAGTACGCATGTGAATGGGAGTTTCTACCGGGCACCCCGTCGCTGTACCGGGGTCGGCATTGCGACTGATCGGGTAACTACTGACAGCTGGAAACATGAATTGAGGCAGTAGCGTCACAATTAGGTGCGGGATACAACGCTTGCACTACCTCCCCGTGGTCCCTGGTAATTACTTGTAAGAACCCTAGCACTTTAGGCTAAAATCGTAAGTGTGACGGGTCTAGTGGGTCTAGACTAAGCAACCTAGGCCTTCTTAAAGCCAACGAAACCGACATTACGCCAGTGTTCTAGTCCGATACAGAGCTCACAGAAAAGGAGATCAGGCCTCTGCGTGGATCGGAGAAGGAATGATTACCTGTTTCCTTCTGCAATGTGAAGACACGCCTTGACTTGCAGAGTGAGGGTCCACAGAACGCCAGATTCCTTCATTTTGGGCGAGAGTACAAGTGATATTAGCTGAATATGTTGGGAGGTTAGATGCAGGGGCAATAGAGATGGCTGTGAGATGTAGAGAGAATAGACACTAACGCTCCGGCTCGGAAAGTCTTCGAGGCCAACCCTGAGGGGCCAACGAGGTAAAGGAAGACCACGCCTACGGTGGCGCACGCAGATAGAAGGGGAACGTGCGTGTCTGGAAGCAGCTAGCACAAGACCGAGCTAGATGGAGAGGCATGTTGGCAGAGACCCAGGTCCACACCGGACTGTAGCGCCAACCAAAGAAGAAGAAGTCTATGATGTCGGTGATGCTCATACAAGCCGATGATTAGATGCAATGAAGCAAGTCAAGTACATCGCAACGACAGGCGTTCTTGTTATCGTTATCCAGTGTCCATAGGAATCAACATTGACTCGAGGCACATCGTTATTGTGGTCAGTTTAAGAACTGAATGCTGTGTGGCGTTGGAAAGCAACCGATTGAATTTCCCAGAGGCTCTCAGCGACATCTGGGAGCATTGCCTATGTCCAACGTCATCGCACAGAAAAACGCTCTTGGTTCGACAATGAATGCGGGAAAGGACAACAGGACGGCATTTCGAGATTTCGGGAGCCATACGAGCGAATTCAAAGTGTGGCAGAAGAGCACGAGGATGGAATAGATCCAGTCCAAGAGCTCGCTTGGTTGCGTTTGGGCATAGATCCTAATGTGTTAGAGTTGATGGCGGAGGTTCGGGTGGCCTGGAGATGTTTAGTGCGTGCTTTAACCCCGCGAGACTTTTGGTGGATGATGCGGGTCTGAAAATGTTGATGATGATGAATTGAACATCATTCCCGAAACAAAGACCCAAGCATCCCCACCAGGCCTCTCATCGAGATGAGGACAGGTCATTATTGTAACTGACGGTTCAGTGAGCTGCTGACTGATGCACACAGGCAGCTGGATGCACTGTTCAGCTCTATTCTGGGAAGCCTCCAGGGTCAATTCGTGAATACGGGGTGGACGTGGGACTGTCACAAGACGCCCGCAGAGGCTTGATCTCCTCATGGTAGCCCGCTGTCGGATCAATCTAGACGGACCGATCTTCTCAGGACGAAAAGGACAATTTCTGCAGCCAACTAAGCGCCACTCACATTGGAGTGCCAAACGGGGGCATAGATTAATGGGCGACTTATGGACATTGGCGAACGAAATGTCAACGGCGAGCTACTCTTAGATTTCTGCTATATCAAAAGCCTTGTCGTATGTGGCATAACAAGCGGCTGGCACCCGCATCTGCTTCCTTTCGATTCCTTGCAAGAATATGGAGCCGTGCGGGACTCTCTAACGCGCTTCGATTGCGTTTCCAGCTTAATTTCGCACCAAGAATGAGGCCAGTCAAAATTCCATCCTCACCAACAACCAGAACCCACATTTTGTGTGATGACTGCCCGAGGCTGATGAAAAGCGAAATTCCCATCAGACTTCTGCATCAAAGCAAACATGTTTGCCATTCCACCTTAATTTGATGGCCATTTAGTTGCTCAAGGCATCAGATGAAGAACGTCATTATTTTGTTTTATGCACGCAATCAACTCTGAAATCCCAAATTCTGACCGACGAGCGACGAGATTCTGATCTCTGTCCATCTTTAATGAGCGCGGTGTTTTTTTTTCAATAAAGATTTGGCAGCTAATTGAATGACCATCAACGCTTAACGACAGATAAAAAGAAAAGATTTGCTTTTTTGCTAAAAATGGAAAAAGAAACCGCTTAAGTGCTTTTCGTAGACATGTCTGAGAGTCGGTTTAAGCCCATTGAGAGGGTTTAACTGACTCTACGGGGGATACGTAATAGAAAACGCAGCGAAACAAGACACTTTCAAACCGAACTTTCGCAAATTTCTAACGGGTTGTAAATGAAGTGTGTACGCAATTAAATGTTTCTTTTTGTGTTTTAATTGTGCAGCCACATTTTTCGAAAAGGTCTCAGTTGAAAATCTGAAAGTAACTCTTGATCACACTTGGTGCCTTCGAAAGAAAATGTACATTGAACCAATGTGCTTTGTCGGGAACCCCTTGTTAGCAAAAACAGCTGAGCAGCGATTTAGTAAACCAGCTACCAAGTCCTGACGTCGTTTTTCTGGTATACTTCTCCAAGCTGGTTGGATATTCTGACATAATTCCTCGGAATTTTTGGAGGATTTTGCTCCTAAGCTCCTTTCAACATCAGCCCACAAGTTCTGGACTCTGAGCTGGTCAGCTGAGAACCTTTACCTTTTCTTCCTGAAGCCAATTTTTCACTAACCGTGAAGTGTGTTTAGGGTCGTTGTCCCATACTGGCAAATTCTGCTCCGTAACATTCACTAGAATGCCTTTGTACACATGCCGATCCACCCATCCATCAGTGCGCACAATAGGCCCAACACCGTACCAGGAAAAGGTTGCCCACACCACAACATTCCCGCCACGACGTTTTAAGGTTTTGATGGTGTATTCACTCAGATCGAGAGACGTACCGCTTGCCATCAGATTCGAACATGTTGATCTTGCTTTCGTCGCTCGCTCTTCTTTTTTTTTCAAATGAGAAGGGTTTTTTTAAATGCTCCTTTGTGAATTCCAATTGACGTTTTACATTTTGGAGGGACATGCGGCTTTTTGCGTGCTATGCAGCCCCGCAAACCACCTTCTAGTAACATGTTCCTGATGGTTCTTAGTCTGACTTGAGAAGTGAATTGACTTGAAATGGCTGAGTGAATACCCTTACAGATGGAGAAAGGATTCGCCTTACTCAGTCGACAAATAAGTCTGTCCTGTCTGGCAGTTGCACGCTTCGGGTTCCCCGTACCACCTTAATTGCACCATACACTCTTTTTTGATTTTTTGAACACATCAACTCTTTAGCGACAGAGTCCAGAGAAACCTTTTCCTGACAGTATTTCTGGATTATAAGCCTTCTTAGTTCTGGTGTACAACTCTTATTTTTGCCCATTACGTTCGATGATATTTGCAAAGGCAGCTGTCAGATATCTATTCGGCATTTACAGTGTTTCTCCTTAGTATTCCACTACTGTCTGGTCATATCTGCTAGGAAGACGACTCAGCCACATCAAGCGCATGGATACCAATGCTCGAGCTATGAGGGCCTTCGAATTCGAGCCTCTCGTTCAAGAAGGAGAGGAAAACCGAACCTCCCTCCTGACGGGGGATACGTAATAGAAAACGCATTGTTGTAAATGAAGTGTGTACACAATTAAAAGCTTTCGGTTTTTAATTGTGCAGCCACATTTTTCGAATAGGTCTCAGACAAAAATCTGATGATGAATGTGTTAGGGAGGATAGAACACTGACACGTCCCGAATGTTTCCAGGCTTTGGTGGCCCTAGTTATGGCCGCAGAGTTCTATTTTCTCGGGTACTCAAGCTCAGCTGCAGAGTCTTTGAAAAAAATGATGCTGACATCAGGACATATGCTGTGTGCAGTGAGAGCAATGAGGAGTTCCAGGACAATTTTGGATGATGTTGCGTACGTCATAGCAAAAAGGCTGCCAATAGGCATCTCGGCAGGCGAACTTGAAGGAGTGTTTGAAAGACTAACACGGCATCGCCATTGAAGGAGAAGAAAGAGCTACTTCAATTGTGTCATGGCAGGAAGTAGTTGGAACAACTCAACGAAGGACATATGCTCATCGTCATCATCCCCGTCACATGGATACCGCGGTCAAGGATAAGCAATTACCACAGCACGCTGTTCTTGACCGCGAATGGAGGTATACCGCGGCGCTATCTGGTCGACAGCTCTAGAATCCATCAACTCCAAATCACTCGAAAGGGTACAGCGGAGCATATGCATCAGCGAAGCACTTTGATCGTTCAGCCCTCTTCTTCAGACAGACGGCTGCCGGCACAGCTCCATATGTGAAAGGAGCTTGGTTTCGTACACTCTACCATTCTCAAAAATTTCGAGTGCCTACCTGGCAACACCGAACTTGTCTTCAGAAGTACTTCTCAACCAGCAAACCCTCCAGAACTTACTGCAAGTCTGAGGATCGGTAGCTGCACGATCCTCAGTGAATTTTCACGGAAGGATGGAAGATGGGCTACAGTAATCTGCAATTGACTTTGGATTCACCTTTGTTCACGATTTTCGGCTCACATCTGGGCCGGAGCGCCTAGAAATTAGCTTGTTATTTAAATCTATTGCTACTACTCTAGGATTGACAAGACCAAAAGCTCTACCAAGACAAATATCGGTCATGATCCATGCCAAAATCCAAAGTCGACCATCAACGATGAACGAGATGATCCCTAAGAAATAAGTTCCTGGTAGCAGAGGCAGACTGAGGGTGATTCAAGGTAGCATTTTACCGAGTTTGGCATCAACCTCTTTTGTCGAAAATGAATGCCTTTGGTATCGATAATGGCATCAACGTCTGATCTTCACAAAGATATCATTCGTGGAGTTTCACGATAACCCCGACGTAGACAAACTCCTTTCTTCATCAGTAAAGCACGCACTAGAGATCTCTAGGCGCCTCGATCCTCAGCCATCGACTCTAACTCATCAGGACTTATGCCCAGCCGGAAGCAAGCTAGTTTTTGGACTTAGTCTAACCACTTCGTCCTGAGTCTGCCAAGGGATCGCCTTCCTGATGGAGTCCCACGCCCCAGATGGGATGTGATGATGGGGACATTAGTGCCACGTGTCCAAACCATCGAAGCATAGTTCTTTCCATTCGGGGAAGTAGCTGCTCGACATTGGGTTCCTTCTAATCGGCAGCTTTTATTGGCGATCTTATTCATTCGGTCACTACCGATGAGAGTTGTACCGGTGAGAGTTGAAAACCACTAGCTTGGCCTTGGCACCAAGCTCGGCCTTTCTAATTACAGATCTATCAAGAAAGCGCAACATTACTCTTCCCGTCACTCGGGAAAAAAGACTTCGAGATGCTTCAACTTCTCCCTCTCCAACAATGGAACTCCACTCACATGAAGTCTGCAAAGACTTGTGAACTTTGTGATTTTTGATTGAGTACTGTATGTGTACAGATCAAAAGTATTGAGGGCGGAGCAATGGAGTTGTTTGCGGGAAGAGAGTTTAAGTCCCATAACGCGGAGCGAACCACTTAGGTAATCTTAATTAAGAGAACTGCTGATATGATGATACTCATCTACTATGATATGAGGTCCTAGCAAACCTGTAAAGAGATGTTAGTGGCACATCTTCAAGCTCGTCAAGGTCTTGGAAGAAGTATTTCCTCAGAGTTGTATTACACAATCGGCAGAGGCTTGAATTGTACAGCGACATCAACCTGGTCAAGCGATGGCTAGGTCACGTTTACCAATGCTCCGGTCCGGAAAGTCTTAGACTCAAAACAAAGTTGCTGGAAGCAACTATCACAAGACCGGGCTAGACGGAGAGACATGTTGGCTGAGGCCTAGGACTGTCGCGTCAGCCAAAGAAGAAGAAGAAGAAGAAGAGGCTTGACAATGACCTCAACATATGAAGTCAGTGGTTCATATTCTGTTCACCAGATTTCTTCTTTGATTGGCGCTACAGTCCGGTGTAGACCTGGGCCTCAACCAACGTGCATCTCCAGCCGGCACGATCTTTCGCCAGCTGCTTCCAGCTGCGCACACCAAGTTGGTTGAGGTCCTTTTCCACTTGTGTGCGCCATCTAGTGCGAGGACGTCCTCTGTTACGCTGTGTGTTCATCAGATTTACCCCCGTTGTATTTGGGCCATAGCATATGAGTAGCCTTCCAGTTTGTTGGGTTCTGTCACCGTTCATTTGCTGTTCCTCTTGTCCTATCATGCACTTTCCTTCTGGTCAACAGACCACAGCAGGGTGCTGCCCGAAAGGCATGAGACATGATGACTTTAGATGTTCATATTTACACATGTTTTTCGCACTCTTTTAAAAATGTTTTAAATAATGTGGAGAAAGAGAAAGACATCTGCCAATAGAGGGTGAATGTTTTGGATTGCCTGGGATGGGTCGGCTCGTTTTCGAGCGAGTGCATCTGCTGCCTCATTGCCGGCTAGTTCTTCGTGGCAGCCCGCGACCGCGCTTGGACTTGACTTCTATAGCCGAGAATGCTTTAATGGTCGCTTGACTGTCAATGGAAAGGAACTACAATTGTATGCCGACTCTGAACGGTAAAGTCTTGAGAAGCTTTTTCTGGACAGATTTACTCACAGGGACTTGAAACAGGTGAGACTGTGAAAATTATTTTTGCCCTACAATTGGAATTGGGTCGGCGGACTTACCCACAACGCCACGGGCCACCTCATGAACAAGATGATCCCTAAGAAATAAGATCCTGGTAGTAGAGAACAGTGTGGCAAGCAGAGGGTGCGTCAAAGTAGGTTTTATAAAGCATTTGACCGAGTTTGGCCTCCACTTCTTCTGTCGACAATGAATGCCTTTGGTGTCGATAATGGTTCACGCACATAAATAAATGCTGGTATCGAGACTTTGTTTCGTCTGCGACGCTCTTCCCCTTTCTTATAAATGATTCTAATCCAATCTAGTCCTTCGCTGGTGACAGCATCCTCAGCTTTTCGTATTCCTTTCAAGATTCACGACCCTGACGTTCTAACTTAGAATTGGATCGGTAGCGTATGCTAAACGCATTGAATTTCGGTCTTGACGGCATCATTAACTGGGGTGAGAACAAAGAAGTGGAGTTTATTGCTGTCTGCTGTCTCTAAAGCGAACCCCTGATAATCAGCCATTACCCAAGAATGGCGCTTGTATCGATGAAAGAGAAAAATGTTCCATCCTTGGTATGTGTATCACCACAACTCTTAGACGATCACAACAGACTCACGATCGAGGTCGCCAAAAATGCCGCGAAATGTTAAGGTTTCCTTAATCTACGAAAGAAATTTTTCACCCGCTCTGATTTGGCTTCAATTTACAAAGGGTATACTCGCCCCGAGCTTGAATACAACGCTCGTAGCTGGTCTGATGCCATCAAGATCACGGCGCGCCTACTAAACGCAATCCAGCTCGTTAGACTTGCGCGAACACCGACCCACAGTGCCTTCCTTGACCGCATTTTATCGCTATTTTAGCAAACGATGTGCAAGTGAGCTAGTCAACTGCATTTCTCAGAAACACACTATCAGGCGATCCCATCTTAAGGTATCACTGAAGTCCCAGACACAGAAAGGGTGCACAGTACATCAAATGTGGTCGCAGTGCTATGAGACTGTATAGTCACTCCCCAATATCTTCAATTCAATTCAGCCGCACTATACGAATGTGGAATACTCTCCCATATACGTACCTTAAGTGCGTGCTGTGTCTTGGCCCAGGACATTTAAGAGTATTCCGTAGGAGCTGCCTAGACGAGTATGGGGAGGGAATCATCCAGCACCTTCACTGCAACGGTCCTACACTTGCCTCAACTAGGAAAGACACTATCCGCTCCTACTTCAGTGATAGTCTAAACGACCTCAGTGAAATACTGGCTAACGCATTCGTAAGAATTTGTTGACCTTCTCCTTGAATTGAAGCACACACGTGGCAGTACAACAGGCCTGTTCTTTGCCTATGTGTATTAATGCTACTTCCTACCACCTGCTTATGTGTACTGTCCTGCTTTTTGAACGAATACTTTTAATTATTTTCTGTTAAATCTAGAAGCCTCCAAAGCGTATCCGTGTACCCTCACCTACCCGTATTGATTGATCGTGAATTTTTAAAACGATGTCGGCTGTTTTTTTGGTCCCATTTTTTACCAAAAATTCTGAGCAGCTTTTTATCCCAGTAGTCAGTGTATGCGTTTAGTTTCTCATGCTGTGCCTATTGTCCTACCATGCGTTTGGGTCAATGCTTGGGATTGCCTGGGATGGATCGGCACCGTTCCCTTATTGCCGGCTATGTCCCAATGACCTTGGACCCAGCAGACAGTAATCATGTGCTGCGTGCTAAAAACCTTAAATTCACGATTGCCCGCTACAAGGTTGGACTGGATTTCTATAGTCGAGATTGCTTTAATGATCGCTTCAGTATGAATTGTAAAATCGGCCGGTGAAATTTCCAACATTCACATCACTCCGCCCGTTTCCTTGACTGCCAGGACGTCGCCTTGAAAAACAGTCCCATTTTTCAGAATTCTGATAGAGCAGTGCATGTTAAACAATTCGGAGAAAATCTCAGCGCCTGTGCGTGTTCGAACCCTGTGCGATGGGTTCACTTGTCGTCCAGTCATCGCTTGCCATCCCCTCCCATATCAAAGTCGAGATATGGGAGGGTGTAGTCACTAGCTCCAATAGTAGGCAAAGTTCATTTGGACCCTTCTACCAAAACCCTCGTGGATGTGGCGCAATAGTTCAACATACACAGTGTTCCCTGAATACTTTTGGGAAGCACTTTATGGAGCCGTTTGTACCTGTATCCGTGCAAGTATATTCGTCCTGCCACCAGTCTACCATGCAATGTCCTCTGCCATCTCTGCACAATACGCATGACTCCATTTTTTACCAAAAATGTTCACATCCCATCTGTCGCCTAACTAATCACCACCACTGTACAATCGAAATCATAGGCTTCACTATAAACAGTAGCACACCATTGCCTTAAGTGGGGACTACCTCCTCAGGTAACGGCATTCACACTAGGTCGCTACCGTCACCGTCACCGTCACCGTCACCGTCACTGTCAATGTTGTCATCGTATCACCCAAGAGGAAATCTCATCTGCCAGCGCTCATTTGTTGTCGACGTCGTCGTCGTTGTTGTCGTTCTGTTTATTCCACCTCCTCACACAGGTAGATGCATTTTCCGCTAATCGTTGCTGTCAGTTCAGGGTTAGGCCCGTACTCGACTGTCACCGAGTGCGAGTGCATACTAGGCAACTGTCAGCCGGCCGTTTGGCACGAGTGTGTGGGCGCTCACTTAATTGTTGTCGCTGCGCATTTGAGTGCGAGCGCTTCTTCGTCGTGTCGCCAACGTAATAAACAGCCTGTGTGCACGAGAGGCATGTGGGAATGGCCGTGGAGTGGTAGCGTAACGGTCTACAGAGCCTTGGATGACAGTGAGTCTTATCGAGCATCTTCGGTGGGAGAGCAATGCAATAAAAATGTTGTCAAATTAATGCAAGGAGAGTCTCGAGCTCATGGCAGGCCCAGACAATGACCATTAATTTGATGGTCTCTTAAGTCTGGGGAATACCGCTAGATACGGGAGGACGCTGCAAGCAGTCTCTGGCCTTCCTGTTCGATGCGAAACGGGTTGCCTATGGCACACGGTCAGAGACGGACGTTCTCCTCTCGGAAGTGCACCCATTCCGTGGCCTTCCGCAGGTGCTGGGCAGCGAGGTCGGCTGTTCTTGCAGAGAAATATGTGAAAGTAGCCGCGGTGCAGCGAGTAAGTGGCAGTCAATCAAAATGCCTCTCAAATGGGACTCGAGTGCAAAGAGATTCTTGGCATAGCTCGAGCTTCTGCCTTCGGGACCAGTGGCAAATTGGAAGGAATTGGTCGCAGATACTTTCGCTAGCAGTGACCGGGCATAAACGGCGCGAATGGCTTGGGGGGACGATAGGACCAGAGGAACACACTCGCCAGAGAGAGGGAAAGTTCGTTGCTTTTGTTTTAGGAATGTTGTGTCTTCGAATCCGAACCTGTCGGGCAAGGCAACAGAGGAAGGCCGCGTTTAAGGTGGCGCACCCAAGTGGAGAAGGACCTCAACCAACTTGGTGTGCGAAACTGGAGACAGCTAGCCGGGGATCGCGCTAGTTGGAGAGGCATGTTGGTTAAGGCCCAGATCCACCCCGGACTGTAGCGCCACACAAAGAAGAAGAAGAAGCGTCTAAACGTTTGCTTCAGCAACAATAGGATGCTGTGACGAATGGAGAAGAAGTGCCGTTTGTTCTGAAATGCAGTGGCAATCGCTTTCTAATGAGGTCTCTCTGGGGAAGAGACGACCACGGACGTTAGTGCTTCACACCAAAACGAGGTCAAAGAGGAGGACTCGATGGTGATTTCCAACGCTGCTCTGGTAGAAGCCACGTAGCTCGTTGAGACTTTAATGGGAAGGACTGCTCACTTAGCAGAATTAGTTGAGACAGCGTTGCCGGGTTCCTGATTGTCTCGTTGGGATGGTTGCTGATTCTAAACAGTGCAAGGAGGTGATGCATGCAGCGTAGAGCTTCCTGTTGCTGTAGTGCTTTGGGTGGTCCATGCATCCATGTGCGGCGCAACCACGTTACCCGCCAGTCCTTCCACTGACTGAGCGAGCGTCCAAGTCGCGAAGTAAAGGAGTTGCCTATGTCACAATTTATACCACAAAATAAGCCGAAGCGACTCTTAGACTCCCTATTTCAGACGAATCGACATTTCTGAGTAGTCTTAGGTACAGACTACTACGGCGGCTATGCTTACTTTTTGCACACCAATAGTAGACTCACAGTTTCCTACGGTATGACGAACTACCAGCATATCGAAGTTGGGCTGACAACCGACCTCGAGATGGCTCGTTTCTTGGTCACAATTGAATTGTTTTCCACGCTGCAAGTCTCAGTAGATCAGTTCTCTTCGGGTAATCGATCTCGTATGAAGCCACAGTACTCCGAGAGCTGGGCACAAAAAACCCGGCCTAAATTCAATCGGATCCAAACTGGTGAACAGTCCGTCGTCAGGTTGACTGTCTCAGGAGGTGACGCAGTCCTTAGACAACGTAAAAAGCGCAGCCACAATCGGAACTTAAGGACGTTCCGTAGTCGAAGTCCTGTCGGCACTCAAAACATCCGTGGAGGGGTGCAGACAGGGACCAGGCCCCAGCATCGGCGTGTCTTAAATGCGTGTTTTTTGCCAACTTTTTTTTGACAGACACAAACGGCAGCTGGGTCGCGGTACACAGAAGGTCTTGATCCTAATTTCCGTCCCAGGCAGCGACTCTGAGTGCGCAACTTGCAACTGGTGACTCCTTCCTAGGAACCGTGGCGAGGCTTGGCAGTTCAAGGCCAGGATTACCTGCAATTGCAGCGCGACCTAAACAAGTGAGTAAGTAAGTGTTCCGCCTATATCGTCTCTACTATCTAATACTGTCCGGGACCAGGCATCTCCACAACTTCGAGGGTTGCTTCGCTTGGTTGGCATAACGTCTAGTTGTCTTGTCACGTACCTCAGACCAAAGGTGTCTGTGTGCAAAGGTGTCTCCTTCGTCATTTCGAAAGGAAAGGTTCCAATGATGCCGGCATGCCCTAATCCCCATTAAAGAGTCAGTCTTTGTGCTCCCGCCTGAATCTGTAGTTGAACACGGCTACGCCAAAAATGGGCCAAATTCCGGATGTCCGTCCATCTTGACATCAAACTCATCGTCGCACGCAAACACAGTGCAGTCGGAAGAAATCCAAAACTGGGCTCATTCTTGCTCTCCTCTCCCCTCTATCGACCTAACGAAACACGGAAGTTCCCTCCGAACAACAAGCCGTTTTATTGGTTTCCATTCCGAACAAACGAATCGAGGTGCATGCCATAAAAAAAAAAACAAAAATACGAAAGAGCAGGTAGTCTCAATCCGAGTCGAGTTTGACGACCTCCACTCCACCGCCAGAGAGAACGAGCGAAGAACAGGCCGCACTCGTAACACCGCCGCAATTCTATGAAGTAACAAGAATCCAGTTCAGCCAGAAGTTGATCACCGGTCCGGGGGCGAATTGCGAAACCCCAAAGGTGGCTCAGCGCTTCGGCGGTTCGCGGCGTGCCGCCTAACAAATGGTTCGATAATTGCAAACGAGCAGTGTCATTCGTCTTGAACCCAATGCACTCCAGCGCTTAATGATCCAGTGCCTCGGCTCTCCAGCCAGGCCGGCCAAAGATCAGCCGAGGCAATCATTTTTTATTGCTAAGTGGGCGACTGCGTATGTAGGCTAATAGATCTGGTTTTCCTCGTGCACACCACTCCGCCGCATAATTGCGAACATCCGTCAGTGATTTATGAATGGCTTGATTTTTTCGCCGGCCCGCAGATTAACTGCGTCGCGGACGGAGGGCCGGAGCTCTCGCCTAATTAAGTTCCCGGTAATACGGAAGCTCACCCAATTAATCCATCGAATCGAGCCGCATTAAGAGTGGAGACCAAGAAACAGAGGAAAAAACTGCAATCTCGTGGCCTAATGACCTCGTTAGTCATATCGGCGCGCCGCGAATACAGAACGTTCTACATTCGAGCATCGAGTGGCTGCGTGTTCTGCTTCCTCTTCTGCCGCTGCCGAGTGGAGTCCCAGCATAATTGGCCCTATCGGACAACGCGATCTGGGGCCGGACTGAAGACCAAAATAAATGAGCCACTTCAAGGCACACATTGGTACCTGTTCGCGATCTGCGAACGTGGGGCTTTTGCTTTGCGCCCCGGGCGGGAATCGACTTTATTGCCCATTGAGTCACTAATTTGAGGTGTTGTCCGACGAGAAACTCTCAGTCGCGCTGAAGTGCGGCGACAGATGACAAACTGCCCCCGGCGCTGCCGGATGGTGGCCGACAATGGCAGCCGATTTGTCGAACGCCTGTTCGGGAGGCTGTTCGAGTTGTTAGCGGCTTGTTGTGGCCTGAGGGCGCCGCGAGGTTTGTCTAATCGACTCGTGAAGCATGTCCCAGCTGCCGCTGGCTGTTCGCGAGTCGATGCTAATCGGAGGTGGACCTTTTGGCGTTTGTTTGATGTGTTTTGAGGTTTTCGAGGGGCCGTCGAGAGGGATAACAAAAAGTTGCAAGTGTGACAGAATTTCGATGGAAAGTGCGGGACGGGCAACAACTCATGGTACTCCCTTCAGGCGGAAAATGGACGAATGTTGCTGAAAAAGTGTAGCTGAGTCCAGCCTTAAATTCGAATATCCATTCAGAGACACAAGGACGAACAGAGAGCTCGAAGTGTGCCTAACGTTCGGTGTGCTTCCTACGAGTTGGATCATCCGGAGTTCTAGTACAGCGGCTTACAACGGCGATAACAATTCACTTGTGAACAAGTCTGTGACGACGGTCGTCAGTATGGCTTCAGTGTACAGGCAGTCCGTGGTACCGGGGCGAGAGTCGGTCTGCAAACATAGCCGGCGTGTTGTCCTGTGTCCAAAACGACTCAATAGACAATGAGCTGAGTTGGGGATCGACAGATAGTCCTATTTGGTTCATTTGGCGGCCGTAGACAGCGCGGCGCAGTGACATTATTAGACACTTGAAATGTTGGGCGGAGAATCGGATCTTGGCCCATTTTTGGAGCAGCATCTATTAGCAAGCGCTTCTCAAGTGTTCAACCAAGGATCAAGCCGTGTACACAGAGACCGCCTGTTTGATGCGGTTTATGGTATGGCGACATCATCAGACCTTGAATAGAGGGCCGTATAATAGTCCTCTTGAACCATTCTGTGCTGTAGGAGACCATGTCCCCAGGAAGGAGTTCAGGGGACTAAAAAGGGAAACCGGGCAGAACCCTGAAACAACGCTCATGGCACGAAAGAGACTAAGAAACTCTTGAGTCAACACAACCAGAAGAGGTTTCAGGCATTTCTCAAAATGAGCAAGAACAACCTCCGCATCCTCTGCCAACTCAGGGAGCACCTAAGGAAACTAGGAACATCAGAAGAAGGCATCTGCGGAGAAGCTAAGGAAAAGCCAGAAATTCCAGTCTTTTGAGGCACAAGGTTGACCCCAACCCCGACGTCATAGGTTCGATCCCTGGTCTGTGCGACAAAAAATTATTATCACGGCCCCACCTCTTTCGAGTCACTGACGATGATCAACAAGACTTCTGTCTAGAGAAAGCTTCTTAAACTTGGCCGTTCAGAGTCGGCATCAAACTGTAGGTCCCTTCCACTCGTCCGAGAACAATAGCACGCACAATACGAGTGAGGGCTTGGCCCCCTAATATATAATATGGGTAGGCTGTACTCCTACCCATATTATATATTAGTAGCGCACAAAAGACTAGGACTAGGAAGAATTGAACTCACTAGAACTAGCATTTATTCTCAGATTCCTAAAGGAAACTGGCTTAGGGACTAAATTATAGCACAAATCTCTTCCACCTTTCGCAACAGAAGCCTATAGCTCGGTATACAGAGGTACGGCAATATGCGCTCAACAAAAATAATATAATCATAAGACCAAGATGATGAAGGAGACACAGCGGCAGTCAAAGATCTCAGGTAAAGAGCATTGCCAACCGACTTCTGTGACCAGAGCTCGACAACGTTGCTAGATCCGACCTGTGGTTCCAACATGACGGTTCTGCATGCCAACCGACAGGTCGTTTCCACGACTTTGAGCGTTCCGTCGCTTGGCCATCCAGCAGCAAGTGGTCATCGAATGGCCGCCGCAATCATGCGACTTGATGACATTCTGGAACGAAATGAAGTCCGTAGGCTAGGATAGGCTATTGGGCAGCCAGAGAAATTGCCAGCAAACTTAGACCATTATTGATCCCAGTGCCGTTGATCTCATCCCACCTGCAAATGGTGACTGAGCAAAATTTGAAAATCAAACTGGGATTCGAACCTGGGCCCCCTATAACCAAGGACAGGCACTCAACCAACAGCGCCATCTAGGCGTTACTGACATGCTTAGGTGGCGCTACAACTGCGAGTGAACCTGGGCCTCAACCAACAAGCCTGTCTTAGGCTCCTTGGTAGTTGTCACCAGTTGCGGGCTCCAGGTTCCCTTAGCACGAGCGTGCCTTCAAAGGCGAGGTCTTTTCCCTCTGAGATTCGAAGATTTGTCCATTCGGTCTGCTTGTCCACTTATGCGCAAGTTTTGTTTTTAACTAGGTCTCGCTATACAGCCAATCGTTGAATTTCCTCCTCCAGATGTAGGAATGCGCAGGAGTTGAACCACTTAACCTCTTGTAGGCCGTCAGGTCTGGCAGCCTTGTTTGACTTATGTTTGGATATTGAATGCCATGCCCACTTCGTTTTGGTCTAGTGGACGGCTGTTTGACTATCATCGTCTATACTGAGTTTTCCATTGGTCGACTACTTGCCTTCAGTGGGGAGGCTGAAGCTACGTACAAGAAGAAACCGTGGCTCAAGTGAGTGCTTCATTGGGGATCGGGATGGGTGAGCTGACGAGTTCCGAAGTCACTGGGAAGGCCGGGGCTTAGAATCAGGACCTTCTGTGCACCTGAGACCGTTTGAATATTTGGCGTTGGACTGCCTGAGGTTGAATAAAAACGCGTATTCAGGTTCAGACTCACTGATGTTGATGATCGAGTCTGGGGTCTGAGAGAAACTGACTGCGGGACGTCCTGGAGCTGAAGGGGTTCCGATTGTGGCAGCGCCCATTCAGTCGCTTAGGGACTGCGTCACCTTCTGGGACAGCTTCGATCCGATAGATGATAGGCCGGTGTGTGAGATCGGTTGGATGTTCACTTTGTACAGAGGTCAAGCTGAGAACTATGTGCTTGGAGGGACCAGAATGTGAACACACTAGAGTCAGGTCTTAGTTTGATTGTGACGCTGTTATAACTGACGTCTCCGTCGAGTCCATTGAGATTCGAAGAAGTTTCTGGGCGGCGGTAAGGACTGCGGTGACCATAGTCTTCAGCGTCTTGGCCAAGGACCACTTGCTAAAATGGAAGATGTTTGTGGGTTCTCCAGTCTTGGTGGAGGCAGTAGTTGTCACAACTGCTGAAGGGAGCTCCATTCGCGTTCCTTTTTTGTGATTTTCTTTCGATCTCTTCCCCTTTATAGAGCTTCCCAGTGGCTCACCTCCTTGACCACCATTCGGCAAGAGTTTATTGGTGGTCTTCGACGGAATCAGGTGTTGGCAACGTTTCCACTGGTCTTTGGCACTTGATGCTGGGGCATAGGACTATTGCCGTACATATTGGAAGGAAACATCGAAAATTGCACGGACATTTTGGCAGGAAAGTCCAGGTAGTGTTCTTTCCAACAAAATGGCATGAATGCAGCTTCAACACGAAGTCAAAATCAATTTCATATCTCACACCGATGCAGTTTTATTTAAATTCCTTTTCCTATTGTTCTTATGTGGTCACCCTGTGTATCTAGTGATGCACTTGTTCAACGGCCTCTGCAATCGAGTGAAATTTCAGCGAACACGGACCATTCTCTAGAGGTTAACGATCGCAACAGGAACCTGATGGGTGTCATCAACAGGCAGTGTGGAGGCCATGCGCTGTTTGGCAGCCGCCATAAGAATCTTGGGTGAGCGTCACAAGACACACTCTGGAGGAAATGTCTTCGCTCCTCATGAATCATTTTCTTTGAGTCCTTGTTGTCCGTCTCACCTTCGTCAACCTTCTGACAATGGGCCTGGTTCAATGGCTCTATCGTCGTCTCATCTGTTCTGTGATCGATTGGACGCCGAAGCTCCAACTGCCTTCCACTGCTGTCTTCATTCACCTTCTTTGTTGAAAACGTTGCTCATCGATCCCGGCTCTCGAAACGACGACTCCCTCAAGTTCATCCTCAAGCCAACTGGCAATCATTTAGCCAGCCCCTCATTCCCCGGCGCGCACCAATCCACGGCACGAATCTGTTGCGCTGATACGTGACTCGTCGAAATTAACCTCTCAATCGTGCGCACCCAAAAATGAGACGAAAACACCGCCACAATGAGGCTGACCTGCTGCCCTTAAACGTTATTTGATTTCCTAAAGTCGTACCTCCACGTCCACCGCACGGCGTAAACCTTACTTAACCCTATTTAACCTCACATCTCCCTCTCCCTCTCACGTTCGCCGGCCGATTCCCATCGAACCCAGTCCCGTCAGCATCACTTTCTTGTGCGGACTCCGACTTCGACTCCGAGACCGCCTCCGAGACCGACTCCGACTACAAAACAACAGAAGGTTCTCTCGATCTGCGCCGCATTCGCTTTCCATTTCGCCCAGCCCACCGCGCTCCATCGACCGCCGGCCACGAGGTGACAACACCTAATACCTCCCCAGAGACAAACGGCTTTTGAAGTTATTAATTGGAGCGTTTTCTTTCTGCTTTCGCTGCACATTGTGCGTCCCAGCCGCTGTCGCTGTCGCCATCGACATTCACTTCCCTAATTGCAGGCCATTGCTGGCGGACTGTGTGTTGCTCGTTTGGCTGGAATGAAAGTGCTCCAGCCCGGCTCAACAGACCCGAGACCTATTGGCCTTGCCATTGTGAAAAGTGCGGTTCGTTCTAGTAACCGCGAGTCCGGTTCCTTGCGCGCTCCAAATCTGATCTTTGCAATCGGCCAGATTGCCAAGGCAGCTCACACAGTACACACGTAACCGATACCGCGGCCGGATTATCGTATGGCCTCTACCTAGATACGAGCACGATGCCGTACGAGTACGATGCCGCCGGTGTCTTCTCGTCAGCGTCACCGAATAAACTGGTCACTGAAGACAACAATGGCCGGGCAACCTGTGTGTGTGCGCTGCGATTTCACTCGACTGCGGCATCGCAGTGCGCGCTCGTGTGTAATTTCAGTTTTCGTTGCCGGTTTATGCTGGTTTCCTGCTTGCCCGTTGCCCGAGTTACCTCGTTTTCTGGCTGGTGCGCCCCGTGAGACCGAAATTGGGACTTAATCCGATTCAATCGGATTTAGGTGATTTGCCAAAAAGACCGACGCGACGGCCAACGATCGAGTATCGACGAGGAGATGTGTCAGCGGCTGGTGAAAACCAGTCGGCGGCGTGGGACGGACGCACAATGGGGCTGGCCGCGATTAAGGTTGACTCGGATCGAATGGCGCATTGAATCGGAATTAGCTTAAGTCCGGATGATCCAGTTGTGCGAGGCACTGGGCAAAAGTGGCACATAATCGGCAGAAGTAAGCAGAAATTGTCTAGCGAGTGTGCGGTGCTGGTTGGGGTGCTCCATGGAGGAGAGGTGGCTAGGAAATCCACGAAAAGGGTAAGACTCAACATCAGGAGGTGGCTCATGAAGCATGTAAGGTCAAGTGGTTTCTGATTCATTTTAGCGACGGGGAAGAAGACTAACCGCAAGAGACGAAAGTTCAACTCGAAAAAAGCTCCGTAGTCGCGCTGAAAACGAAACTAGCTGGTAGCAGCCGAAAAAGTGGAAGGAAACAACTCCAAGGAGAGTCAAAGAGACAACAAAACCCGTCGCAATAGTGGCGGCAGCGAAAGGTGACTTGTCCTACGCGGTAAGTCAACACTGACCCCAAGCTTGGCAATCTAGTGACTAAACTACGAAAATCCAACCAGCTTCAGAGCTTAATTGGAGAGTTTCTGGAAAAAGACACAGCAGTTGTGCTGCAAATGAAATCAGGGTTATAGATGAGGTAACAACCCAAGTGTTGGCCCGTGGCGTCGAGGCACTTGAACCTCGACGTCGTAGGTTGGTGCCCTGGTCTGTACGACAAGAATAATGTTCACCGCCCGACCTCTTTCGAGTCACCGCCAATGCTCGAAGTGATGGTGAGTCGAAGTGCTTTTGGTGCAAGACCACCATCCCCCACAACGCAGGTGTGCAAAATATCCGGTTTTTAGGGGGGTCCTCAGTAACATGTTCAGTCGCCCAAAACCATTTGGGAAAGATGACAAAAGATATGATGTGGGTGGTGCCCTCACGCACGAATCTTCGAATCCGAACCTGTCGGGCAAGGCAACAGAGAACGCCCGCGTTTAAGGTGGCGCACCCAAGTGGAGAAGGACCTCAACCAACTTGGTGTGCGAAACTGGAGACAGCTAGCCAGGGATCGAGCTAGATGGAGGGGCATGTTGACTGTAGCGCCACACGAAGAAGAAGAAGAAGTTGCCCTCGCCAGCGAACCGTCCAAATACCCAAATGGCAGCAACGCGACAAGGGACACAGTGAAGAAAGCAGCAATATGGACCTGTGGACAAATTGTGGCGCTCCAGTCCGGGGTCAACCTGGACCGCAGCCAACAAACCTCTCCAGCTGGCACAATCCTTAGTCAGCTACCTCCAGTTGTACACACCAAGTTGGTTGAGGTCCTTCTCCACTTGAGTGCGCCATCGGCTTCGTGGTCGTCCTCTATTGCCTTGTCCCACTGGTTCGAAGTCGAAGACTCTTCTTGCTGGAGCAGTGTTGTCCATGCGATCAACAAGGCCTAGTCATCTGAGGCCTTGAATCCGTAGACGCCTGGCTAGGTTCATGTCGCTGTACAGCCCGCAGAGTTCGTGATTGAATCTCTTCTCCAGGAACCTTCAACGCAAACAGAACTCAAGATTGAACGCAGGACTTTTCTCTCGAAGAGACCAAGTGCGTCTTCCGCTCTTGAGATAGTCCAGTCAGCCGCGCCATACAGCAGGACAGGGATGATCAAGGTCTTATATAACGTGAGCTTGGTCTTTCGAGAGAGGGTAGTAGAGCCCTCAATTGTCTCTTCAGCCCAAAAAAACCGCGGTTGGCACGAGTGATTCTGCGTTTGATGTCGGACCTATGGTTGTTTCCCCCTGTCGACTACCTAGAAGCTTTTGCTGCCCATTGTGACGCTTTGTCCGAAACGTCGATGTTATGCGTCCCTTCTCGACGACACCATGTACTTAGCTTTGCCCTCATTTACCGTCAGACTCATTTTGGCAGCCTCCGCCTCTAAGCCAGCAAAGTTTCTCCGAGGGTGTTTAGACCACGGTTGCATAGTTCGTCATAGTTTCACCTGGCAGGGCTTGACTCCTTCGATCGGCAGACTTCCTGGTGATCGATTGCAATAGTAGCTCTCCGACGTCAAACCGTGATGTCCTGTCTCGACTACTCGGCCGCAAAAAGGTATTGCTTCGACTCGACCTTAGCACCTCGGGTCGTTTGGACATCGAGGACACTGTAGAAGTGTCTGACGTTGATCGCAATGTGATCAAACACTGGTTGACGTTTGATTGATCATTGATCAGGGGAACGCCACTAACGATGAGATGAGGTAACTGCCTTTGCTTTTGCGCGTGCTCAATGGGTTATTAATTCCCTTAATTGTCCGGGGTCAAGGCACAGCACAGGCCGAAGGTATAGAGGGAGAGAGGAGGTACCTGTGCACGGATTATAGTCCATGGGAAATATTGAGCTGGGAAGGGCATTCCATATTCGTGTGGTGCGGCTAAAAAACGCGTCCCTAAATTTCACTGTGCGGGCTTAAGGGTAAACTGATGTGCATTCCTGGCGAGACGTGTATTGTGGATAAATTCAAGGAGAGGAGGAAGGCAGTTGGCTAGCTCACTTAAGCATCGTTTGTTGAAATAACGATAAAGCACGGACAAAGAAGGCGTCGATGTTCAAGCGAGTCTAATGAGCCCGCGATATTGTTGTGTCCTATAAGTTTTATCGCTCACTTTTGGATTATGTCTAGTTGGTGCAGGGTGGTCTTGGGGGCACCAGGCCAGATATGAGCGTTGTACTCAAGCTTGGGGCGAATATACGCCTAAATTGAAGCCAAATCAGAGGGGGAGAAATATTCCTTGCATCGAATAAGGAAACCTAAACTTTTCGCAGCATTTCTGGCGACCTCGAATATGTGATCGTTTCAACTAAGTGTTGTGCATACCAAGGATTGACAATTTTCCGGTTTCGTCGAAACAACTGCCATTCATGGATAATGGCTGATTATCAGGGGTTCGCTTTAGAGACAGCAGACAGCATCGAGTTTTGGAGGCATTGAATTCCACTCTATTGTTCGAACCCCAGTCAAGGAAGGCATCAAGTCAGCAAAAGGCTGCCGTTCCAATATTACGTCCGCAGGGCTGTGTCGCGAGTCTTGAAACGAATATGAAAAGCTGAAATTGCTGTCATCAGCGAGGGAAGGAGTGAATTGGATCAGAAGTGGCAGACAGGAGATCATTTTGTAAAAATGAGAAAGAGTGTGGGAGACAGAACAGAGCCTTGAGGGACACCAGCATTCATTTTGTGAATATCAGACTTGAACCCATCCAAAACAACTTGGATTCAACAGAGACTCACTAACACCATAAGCACTCATTTTCAACAAGAGAGCTTGATGCCAAACCCTGTCAAATGCCTTAAGTGAATAGTGTATGATGGGAGCAGCGGGCTAGTATGATCCTCGTGGTCAGTTTAAGAACTGAACTGAAATGCTTTTCCCAGAGACTCTCAGCGACATCTTCGCAAACAATCGAAGGAAATTGGAATCCATTCCCAGAGAAGGCACGGCACAGCATCGTTCGGCTAAACTGACCAAAGATGGACGACTGAATCTAGAGTCTCCAATGGAAGATGGATTGGACACCATTCCAGCAACGAGGACACTAAATTAAAAGCCATGTTGAGAATCTTCCGCGATTCAAGATATTTCATGAGCTGACGATTTATCAGCGTTTCCATGACCTTAGAAAGAAGGGACGTAAGTGCTACACGAGGTGGGTGACGAAGATTCGCCCTTTTAAGGGACCGGCTGGACAAATGCTGTTTTCCATCTACTCGGAAAGAGACCTGAAGAGTAGGATAGATGAAACCTCTTCAGAAGTATTAGGGAAGTACCATCCGGGCCAGCGGATTTGTGCACCTCGAGATTTTTGAGTACTCTTGCAACTGAACGAGTGCGGAAGTGGAGTTGTCCCATGGTAACACCAAAGCTCTCGAGTACAGGTGGGGACAAACTACAATCTGGCAGTGTTGAGCTGGCTGCAAAATGCACCGCAAGCAGATTGGCTTTGTCCAAAGAGCTGACAGCTTGTAAATGAGCGTGGGAATTGAGAACGAGGCGGAATTCTTTATGGTTTTCACAAATGACCAAAGGTTGTTGCTACCCTTGGGACGTTGTGGCACTCTTTGTCCCAACTTTTGTTCATGGAAGAATTTCACACGTCGGATTATTGCATCGCAGTCATTTCTGGCCCGTTTCAACTTATTCCGGTTGTCCTCAGTAGGGTTGGCTTATAGAAACCGAAAAGTCATAGCCTCTTTGCAGCTCGAGTCATACCATGCATTTGGTCTGGGTTTGATACACTTCACTCTATGCGGAATGAAGTATCTTATGCCCAGCAGAAGAATGATTCTGATCATATCAGCAGCGGCATCCACGTCACTATCGAGGAAGCATAGTGACCAGTTAAAATTCCTAAAGAAGTTGTTGAGTTCGCTCCAATTAGCTTTCTCGTATAGCCATACAGTTCTTTTCGGAATTTGTTCTCTAACTGTTTGTGAATTGCATCAGCAGTAGAGAAAACCGAACAAGAAGCCCAATACCGGGTGAAGAAGAAAGAAGTGCAGCGTAGCGTAAGACGAGAGAAACGTCAGTATACCGACACACTGGCTTCTAGGACTGAAGAACCAGCGAATGGGTGCGACAGTAGGACTGTTTATAACATCACCAAGGAACTCATTGGTGGTTGAAATTCCAAACAACCCCCTTGTGAGAAGTGTAAATGGTAACCTTCTTATTTCGGGTGAAGAGCAACTCACTTTGCGACTGTCTTAAATCCCCTAGACGATGGCGGAATGTTATCGAGCTCTAATGAGTACTCTGTCGCAGCAAATGACCGAATTCGCACAGGACCTCCCTGTAAAAGCGAAATAATAGCAGCAATCAAGTCCCTCAAGAAAAAAACAAAGCAGTGGGTATTGATGGCATCCCTGCGGAATTATTTCAAGCTGCGAATGTATCAGCAGACTTGCTGCATCCGGTGACATACAAAGCTTAGGATAACGGACAATTCCCGCAGGAATGGAAAAGGGGGATGATCATCAAGCTTCCATAAAAAGGGAGACCTTATGGAATGCGGAAACTGGAGAGGTATTTGCGTTCTTCCAGCAGTATCCAAAATAATAGCTCGAATAGTTCTGGAACGTGAAGTTTTATCGAAGGTTTCTTTTGAAGGCACGTGTATTTTACTTATTTTACTTCTGTGCATTTCCCCTGTAGAGACCTGAAGTATAAGAATTCGCTTGAAATGATTAGAAAGCGGTTGCAGGTGAATATTTATTCCGAGTTACCATTTTAAATTGGCCACGCCACGCCACTGCTGTACAGACAGACGGGAGAACTGCTCCATCAACTTGGATTGTCTTTTTTTCTGGTTGCCTTCTCATGTCATTATTGAGCTCTTCCACTTGTCGCCTTTCTTGGCAGGTTCACCAATTCAATGTAATCGCACGTCATTTGTTCACCCCGACACGCTGCCTTCACCATTTTGATAATCTTCCTCATTACTTACTTAAGGTGGCGCTACAGTCCGGGTGGACCTGGGCCTCAACCAACAAGCGTTTTCAGCCAGCTCGATCTTTAGCTCGCTGTCTCCAGTTTCGCACGCATAGTTGGTTGAGGTCGCTTTCCACTTGCGTGCGGCACCTGAGCTGTCCCTCGGGGGTGGATTCGAAGACTTTTCGGCCCGGAGCATTGGTTTCCATCCGCTCTACATGAGCTAGCCATCTCAATCGTTGGATCTTCACTCTTCTGGCTAAGTCGATGTCGCTGAACAGCCCGTATGTCCTCCTCCACTCACCATCTATGCAGACGGGACCGAAAATCACCCGAAGAATTTTCCTCTCGAAGCAACCAAGAGCTGCTTCATCCGCTTTTGAAAGAGTCCATGCCTCCGCGCCATATAGCAGGACTGGGACGATTAAGGTCTTGTAAAGCGTTCCCTTGTTTGTTCGAGAGAGGGCTTTGTTTACCAATTGCTTTCTTAGCCCAAAGAGGCAGCGATTGGCAAGAGTTATTCTTCGTTTGATTTCAGCGCTGGTGTCGTTGTCTGAGTTGATAGCGGTTCCTAGGTAGACAAAGTTTTTGACTACCTCAAAGTTATATCTGTCCGCTGTGACGTTTTTGCCGAGACGTTGGTGTTGGGTGTCCTTTCTCGTTGACAGCATATACTTGGTCTCACCCTCGTTTACGTCTAAGCCCATCTTCACGGCCTCCGTTGCAATACCCACAAAAGCGCCATTGACATCACGCTGCGTTCTTCCGATAATGTCAATATCGTCGGCATATCCGAGTAGTTGGACGGACTTCTGAAAGATTGTTCCTCTGGTGTTGGCGTTCGAGTTTTGAGCAATTCTTTCAAGAACGATGTTGAAAAAGTCGCATAACAGCGCGTCGCCTTGTCTGAATCCTTTTTTGACATCAAACGGTCTTGGTTAGGTCCTTACCGACCTTGACGGAGCAGCGTGCATTCTCCATCGTCATCCTACACAAACGGACGAGTTTTGTAGGGATGCCAAAAGTAGACATTGCTCTGTATAGCTCGTCTCTATGCACGCTGTCATATGCGACCTTAAAGTCGACAAATGGGTGGAGAATGTCGATCTGCATGTCTTGGGTTCTTCGGGGATCTGTCGTAATGTGAAGATTTGATCGATGGTGGACCTCCCGGGCCTGAAGCCGCACTGACAGGGACCTATCATGTTGTTGACGAATTCAGGCGCTCAATTGTGTTACGGCAGAGAAGATCTTGCAAGCGATTCCCCGATAGTTGGTGCAGTTAAAGGGGTCTCCTTTCTTGTGAACCGGTCAAACGACGCTGAGATTCCACTCATCGGGCATGCTTTCCTCCGACCATATCCTACAGATGAGCTGGTGCATGCGACCAACCAGATCATCTCCAGCTGCCTTAAACAGTTCCGCGGCTCCAGCAGCTTTGTTCGACTTCAGTCTCGATATCGCTACCTTGACTTCGTCTAGATCGGGGGGACGGAACTCTCTTCTATCGTCGTCCATTGCGTGGAGTGGAACATTCTGCCCGACAGCGGCATTGGTGTCCTCTTCGCCGTGAAACAGTCTGCAGAAGTGATCCTTCCAGATTCTCAGTATCGACTGCGACTCTACTGCGAGTTGTCACTCTTCGTTGCGACAGGCTTCTGTCCGATGTTTGTACCCTTTGGATAGTTGTTTCACCCGCTGGTAAAACTTTCGGACATTATTTCTGCTGTACCACCTCTCCATTTCCTCGAGCGCGCGCTTTTCGTGCTCCGGTGCTCTTCCCATCTTTTAAGTTCGTAGAACTCACGAACCGCTCTCGTCTCTGATGTGAGACTGGGCGATGTGAGACTGAAGGAGTGTCTGACGTCGACCGCAATGTGATCCGCAACAAAGTCGATCATCCTAAATCCGTTATCGGATGTGGTGTCGTGTAGGCTGTGCTTCCCGACCGTACTACCAAAGATGTTCGCTCTTCGTAGCCAAGAACAATTTTAATGTCG
This sequence comes from Eristalis arbustorum, assembly GCA_916610145.1. Taxonomy (NCBI): domain Eukaryota; kingdom Metazoa; phylum Arthropoda; class Insecta; order Diptera; family Syrphidae; genus Eristalis; species Eristalis arbustorum. The sequence continues at coordinate 59,756,451 of OU744320.1, read as the reverse complement.
TAGCTAGGGCATTGCTCATACGTGTTGTCCAGGAGCTCATATAACCTGTCCTTGGTGTCGTCATCTTTCTCCTCTGTGGGGGCATGTGCGCATATAAGGCTTATGTTGGCAAATTTAGCCTGGCTGCGAATTGTCGTGAGGCGCTCGCTCACGGACCTGAACGTTAACACTTCTTGCCTAAGTCTGCATCTAACGACAAATCCACATCCAAATAGGCGCTGTTTTTGGAGTTTTGCAGAAATAACAGTTTTTCATCCTTCTTTTACCCGGTCCATCCCATCGCACTTCTTTGAAGTGTATTTACTGTTGTGCAATAAGAATCTGAAGCTGACAGAGGAATTGAAGTTACCGCTTATCAAATCATCCGCAATTTTTCCTTCCGGGATCGCTTGAGCTCAGTCACCTTCAGACTGTTTAAGAACAAAAACCCTCAATGTCCTCCTTTTTCTTCTGTTTCCAGTTGTCTGACTGCGATTTCCCGGTAAATGTCTACTGGAATCTCCTCCAGAACAGAAATATTTTGGACCTGCTAAGAAACGATCATTCAGTGAAGGTTACTTTTGAAGGCACTTGTATTATACTTGAGTTTCTGTACATTTCCCGGTAGAGCTCTGAAGTATAAAAATTGGCTTGAAATGATTAGAAAGCGGTTGCAGGTGGATATTTATTCCGAGTTACCATTTCGCTTTCACAGCCACTGCTGTACACACCGATCTGAAGGCTAGACGGGAGAGCGGCTCCATCGACTTGTATGGATTGTCTTTTCTTTTCTTTGCCTCCGTAAAGCAGTTGTAGGAAGTGCATTACTTGCCAGTCGACAGCAAAATACTGCCTCAAATTTCAAAGAGGCTGGGCTTCTTTTCTTGGACCAACTGTCGGGAGAGGGTTGACTTATCGAGTGTCCTTCGTTCAAAGGATTATTTGTGTTAGGTAGGTCGTTTTTTCACGCCACGCCACTGCTGTGCTATTTAATAGAAAGAGTTTTATTGCAGCAGAGCTAGGGCCCATGTGCACGCGTAAAGTGCGGTGGTTACTTTCTCATGCCATTATTGAGTTCTTCCACTTGTCGCCTTTCTTGTCAAGTTCACCAATTCAATGTAATCGCACGTCATTTCTCACACCGGCACACTTCCCTCACGATTGCGCGATCTTCCGACAGCAAGCACTTTAAAATAATCTTCCTCTTTAGTCAGCCCATAAATACCAGCAAACGCTTCCCCAAAAGAACCCTATTTCACCGGCCCCATCAAAGAATCCGCACTCAGCCCACATTTGGCCAACAGTAGCGGCGCGGCGATCGACTCACGTGCCCTCTAAGTACGACACCGACACATCATTAGCCCATGCGAGCGGCATCATTCAAAAGCACAAAATTGAACCAATTGCATGCAACTACCGGGCGCAGCCAGAGACGCCGCGAAAGACTTTCTTATCCCATCGGCTCGTCATTAATGGGAATTGTGGCCATGGGAGTGTGTTCCCCTCCTCGGGATGAGATGCACACATTCCCGAGAAAATGATTGGATTTATGATGGCTTTGGGAAGAGATCCGAGAAACAATGGCTGGCTGAGAGCCGCCGCCAAGCGGAAGAGTGCGCGAGTGCGCCTATTAGCCTGTCGGCAGCGACGACGAGTTGAGTGCAGTGCGGTCGAGTGCGGCCCGAATTACACAAATTACAGAGTTCGATTCCCATCATTTGCAAATTGGGCAGCCATCGTGGCGTAGCCATCGGAATGCCGACGATGTAGGGGGCACTTCGTGGGAGAGTTGCTGTGGTCGGTGCTAATGAATTCTGTGGAGAATGTAGCATACGTTAAGTGGTTGCCGTTGCCAATTGGAAATGGGTCAAGTGGAACATGAGCAACCAGAGGACCCCGGTTGGAATTGGCAACTGGCATGTGGGAGGAAAGCGTGCATCATCGGATCAAGGTGGTTTCAAATTTGTGATGCTTTGCTTGGAATGGGCGATAGTTTTGCAGCCTCGCAGCGCGTAATGATGTTGCCGAAGAGATGATTGTGGGTTTAGAGCATTCCCTGTGTATCCACATTTGTCGATTTATACTCGATTGGCGATGGTGATCTGGTCATCCAGTGGGTGACTTACTTATCAGGCCTATGACCCATGGAGGGTCTGATCTGTGTGCCGGTTCAAGCCACAGCGCGTTGAGTTTAACGGCCACACTTAGCTCACTTCAGGCCCATGGTGCAACCACGGGGGCCCGTGCAGAGCACTGCAGACGGTGCTTTTCAACCACATCTACTACAGAAGTCATTGCAGGGAAGACCAATTCTATCTTTCATGACGTCGATGGCAGGGGCTGAGACTAGGCAGACTTATATAAATCAGGCTTAAAATCTATCATCGGCCAGAGTTGTTGGGCCACAAGACATTCTGTGCCGTTTGACCTTCTACGATTTGCTTGCGGAAGTGTGTCTAGCTTCCGTAGATGATGGCATGGATGGTCTTAGTGAGTCACCGTCCGGAAAGAGCAAAGCTTGTACCTCTAGCGAGTTCGTCCGTCTCTGAAATGACGCAGTGTGGCCATACTTGGCCATGTCGTTAAGATACGGGTGGTAATTACGGGAAGTCAGAGTTGAGTTTCAGTCAGAAGCAAATTTCAAAAGATAAAGGTTTCACTCACCATGTCCTAAAATGACTCAAAAATGGTATGACACAGGTGTGCGAACAGGGACCACATGCGCTCTTCAAAGAAGGTACCTGTGATGCCAGTATCCTCAGACCACACTGTCGAAACTCGTCCGATGCCTTATTGACGTCTTGGAAGAGCTTGTCTCTTCGCTTTCATGAGTGAAGAGATTGCATGACAAATCCATGACTGACACCAAGAACCAGCCGCTTTAATGTTATTCCAAATATTTTTCGGTGAAGGTATCGTTGGCATATGCTTTTCTTTGTTGAAAGGCCAAGTCGATCACCACATCGAAGTTGTAGCTGCCTACGGTGACCTACTGACCGACTCGTTCTTTCTCCATGGCAACTGGGCTTCTAAGCCAGCAAACGCCTTATTGACGGCTCGCTGTGTTCGTCCAATCATGCTAACGTCAGTTGAACGGACTTTCGGCAGATCGTCCCTCTGGCGATGAAGTTTGAGCTTGGCACGATCCTCTCAAGTATGATGTTGAAGAAGTCACTGGCAGCGTGTCGCCTTGTCTAAAACCTTTTTTGACACTGAAGGTTTCGGTGAGTTCGTTACCGACCTTGATGGAGCAGTGCGAGTTCCCCATCGTCATCCTGCACAATCTGACGAACTTGACGGGAATGACTAGACGCCGTATAGCCCGTCTCTATGCACGCTATCACATGCGGAGCTCACATAAAACGGCAGAGAAGGTCCTGTAGGCGATGTTGAGGAGACTGATCCGTCGACAGTTAACGCAGTCAAAGAGGTCTCATTTCTTGTGGATCTTGGGCACAGTCCACAGTGTCTGCCGATGTTAAGTGGATGAGGAGAAAGAGGAAACCTGCCAATGCAGAGTCTAATTGAATATGACTACTTAGTAGTAGTTGAAGACGTAACGAACGCAAAATACTTCGAAACCCCTAACCGGTTAAAAACTTGTCAAACAAGGAAACTGACAATGTACCCCAAACATTGAAGCTACGAGATACAATATATTGATGCAGCGTGACTTCGATAAGGTTCGCGACGATTGGAAGTTGGTTATAAATTTTCAAAAGCGTGAAAATGGCCCATTTCGTGGCCTCCTTGTAGTTGGCGACGTCAGATACGCGCAAAAACTGGCTCAAATTCGGCATAGAATAACAATGGACCGAAAATGGAACCTTGAGGGACACCACAATGTACATCACAAAGAGATGAAGGTTTTGAATTATGGAAAACGACTGGGACTCGGTTAGTAAGATACGAGAGAATTAATTTATTAGTGGGATTACAAAAATTGAATCGGATGGACGGAGTAGACTTGGGTCTGTGGAATACTTCCGAGAAGTCAAGTATGGTTAGTATGGTTGTTTTGTTTTCGTCAATAGCTCTTCGAATGTCTTCCGTCACTTTTAACAAAGCTCTGACACATCTATGTCCTTTCAGTAGAGCGGTCTGTTGTCCAGATAGGAAAGAGGAACGTAGTGTAAGCCGAAAGGCTGTTCACGATACCTGGCATTTCTACCAACTGATCGTGATTGATCAAGACTATGCCACCTTGACGATCCGCCGAGATACTGAAATATTCCTAGGTCTCTCTCTCCCTCTTCCCTAGATACCATCCAATTCGACTTCTCTCCGTTACCAGGTTAACAAGACACGCACATCTACTCCATCATCGATGAACAACTTTCGACGTCGCTCCGAACCGGAGCTGTCCCGATCTCTTCCAGGAACCACACTTGGCATCACACGGCGACTAGTCGTTCCTGTTGACCCCCGGCCGACCCTAACGCGTCCTTGTGTCGACGTTGACGTCGCACGGCTGACTGCTATTCCCAACGCACGCATCTGCATCCATTTCAGAAACAGTTGCTTTCCCATCGCGCATTAACCGCAAGTTCACCTCGGGTTGTGCAATCCAATTCGTTACGTTGCCACCAAAATGACGGCACCATGCGCATGCGGAACGATTGTATTCAGCAAATAACGCATAAATCTAACTGTCTAGCAAATTGTTCATCGGCAAAAAAAAGAAGAACGAGTCTCTTCGCGGGCACCCCTGGAAACGGCTCGCCATGCCCCTGCCTTCGCCGAGATGAGACAACTTAATATCCCACTTAGCGTCGTCCCCCCGTACGACTTCATTCTGCATATTCATGTCTGCCAGATGGTGGAATGCCCCAGTCGAGAGGAGGAACTGCTCGCGAGAGCCCATCCGAGGTGCAATCGAAACCCCGTGTGCTCCAGCGCTCCACCAAAGACATGAGATTCTCCGGCTCCGGAGGCGGGGAGGAGATGTGTGCCGCCGTAATAACAATTGTGTGATGCGCTTCTCATCATTTGCTCTAGTGAATTGTTGCCCGCAATACGATGGGATGCACAATCAACCGCTCATCGCACAGTCAGATGAGGTATGGGGCATCTGGCCGAAGACAACTGCAATCAATTGCAACGACTGTTTGCTGCGCTCGCTCGTTGTTTACATGCCGAGGAGGAGCATCGGCCATTGGCATGGCAAGTGTGTTCCTCGGCGCGTCATGGGAACTGGAAAGGTGCCCGAACCCCGGGAGTGATCGGACGTGGCGATGGCTTTGGAGACTCTGGAGCTATTCCAAGAATTCAAATTCGAGTTTCTTCCTCTGTTGTGATGGTTCTTCTAGGCGTGGAGCTTTTCCTTTAAGGTGTTCCGTGGTGTAAGAGGCCACAGAAGTTGTTGTTTGTCACCTTCTGTCGATCTGCACGTCACTCCACGGTCAGTGACACTAACTCTCTGTCTTGCCGTGGGTGGGGCTGACTAGGAGCCATGACTGACCTCTTCTTTTGAATGCTCCTTCAAAAGGGCTGCTCGATGTGCGGCTCAACATTATCGTCACACCTACTTCACTCTAGACTGATTCTTTGCGCCTCTAAGCCATGAGTCTGGCTATCCTCTGTCCGGGATTTGTAGTGTCTGCTAGCTGTTACACCCAGCTAAACAAGATTGGACACGAGCACCAGACAACAATGATACGAGCTAAGACGTATATATGGCATGGGTGTTCGACATATCGAAGCGTACCTCCGAGGCTCGTCAATAGACTACACTAGCCAAGATATTTGATCTGGTCCTCATTTCCCATCAGAACATTGGTCATTCTGCACACGAACTCATGTTGTGGACACTTGCAGACTTACTCACAAGAACAAGTCACGGTGGCTCGGCTCCTACCACCAAGGGAGCTGAGAAGATGTTGCAGGGTCTCCTCATCGTTTCATTTCGTCCTGGTCCATCTCAGATAGTTAGGCCACGCGAATGGACACCAATGCTCCGGCCCGGAAAGTCTCCGACTCCAACTAGCACAAGACCGGCCTAGATGGAGTGGCATGTTGGCTGAACAGGCTCGGACCTTTGCTTCTTCACATCAAATCAGAAGTTAGCCAGCTTAGCACTACTTGTCGGCTAATGTGCTCGAAAAAGTAGCGGAAAATTGGATTCTCCGCATGCAGCGTGAACCATGGTCGTAAGTAGCAAGAGATTCCCTCGCAACCTGACCATTCCGGAGATCGGTCGAACCGCCAACCAAATCGACCATGTGCTCATTGACGGAAGAACAAATATCCCGGATGTGAGAACATTCAGGGGGGCAAACGTCGACTCTAACCATTTTCGCGTGGCAGCAAGATTTAGAGCCCGATAGTCCAATGTGAGTCGACTGCACCAGTCGACAAAGAGAAGAAGACTCCTAAGCTCTCCGGAAATTGCCAGAGCCTACGACGAGCACCTAAGTGAGAGACTCTCCGGACTCTATGGTTGCCTTGCCGCTGGGCCATCAAAGAGGCAGCAGAATCCACCCCAGGCTATCTACCACCCACGGCATGCAAACCGTGGTACGATGGCGAGTGTGAGCAGAAAAAATGTGCAACCGACGAGGTATACCAAAAAGCGCAGGAGGAGTACCGAGCTAGAAAGAGGGAGGAGGAAAAAGCTTCTACGCCGCAAGAAAAGGCAAAAGACTGGCTTATCATCAAAGCACTTCAAATCTGGTAACAATGCTCTCGTAGGCAGCATGAGCCAGAACTTCTGCTAAATTTGAAAAGACGAAATTTGATGCTCGACGACTGGGACAAACAAAAATAAGGGGCTTTTATAAAAAAGCAAAAAGACTGGTCTTAGGCTTAAGGAAAGGCACCAGGGCTCTTCGAAATTGTGATGGTAATCTAGCTACGGACACACAGGGAATGGTGGTTCCAACAGCTGCTTAGCGGGCCTGACCACAGTGATAGGGAATCAGGAAATCCCAACTCCGGTGGACGAAGTAGTCCGCCCACCTAGCTTTGAAGAAGTTGGCACAGCCATAAAAAAACTCAGAGCTCTTCAAAGCTGGTGGCAAAGTTGCGGCAGGTAGCATGCACCAGATCATTTGACTGGAATATGAGCTCCATAAGACCTTTCCGCAAAAAGAGCGATCCTTCCTCTACCCCGCCTACAAAACCCTATCCAGCGTATTGTGTGAACGTCTAAAGCCTGGGGAAGACCAGCGATTTCGATTCGATACTCACCAAGATGATCGAGCTCCTTCTCCACTTGGATGCGCCATCACAACACTCGGGCGTCCTCTGTTGCATTGCCCCATGGATTCGGATTGGAAGACTCTTCCGCCTAAAGCTGAGGTGTCCATACGCTCTACATGGTCCCGTCACCGTAGGCGTTGTAGAGCCCGTATAGTTCGTCTTTCAATCTTCTCCTCCACAACCTGTCAACAGAAACAGGACCAAAGATGGCATGCTGAAATTTTCTGTCGAAGAGACCAAGGACTTCTTCATCCGCTTTTGAGATTCTCCATCCCTCCGCAGGACCTGGATGATCAGTGTCTTGTATAGAGTCAACGTGGTCCTTGAACGTGGTCTTGAGCTCAAAGAAACATCGGTTATGGCAAGAATTGTCCTGCGTTTGATTTCGGTGCTGATGATATTCCTAAAATGTACTTCGGAGCCGAGGTAGATGAGGTCCTTGACTGCCTCGAAGTTATAGCTGCCCATTGTGACGGTCTGTCCAAGACGCAATGTGGCATGAGCCCAGACTCCTTTTAGCCGCTTCAGTCGCAATATTAGCAAACGCTTCTTTGACGAATCGCAGAGTTCTGCGGCAGTTGAACGGACTTTTGGAAGATCATGCCTCTGGTACTTACGTTCGAGTTTCGCACGATCTTCTCAAGGAAAATATTGAAGAAGTCTTACGACATCGTGTCGCCTTGTCTAAAACCTTTTGAAGTGACTGATCTTTATCCTGCTCCACCAGACGGGATTAAAAGGAGTGTCAAAACGAGACACGGCGCTGTTTAACTCGTCTCTATGAACGCTGTCATATGCGACCTTGAAATTGACGAATTGACGAATAGGTGGTGGGTGTGTGCCGGTGGTCAACGGTGGGCTTCTCGCACTGATAAAGATCGATCGGATTATTAACAACTGGTTCAGGCGTTCACCCAAAACGGCAGAGAAGATCCAGCTGACGATGCTAAGGAGACTGATATCGCGATAGTTGGCGCAGTCGAAGGGGTATCCTTTCTTGTGGACCGACCTCCGACAGTTGCGTGCGCCTCTCTAAATCGTCTCCAGCTGCTTTAAACAGTTTCACGGACAGTCCATCCGCTCCTGTGGGCCTAGTTCAGACCTCTTTCCGGCTGGAGGACTGCCATTAATCGATGCCCATACTGAAGCTGTAAGCAGCACTAAACTCCAAACGATCACATTGACTGATCAGGCTGAACAGGACTGCTCGCTGGACTTTCATCGGCATTACCGTGCGTACTCCCACATGCCCCGGCATCTTCCGGACAATTTGCAGAGACGTGGATGAGGTGGAAAGTGCGCCTTGCAGCGGCTTCTCTTCCGACGGGGCAGCTCTATAACCCGAAGTTGGCCGAAGTGTGACTACTCATTGCAGCCACTTGACCCTCAAGCCCTTGAGAGATGACCAATGTTGTTAAGGGGCGTCCGTCATCCCTTGTTTTTCTCTCAGCGTCGTGAAACTAATCGCCATCTCAAGCAATGACGTTCGAAAGATGACACCCATGGCTCAGGTTCCTCTGGGAAAACTGCCCACAAATCACACCACACCTCGCCACCACTTGCTGATCCTAACCTTCAAATGACTCCTTCCAGTCGTTGCGTGATCCATTGACATTCTCCGACCATATTCGGGATCAGCGACCGCATCCTCCGTCGAGATGTGACACAAGTGCCACCAGCTCGGGTCTCAAACCACCTTCTTCCGCTCTCGCGTCACGAAGCCAATCGGCGTCGCATAACAACTCACCAATCATCATTACGGTGTGTCATAATTGAAGGGCACCCTCCTCCGTTCAAGTGCGCATAATGGGCAAGCAGCAGATGAAAGGACGTCATCGCGTCCAGCGGCCTCGATCGGAACCCGTCTCAGATGACGGTGCCCACGGCTGGCCATTTGCATCTTCGATTGCACGGAAATCACTTCCTGCCATTCCAGCCAGCAGCATCTGCAGAAGCGTCAATTTCACGTGATTAATGCTCGACGGTGTGCGTCCCGCGAATAAGGGAACTAGTTGACCTCCCCCGGATCGTGGAGCTCGCAAAGCGATTCTGTTCAAGTGACGACAGTCGTATGATAAATTGCAATTGCCGGCGACCGACGAGAGCTTCTGCTCCTTGGGACACGGCTGCAATTTGTACTCGGCGCGAGGAGCCTCCGCGTGCGATTTGAAGTGCTCTCGTGCTCGATGGGAAGGCAAATGGCTTTTGAAGGGAGCTGCGGTGGTGCCAGGACACATCGAAGCAGCGGGCAGTTCCCACATCCCCCCAAACGCCTTCAATCAACCACACCTTCCAAGCGCAGTGGGAGCCCGCTTTCAGCCGACAACGGACCCGTTACGCTGACACACTTGGACCATCGGCCGCAGACAATGGCAGAGCAAATCAGCCGAACCACCGAGGCAATCATCGCCTCCATTCGAAGTGTCATCGTCGCCATTGACCGGCACTGCTTCTGGTGGCCTTTTATGCAATCGGCTGGCGTTATTGTGTTGATCGACGAGATGGCACATTCTATGGCTTCCAGACAGAATGCCGAGTGCATTTAATCCGCTCCGCAGTGCGGCTGAGAAATGCACTCTCGGTTGCGGAAATATCACAGTCCGGTGGTGAGGCGTGCAGAGAAGAGGCAACTGCGGCTTGACGGCGGAAGACTGATGGTGCGATGGCGAGAGGCGCAAACGCATGCCTGCACGCAGTGTGCGACCATATACGACGAAGGCGACAAGTTAATCTCTCATGGACTCCATCATGTCAGATAAGCTGGCATGCAGCGAAACTGGAAATGTGCGACGATGTAGACCGAGACCTGAGGATGCAGGCCAAAATCAGGGGAAAATGTCGGAGAAGGCACTCTAAAATGGTTTTTCGCGAATATCTCGGAAACTAAGCGTTTTTCAGCGATTTTGCTTCTGCATTGAGAGATCTTACCATTTTTACTCCCGCTGAAAATACGCGTCGTTTTCGACGCGGGTTCATATCGCTACGACCAATAGGCTAGAAGTTAGCGTGTTTAAGGGGTCAAAATTGAGTGATTTTGAGCAGATTCTTGCTACAAATGTAGAATTTTACAAAATCGACTATATCTCGAAAACTAAGCGTTTTTCGGCGATTTTGATTTTGCTTAATATGCTCCATATTACGATTTTCGGAAAGATAGACGACGAAAATACGCATCTGCCGAGCCCGGTTTCATGCCGCTACGACCAATAGGTCAGGAGATGTAAGGTTGAGAGTGTAGAATAAGTGACCTTGGGACATTTATTTTGGAAAATCGGGCATATCTCCTAAACGGCTCGTTTGTTTTAGATGCGGTTTCTTGCGATGGATTCAGCATAGAAAAACGCTTCTTTTGAGTCCTAGTTGGTGCCGCTACGATCAGGGGAAATTAGGGAAAAATGTCGGAGAAGGCACTCTAAAATGGTTTTTCGCGAATATCTCGGAAACTAAGCGTTTTTCAGCGATTTCGCTTCTGCATTACGAGATCTTACGGTTTTTACTCGCGTTGAAAATACGCGTCGTTTGAGCCCGGGTTCATGTCGCTACGACCAATAGGCTAGAAGTTAGCGTGTTTAAGGGGTCAAAATTGAGTGATTTTGAGCAGATTCTTGCTACAAATGTAGAATTTTACAAAATCGACTATATCTCGAAAACTAAGCGTTTTTCGGCGATTTTGATTTTGCTTAATATGCTCGATATTACGATTTTCGGAAAGATAGACGACGAAAATACGCATCTGCCGAGCCCGGTTTCATGCCGCTACGACCAATAGGTCAGGAGATGTAAGGTTGAGAGTGTAGGATAAGTGACCTTGGGACATTTATTTTGGAAAATCGGGCATATCTCCTAAACGGCTCGTTTGTTTTAGATGCGGTTTCTTGCGATGGATTCAGCATAGAAAAACGCTTCTTTTGAGTCCTAGTTGGTGCCGCTACGATCAGGGGAAATTAGGGAAAAATGTCGGAGAAGGCACTCTAAAATGGTTTTTCGCGAATATCTCGGAAACTAAGCGTTTTTCAGCGATTTTGCTTCTGCATTACGAGATCTTACGGTTTTTACTCGCGTTGAAAATACGCGTCGTTTGAGCCCGGGTTCATGTCGCTACGACCAATAGGCTAGAAGTTAGCGTGTTTAAGGGGTCAAAATTGAGTGATTTTGAGCAGATTCTTGCTACAAATGTAGAATTTTACAAAATCGACTATATCTCGAAAACTAAGCGTTTTTGGGCGATTTTGATTTTGCTTAATATGCTCCATATTACGATTTTCGGAAAGATAGACGACGAAAATACGCATCTGCCGAGCCCGGGTTCATGCCGCTACGACCAATAGGTCAGGAGATGTAAGGTTGAGAGTGTAGGATAAGTGACATTGGGACATTTATTTTGGAAAATCGGGCATATCTCCTAAACGGCTCGTTTGTTTTAGATGCGGTTTCTTGCGATGGATTCAGCATAGAAAAACGCTTCTTTTGAGTCCTAGTTGGTGCCGCTACGATCAGGGGAAATTAGGGAAAAATGTCGGAGAAGGCACTCTAAAATGGTTTTTCGCGAATATCTCGGAAACTATGCGTTTTTCGGCGATTTTGATTTTGCTTAATATGCTCCATATTACGATTTTCGGAAAGATAGACGACGGAAATACGCATCTGCCGAGCCCGGGTTCATGCCGCTACGACCAATAGGTCAGGAGATGTAAGGTTGAGAGTGTAGGATAAGTGACCTTGGGACATTTATTTTGGAAAATCGGGCATATCTCCTAAACGGCTCGTTTGTTTTAGATGCGGTTTCTTGCGATGGATTCAGCATAGAAAAACGCTTCTTTTGAGTCCTAGTTGGTGCCGCTACGATCAGGGGAAATATGGGGAAAATGTAGGAGAAGGTGGTCTAAAATGGTTTTTCGCGAATATCTCGGAAACTATGCGTTTTTCGGCGATTTTGCTTCTGCATTGAGAGATCTTACCATTTTTACTCCCGCTGAAAATACGCGTCGTTTGAGCCCGGGTTCATGTCGCTACGACCAATAGGCTAGAAGTTAGCGTGTTTAAGGGGTCAAAATTGAGTGATTTTGAGCAGATTCTTGCTACAAATGTAGAATTTTACAAAATCGACTATATCTCGAAAACTAAGCGTTTTTCGGCGATTTTGATTTTGCTTAATATGCTCCATATTACGATTTTCGGAAAGATAGACGACGAAAATACGCATCTGCCGAGCCCGGGTTCATGCCGCTACGACCAATAGGTCAGGAGATGTAAGGTTGAGAGTGTAGGATAAGTGACCTTGGGACATTTATTTTGGAAAATCGGGCATATCTCCTAAACGGCTCGTTTGTTTTAGATGCGGTTTCTTGCGATGGATTCAGCATAGAAAAACGCTTCTTTTGAGTCCTAGTTGGTGCCGCTACGATCAGGGGAAATATGGGGAAAATGTAGGAGAAGGTGGTCTAAAATGGTTTTTCGCGAATATCTCGGAAACTATGCGTTTTTCGGCGATTTTGCTTCTGCTTTGAGAGATCTTACCATTTTTACTCCCGCTGAAAATACGCGTCGTTTGAGCCCGGGTTCATGTCGCTACGACCAATAGGCTAGAAGTTAGCGTGTTTAAGGGGTCAAAATTGAGTGATTTTGAGCAGATTCTTGCTACAAATGTAGAATTTTACAAAATCGACTATATCTCGAAAACTAAGCGTTTTTCGGCGATTTTGATTTTGCTTAATATGCTGCATATTACGATTTTCGGAAAGATAGACGACGAAAATACGCATCTGCCGAGCCCGGGTTCATGCCGCTACGACCAATAGGTCAGGAGATGTAAGGTTGAGAGTGTAGGATAAGTGACCTTGGTACATTTATTTTGGAAAATCGGGCATATCTCCTAAACGGCTCGTTTGTTTTAGATGCGGTTTCTTGCGATGGATTCAGCATAGAAAAACGCTTCTATTGAGTCCTAGTTGGTGCCGCTACGATCAGGGGAAATATGGGGAAAATGTAGGAGAAGGTGGTCTAAAATGGTTTTTCGCGAATATCTCGGAAACTATGCGTTTTTCGGCGATTTTGCTTCTGCATTGAGTGATCTTACCATTTTTACTCCCGCTGAAAATACGCGTCGTTTGAGCCCGGGTTCATGTCGCTACGACCAATAGGCTAGAAGTTAGCGTGTTTAAGGGGTCAAAATTGAGTGATTTTGAGCAGATTCTTGCTACAAATGTAGAATTTTACAAAATCGACTATATCTCGAAAACTAAGCGTTTTTCGGCGATTTTGATTTTGCTTAATATGCTCCATATTACGATTTTCGGAAAGATAGACGACGAAAATACGCATCTGCCGAGCCCGGGTTCATGCCGCTACGACCAATAGGTCAGGAGATGTAAGGTTGAGAGTGTAGGATAAATGACCTTGGGACATTTATTTTGGAAAATCGGGCATATCTCCTAAACGGCTCGTTTGTTTTAGATGCGGTTTCTTGCGATGGATTCAGCATAGAAAAACGCTTCTTTTGAGTCCTAGTTGGTGCCGCTACGATCAGGGGAAATATGGGGAAAATGTAGGAGAAGGTGGTCTAAAATGGTTTTTCGCGAATATCTCGGAAACTATGCGTTTTTCGGCGATTTTGCTTCTGCATTGAGAGATCTTACCATTTTTACTCCCGCTGAAAATACGCGTCGTTTGAGCCCGGGTTCACGTCGCTACGACCAATAGGCTAGAAGTTAGCGTGTTTAAGGGGTCAAAATTGAGTGATTTTGAGCAGATTCTTGCTACAAATGTAGAATTTTACAAAATCGACTATATCTCGAAAACTAAGCGTTTTTCGGCGATTTTGATTTTGCTTAATATGCTCCATATTACGATTTTCGGAAAGATAGACGACGAAAATACGCATCTGCCGAGCCCGGTTTCATGCCGCTACGACCAATAGGTCAGGAGATGTAAGGTTGAGAGTGTAGGATAAGTGACCTTGGGACATTTATTTTGGAAAATCGGGCATATCTCCTAAACGGCTCGTTTGTTTTAGATGCGGTTTCTTGCGATGGATTCAGCATAGAAAAACGCTTCTTTTGAGTCCTAGTTGGTGCCGCTACGATCAGGGGAAATATGGGGAAAATGTAGGAGAAGGTGGTCTAAAATGGTTTTTCGCGAATATCTCGGAAACTATGCGTTTTTCGGCGATTTTGCTTCTGCATTGAGTGATCTTACCATTTTTACTCCCGCTGAAAATACGCGTCGTTTGAGCCCGGGTTCATGTCGCTACGACCAATAGGCTAGAAGTTAGCGTGTTTAAGGGGTCAAAATTGAGTGATTTTGAGCAGATTCTTGCTACAAATGTAGAATTTTACAAAATCGACTATATCTCGAAAACTAAGCGTTTTTCGGCGATTTTGATTTTGCTTAATATGCTCCATATTACGATTTTCGGAAAGATAGACGACGAAAATACGCATCTGCCGAGCCCGGGTTCATGCCGCTACGACCAATAGGTCAGGAGATGTAAGGTTGAGAGTGTAGGATAAGTGACCTTGGTACATTTATTTTGGAAAATCGGGCATATCTCCTAAACGGCTCGTTTGTTTTAGATGCGGTTTCTTGCGATGGATTCAGCATAGAAAAACGCTTCTATTGAGTCCTAGTTGGTGCCGCTACGATCAGGGGAAATATGGGGAAAATGTAGGAGAAGGTGGTCTAAAATGGTTTTTCGCGAATATCTCGGAAACTATGCGTTTTTCGGCGATTTTGCTTCTGCATTGAGTGATCTTACCATTTTTACTCCCGCTGAAAATACGCGTCGTTTGAGCCCGGGTTCATGTCGCTACGACCAATAGGCTAGAAGTTAGCGTGTTTAAGGGGTCAAAATTGAGTGATTTTGAGCAGATTCTTGCTACAAATGTAGAATTTTACAAAATCGACTATATCTCGAAAACTAAGCGTTTTTCGGCGATTTTGATTTTGCTTAATATGCTCCATATTACGATTTTCGGAAAGATAGACGACGAAAATACGCATCTGCCGAGCCCGGGTTCATGCCGCTACGACCAATAGGTCAGGAGATGTAAGGTTGAGAGTGTAGGATAAATGACCTTGGGACATTTATTTTGGAAAATCGGGCATATCTCCTAAACGGCTCGTTTGTTTTAGATGCGGTTTCTTGCGATGGATTCAGCATAGAAAAACGCTTCTTTTGAGTCCTAGTTGGTGCCGCTACGATCAGGGGAAATATGGGGAAAATGTAGGAGAAGGTGGTCTAAAATGGTTTTTCGCGAATATCTCGGAAACTATGCGTTTTTCGGCGATTTTGCTTCTGCATTGAGAGATCTTACCATTTTTACTCCCGCTGAAAATACGCGTCGTTTGAGCCCGGGTTCACGTCGCTACGACCAATAGGCTAGAAGTTAGCGTGTTTAAGGGGTCAAAATTGAGTGATTTTGAGCAGATTCTTGCTACAAATGTAGAATTTTACAAAATCGACTATATCTCGAAAACTAAGCGTTTTTCGGCGATTTTGATTTTGCTTAATATGCTCCATATTACGATTTTCGGAAAGATAGACGACGAAAATACGCATCTGCCGAGCCCGGTTTCATGCCGCTACGACCAATAGGTCAGGAGATGTAAGGTTGAGAGTGTAGGATAAGTGACCTTGGGACATTTATTTTGGAAAATCGGGCATATCTCCTAAACGGCTCGTTTGTTTTAGATGCGGTTTCTTGCGATGGATTCAGCATAGAAAAACGCTTCTTTTGAGTCCTAGTTGGTGCCGCTACGATCAGGGGAAATATGGGGAAAATGTAGGAGAAGGTGGTCTAAAATGGTTTTTCGCGAATATCTCGGAAACTATGCGTTTTTCGGCGATTTTGCTTCTGCATTGAGAGATCTTACCATTTTTACTCCCGCTGAAAATACGCGTCGTTTGAGCCCGGGTTCATGTCGCTACGACCAATAGGCTAGAAGTTAGCGTGTTTAAGGGGTCAAAATTGAGTGATTTGGAGCAGATTCTTGCTACAAATGTAGAATTTTACAAAATCGACTATATCTCGAAAACTAAGCGTTTTTCGGCGATTTTGATTTTGCTTAATATGCTCCATATTACGATTTTCGGAAAGATAGACGACGAAAATACGCATCTGCCGAGCCCGGTTTCATGCCGCTACGACCAATAGGTCAGGAGATGTAAGGTTGAGAGTGTAGGATAAGTGACCTTGGGACATTTATTTTGGAAAATCGGGCATATCTCCTAAACGGCTCGTTTGTTTTAGATGCGGTTTTTTGCGTTGGATTCAGCATAGAAAAACGCTTCTTTTGAGTCCTAGTTGGTGCCGCTACGATCAGGGGAAATATGGGGAAAATGTAGGAGAAGGTGGTCTAAAATGGTTTTTCGCGAATATCTCGGAAACTATGCGTTTTTCGGCGATTTTGCTTCTGCATTGAGAGATCTTACCATTTTTACTCCCGCTGAAAATACGCGTCGTTTGAGCCCGGGTTCATGTCGCTACGACCAATAGGCTAGAAGTTAGCGTGTTTAAGGGGTCAAAATTGAGTGATTTGGAGCAGATTCTTGCTACAAATGTAGAATTTTACAAAATCGACTATATCTCGAAAACTAAGCGTTTTTCGGCGATTTTGATTTTGCTTAATATGCTCCATATTACGATTTTCGGAAAGATAGACGACGAAAATACGCATCTGCCGAGCCCGGTTTCATGCCGCTACGACCAATAGGTCAGGAGATGTAAGGTTGAGAGTGTAGGATAAGTGACCTTGGGACATTTATTTTGGAAAATCGGGCATATCTCCTAAACGGCTCGTTTGTTTTAGATGCGGTTTCTTGCGATGGATTCAGCATAGAAAAACGCTTCTTTTGAGTCCTAGTTGGTGCCGCTACGATCAGGGGAAATATGGGGAAAATGTAGGAGAAGGTGGTCTAAAATGGTTTTTCGCGAA
This sequence comes from Eristalis arbustorum, assembly GCA_916610145.1. Lineage (NCBI taxonomy): Eukaryota > Metazoa > Arthropoda > Insecta > Diptera > Syrphidae > Eristalis > Eristalis arbustorum. The sequence continues at coordinate 59,739,339 of OU744320.1, read as the reverse complement.
TATCTCGGAAACTATGCGTTTTTCGGCGATTTTGCTTCTGCATTGAGAGATCTTACCATTTTTACTCCCGCTGAAAATACGCGTCGTTTGAGCCCGGGTTCATGTCGCTACGACCAATAGGCTAGAAGTTAGCGTGTTTAAGGGGTCAAAATTGAGTGATTTTGAGCAGATTCTTGCTACAAATGTAGAATTTTACAAAATCGACTATATCTCGAAAACTAAGCGTTTTTCGGCGATTTTGATTTTGCTTAATATGCTCCATATTACGATTTTCGGAAAGATAGACGACGAAAATACGCATCTGCCGAGCCCGGTTTCATGCCGCTACGACCAATAGGTCAGGAGATGTAAGGTTGAGAGTGTAGGATAAGTGACCTTGGGACATTTATTTTGGAAAATCGGGCATATCTCCTAAACGGCTCGTTTGTTTTAGATGCGGTTTCTTGCGATGGATTCAGCATAGAAAAACGCTTCTTTTGAGTCCTAGTTGGTGCCGCTACGATCAGGGGAAATATGGGGAAAATGTAGGAGAAGGCACTCTAAAATGGTTTTTCGCGAATATCTCGGAAACTAAGCGTTTTTCGGCGATTTTGCTTCTGCATTGAGAGATCTTACCATTTTTACTCCCGCTGAAAATACGCGTCGTTTGAGCCCGGGTTCACGTCGCTACGACCAATAGGCTAGAAGTTAGCGTGTTTAAGGGGTCAAAATTGAGTGATTTTGAGCAGATTCTTGCTACAAATGTAGAATTTTACAAAATCGACTATATCTCGAAAACTAAGCTTTTTTCGGCGATTTTGATTTTGCTTAATATGCTTCATATTACGATTTTCGGAAAGATAGACGACGAAAATACGCATCTGCCGAGCCCGGTTTCATGCCGCTACGACCAATAGGTCAGGAGATGTAAGGTTGAGAGTGTAGGATAAGTGACCTTGGGACATTTATTTTGGAAAATCGGGCATATCTCCTAAACGGCTCGTTTGTTTTAGATGCGGTTTCTTGCGATGGATTCAGCATAGAAAAACGCTTCTTTTGAGTCCTAGTTGGTGCCGCTACGATCAGGGGAAATATGGGGAAAATGTAGGAGAAGGTGGTCTAAAATGGTTTTTCGCGAATATCTCGGAAACTATGCGTTTTTCGGCGATTTTGCTTCTGCATTGAGAGATCTTACCATTTTTACTCCCGCTGAAAATACGCGTCGTTTGAGCCCGGGTTCATGTCGCTACGACCAATAGGCTAGAAGTTAGCGTGTTTAAGGGGTCAAAATTGAGTGATTTTGAGCAGATTCTTGCTACAAATGTAGAATTTTACAAAATCGACTATATCTCGAAAACTAAGCGTTTTTCGGCGATTTTGATTTTGCTTAATATGCTCCATATTACGATTTTCGGAAAGATAGACGACGAAAATACGCATCTGCCGAGCCCGGGTTCATGCCGCTACGACCAATAGGTCAGGAGATGTAAGGTTGAGAGTGTAGGATAAGTGACCTTGGGACATTTATTTTGGAAAATCGGGCATATCTTCTAAACGGCTCGTTTGTTTTAGATGCGGTTTCTTGCGATGGATTCAGCATAGAAAAACGCTTCTTTTGAGTCCTAGTTGGTGCCGCTACGATCAGGGGAAATATGGGGAAAATGTAGGAGAAGGTGGTCTAAAATGGTTTTTCGCGAATATCTCGGAAACTATGCGTTTTTCGGCGATTTTGCTTCTGCATTGAGAGATCTTACCATTTTTACTCCCGCTGAAAATACGCGTCGTTTGAGCCCGGGTTCACGTCGCTACGACCAATAGGCTAGAAGTTAGCGTGTTTAAGGGGTCAAAATTGAGTGATTTTGAGCAGATTCTTGCTACAAATGTAGAATTTTACAAAATCGACTATATCTCGAAAACTAAGCGTTTTTCGGCGATTTTGATTTTGCTTAATATGCTCCATATTACGATTTTCGGAAAGATAGACGACGAAAATACGCATCTGCCGAGCCCGGGTTCATGCCGCTACGACCAATAGGTCAGGAGATGTAAGGTTGAGAGTGTAGGATAAGTGACCTTGGGACATTTATTTTGGAAAATCGGGCATATCTCCTAAACGGCTCGTTTGTTTTAGATGCGGTTTCTTGCGATGGATTCAGCATAGAAAAACGCTTCTTTTGAGTCCTAGTTGGTGCCGCTACGATCAGGGGAAATATGGGGAAAATGTAGGAGAAGGTGGTCTAAAATGGTTTTTCGCGAATATCTCGGAAACTATGCGTTTTTCGGCGATTTTGCTTCTGCATTGAGAGATCTTACCATTTTTACTCCCGCTGAAAATACGCGTCGTTTGAGCCCGGGTTCACGTCGCTACGACCAATAGGCTAGAAGTTAGCGTGTTTAAGGGGTCAAAATTGAGTGATTTGGAGCAGATTCTTGCTACAAATGTAGAATTTTACAAAATCGACTATATCTCGAAAACTAAGCGTTTTTCGGCGATTTTGATTTTGCTTAATATGCTCCATATTACGATTTTCGGAAAGATAGACGACGAAAATACGCATCTGCCGAGCCCGGTTTCATGCCGCTACGACCAATAGGTCAGGAGATGTAAGGTTGAGAGTGTAGGATAAGTGACCTTGGGACATTTATTTTGGAAAATCGGGCATATCTCCTAAACGGCTCGTTTGTTTTAGATGCGGTTTCTTGCGATGGATTCAGCATAGAAAAACGCTTCTTTTGAGTCCTAGTTGGTGCCGCTACGATCAGGGGAAATATGGGGAAAATGTAGGAGAAGGTGGTCTAAAATGGTTTTTCGCGAATATCTCGGAAACTATGCGTTTTTCGGCGATTTTGCTTCTGCATTGAGAGATCTTACCATTTTTACTCCCGCTGAAAATACGCGTCGTTTGAGCCCGGGTTCACGTCGCTACGACCAATAGGCTAGAAGTTAGCGTGTTTAAGGGGTCAAAATTGAGTGATTTGGAGCAGATTCTTGCTACAAATGTAGAATTTTACAAAATCGACTATATCTCGAAAACTAAGCGTTTTTCGGCGATTTTGATTTTGCTTAATATGCTCCATATTACGATTTTCGGAAAGATAGACGACGAAAATACGCATCTGCCGAGCCCGGTTTCATGCCGCTACGACCAATAGGTCAGGAGATGTAAGGTTGAGAGTGTAGGATAAGTGACCTTGGGACATTTATTTTGGAAAATCGGGCATATCTCCTAAACGGCTCGTTTGTTTTAGATGCGGTTTCTTGCGATGGATTCAGCATAGAAAAACGCTTCTTTTGAGTCCTAGTTGGTGCCGCTACGATCAGGGGAAATATGGGGAAAATGTAGGAGAAGGTGGTCTAAAATGGTTTTTCGCGAATATCTCGGAAACTATGCGTTTTTCGGCGATTTTGCTTCTGCATTGAGAGATCTTACCATTTTTACTCCCGCTGAAAATACGCGTCGTTTGAGCCCGGGTTCATGTCGCTACGACCAATAGGCTAGAAGTTAGCGTGTTTAAGGGGTCAAAATTGAGTGATTTTGAGCAGATTCTTGCTATAAATGTAGAATTTCACAAAATCGACTATATCTCGAAAACTAAGCGTTTTTCGGCGATTTTGATTTTGCTTAATATGCTCCATATTATGATTTTCGGAAAGATAGACGACGAAAATACGCATCTGCCGAGCCCGGTTTCATGCCGCTACGACCAATAGGTCAGGAGATGTAAGGTTGAGAGTGTAGGATAAGTGACCTTGGGACATTTATTTTGGAAAATCGGGCATATCTCCTAAACGGCTCGTTTGTTTTAGATGCGGTTTCTTGCGATGGATTCAGCATAGAAAAACGCTTCTTTTGAGTCCTAGTTGGTGCCGCTACGATCAGGGGAAATATGGGGAAAATGTAGGAGAAGGTGGTCTAAAATGGTTTTTCGCGAATATCTCGGAAACTATGCGTTTTTCGGCGATTTTGCTTCTGCATTGAGAGATCTTACCATTTTTACTCCCGCTGAAAATACGCGTCGTTTGAGCCCGGGTTCATGTCGCTACGACCAATAGGCTAGAAGTTAGCGTGTTTAAGGGGTCAAAATTGAGTGATTTTGAGCAGATTCTTGCTACAAATGTAGAATTTTACAAAATCGACTATATCTCGAAAACTAAGCGTTTTTCGGCGATTTTGATTTTGCTTAATATACTCCATATTACGATTTTCGGAAAGATAGACGACGAAAATACGCATCTGCCGAGCCCGGTTTCATGCCGCTACGACCAATAGGTCAGGAGATGTAAGGTTGAGAGTGTAGGATAAGTGACCTTGGGACATTTATTTTGGAAAATCGGGCATATCTCCTAAACGGCTCGTTTGTTTTAGATGCGGTTTCTTGCGATGGATTCAGCATAGAAAAACGCTTCTTTTGAGTCCTAGTTGGTGCCGCTACGATCAGGGGAAATATGGGGAAAATGTAGGAGAAGGTGGTCTAAAATGGTTTTTCGCGAATATCTCGGAAACTATGCGTTTTTCGGCGATTTTGCTTCTGCATTGAGAGATCTTACCATTTTTACTCCCGCTGAAAATACGCGTCGTTTGAGCCCGGGTTCATGTCGCTACGACCAATAGGCTAGAAGTTAGCGTGTTTAAGGGGTCAAAATTGAGTGATTTGGAGCAGATTCTTGCTACAAATGTAGAATTTTACAAAATCGACTATATCTCGAAAACTAAGCGTTTTTCGGCGATTTTGATTTTGCTTAATATGCTCCATATTACGATTTTCGGAAAGATAGACGACGAAAATACGCATCTGCCGAGCCCGGGTTCATGCCGCTACGACCAATAGGTCAGGAGATGTAAGGTTGAGAGTGTAGGATAAGTGACCTTGGGACATTTATTTTGGAAAATCGGGCATATCTTCTAAACGGCTCGTTTGTTTTAGATGCGGTTTCTTGCGATGGATTCAGCATAGAAAAACGCTTCTTTTGAGTCCTAGTTGGTGCCGCTACGATCAGGGGAAATATGGGGAAAATGTAGGAGAAGGTGGTCTAAAATGGTTTTTCGCGAATATCTCGGAAACTATGCGTTTTTCGGCGATTTTGCTTCTGCATTGAGAGATCTTACCATTTTTACTCCCGCTGAAAATACGCGTCGTTTGAGCCCGGGTTCACGTCGCTACGACCAATAGGCTAGAAGTTAGCGTGTTTAAGGGGTCAAAATTGAGTGATTTTGAGCAGATTCTTGCTACAAATGTAGAATTTTACAAAATCGACTATATCTCGAAAACTAAGCGTTTTTCGGCGATTTTGATTTTGCTTAATATGCTCCATATTACGATTTTCGGAAAGATAGACGACGAAAATACGCATCTGCCGAGCCCGGGTTCATGCCGCTACGACCAATAGGTCAGGAGATGTAAGGTTGAGAGTGTAGGATAAGTGACCTTGGGACATTTATTTTGGAAAATCGGGCATATCTTCTAAACGGCTCGTTTGTTTTAGATGCGGTTTCTTGCGATGGATTCAGCATAGAAAAACGCTTCTTTTGAGTCCTAGTTGGTGCCGCTACGATCAGGGGAAATATGGGGAAAATGTAGGAGAAGGTGGTCTAAAATGGTTTTTCGCGAATATCTCGGAAACTATGCGTTTTTCGGCGATTTTGCTTCTGCATTGAGAGATCTTACCATTTTTACTCCCGCTGAAAATACGCGTCGTTTGAGCCCGGGTTCACGTCGCTACGACCAATAGGCTAGAAGTTAGCGTGTTTAAGGGGTCAAAATTGAGTGATTTTGAGCAGATTCTTGCTACAAATGTAGAATTTTACAAAATCGACTATATCTCGAAAACTAAGCGTTTTTCGGCGATTTTGATTTTGCTTAATATGCTCCATATTACGATTTTCGGAAAGATAGACGACGAAAATACGCATCTGCCGAGCCCGGGTTCATGCCGCTACGACCAATAGGTCAGGAGATGTAAGGTTGAGAGTGTAGGATAAGTGACCTTGGGACATTTATTTTGGAAAATCGGGCATATCTCCTAAACGGCTCGTTTGTTTTAGATGCGGTTTCTTGCGATGGATTCAGCATAGAAAAACGCTTCTTTTGAGTCCTAGTTGGTGCCGCTACGATCAGGGGAAATATGGGGAAAATGTAGGAGAAGGTGGTCTAAAATGGTTTTTCGCGAATATCTCGGAAACTATGCGTTTTTCGGCGATTTTGCTTCTGCATTGAGAGATCTTACCATTTTTACTCCCGCTGAAAATACGCGTCGTTTGAGCCCGGGTTCATGTCGCTACGACCAATAGGCTAGAAGTTAGCGTGTTTAAGGGGTCAAAATTGAGTGATTTGGAGCAGATTCTTGCTACAAATGTAGAATTTTACAAAATCGACTATATCTCGAAAACTAAGCGTTTTTCGGCGATTTTGATTTTGCTTAATATGTTCCATATTACGATTTTCGGAAAGATAGACGACGAAAATACGCATCTGCCGAGCCCGGTTTCATGCCGCTACGACCAATAGGTCAGGAGATGTAAGGTTGAGAGTGTAGGATAAGTGACCTTGGGACATTTATTTTGGAAAATCGGGCATATCTCCTAAACGGCTCGTTTGTTTTAGATGCGGTTTCTTGCGATGGATTCAGCATAGAAAAACGCTTCTTTTGAGTCCTAGTTGGTGCCGCTACGATCAGGGGAAATATGGGGAAAATGTAGGAGAAGGTGGTCTAAAATGGTTTTTCGCGAATATCTCGGAAACTATGCGTTTTTCGGCGATTTTGCTTCTGCATTGAGAGATCTTACCATTTTTACTCCCGCTGAAAATACGCGTCGTTTGAGCCCGGGTTCATGTCGCTACGACCAATAGGCTAGAAGTTAGCGTGTTTAAGGGGTCAAAATTGAGTGATTTGGAGCAGATTCTTGCTACAAATGTAGAATTTTACAAAATCGACTATATCTCGAAAACTAAGCGTTTTTCGGCGATTTTGATTTTGCTTAATATGCTCCATATTACGATTTTCGGAAAGATAGACGACGAAAATACGCATCTGCCGAGCCCGGGTTCATGCCGCTACGACCAATAGGTCAGGAGATGTAAGGTTGAGAGTGTAGGATAAGTGACCTTGGGACATTTATTTTGGAAAATCGGGCATATCTTCTAAACGGCTCGTTTGTTTTAGATGCGGTTTCTTGCGATGGATTCAGCATAGAAAAACGCTTCTTTTGAGTCCTAGTTGGTGCCGCTACGATCAGGGGAAATATGGGGAAAATGTAGGAGAAGGTGGTCTAAAATGGTTTTTCGCGAATATCTCGGAAACTATGCGTTTTTCGGCGATTTTGCTTCTGCATTGAGAGATCTTACCATTTTTACTCCCGCTGAAAATACGCGTCGTTTGAGCCCGGGTTCACGTCGCTACGACCAATAGGCTAGAAGTTAGCGTGTTTAAGGGGTCAAAATTGAGTGATTTGGAGCAGATTCTTGCTACAAATGTAGAATTTCACAAAATCGACTATATCTCGAAAACTAAGCGTTTTTCGGCGATTTTGATTTTGCTTAATATGCTCCATATTACGATTTTCGGAAAGATAGACGACGAAAATACGCATCTGCCGAGCCCGGGTTCATGCCGCTACGACCAATAGGTCAGGAGATGTAAGGTTGAGAGTGTAGGATAAGTGACCTTGGGACATTTATTTTGGAAAATCGGGCATATCTTCTAAACGGCTCGTTTGTTTTAGATGCGGTTTCTTGCGATGGATTCAGCATAGAAAAACGCTTCTTTTGAGTCCTAGTTGGTGCCGCTACGATCAGGGGAAATATGGGGAAAATGTAGGAGAAGGTGGTCTAAAATGGTTTTTCGCGAATATCTCGGAAACTATGCGTTTTTCGGCGATTTTGCTTCTGCATTGAGAGATCTTACCATTTTTACTCCCGCTGAAAATACGCGTCGTTTGAGCCCGGGTTCATGTCGCTACGACCAATAGGCTAGAAGTTAGCGTGTTTAAGGGGTCAAAATTGAGTGATTTGGAGCAGATTCTTGCTACAAATGTAGAATTTTACAAAATCGACTATATCTCGAAAACTAAGCGTTTTTCGGCGATTTTGATTTTGCTTAATATGCTCCATATTACGATTTTCGGAAAGATAGACGACGAAAATACGCATCTGCCGAGCCCGGTTTCATGCCGCTACGACCAATAGGTCAGGAGATGTAAGGTTGAGAGTGTAGGATAAGTGACCTTGGGACATTTATTTTGGAAAATCGGGCATATCTCCTAAACGGCTCGTTTGTTTTAGATGCGGTTTCTTGCGATGGATTCAGCATAGAAAAACGCTTCTTTTGAGTCCTAGTTGGTGCCGCTACGATCAGGGGAAATATGGGGAAAATGTAGGAGAAGGTGGTCTAAAATGGTTTTTCGCGAATATCTCGGAAACTATGCGTTTTTCGGCGATTTTGCTTCTGCATTGAGAGATCTTACCATTTTTACTCCCGCTGAAAATACGCGTCGTTTGAGCCCGGGTTCATGTCGCTACGACCAATAGGCTAGAAGTTAGCGTGTTTAAGGGGTCAAAATTGAGTGATTTTGAGCAGATTCTTGCTATAAATGTAGAATTTCACAAAATCGACTATATCTCGAAAACTAAGCGTTTTTCGGCGATTTTGATTTTGCTTAATATGCTTCATATTACGATTTTCGGAAAGATAGACGACGAAAATACGCATCTGCCGAGCCCGGGTTCATGCCGCTACGACCAATAGGTCAGGAGATGTAAGGTTGAGAGTGTAGGATAAGTGACCTTGGGACATTTATTTTGGAAAATCGGGCATATCTTCTAAACGGCTCGTTTGTTTTAGATGCGGTTTCTTGCGATGGATTCAGCATAGAAAAACGCTTCTTTTGAGTCCTAGTTGGTGCCGCTACGATCAGGGGAAATATGGGGAAAATGTAGGAGAAGGTGGTCTAAAATGGTTTTTCGCGAATATCTCGGAAACTATGCGTTTTTCGGCGATTTTGCTTCTGCATTGAGAGATCTTACCATTTTTACTCCCGCTGAAAATACGCGTCGTTTGAGCCCGGGTTCATGTCGCTACGACCAATAGGCTAGAAGTTAGCGTGTTTAAGGGGTCAAAATTGAGTGATTTGGAGCAGATTCTTGCTACAAATGTAGAATTTCACAAAATCGACTATATCTCGAAAACTAAGCGTTTTTCGGCGATTTTGATTTTGCTTAATATGCTCCATATTACGATTTTCGGAAAGATAGACGACGAAAATACGCATCTGCCGAGCCCGGGTTCATGCCGCTACGACCAATAGGTCAGGAGATGTAAGGTTGAGAGTGTAGGATAAGTGACCTTGGGACATTTATTTTGGAAAATCGGGCATATCTTCTAAACGGCTCGTTTGTTTTAGATGCGGTTTCTTGCGATGGATTCAGCATAGAAAAACGCTTCTTTTGAGTCCTAGTTGGTGCCGCTACGATCAGGGGAAATATGGGGAAAATGTAGGAGAAGGTGGTCTAAAATGGTTTTTCGCGAATATCTCGGAAACTATGCGTTTTTCGGCGATTTTGCTTCTGCATTGAGAGATCTTACCATTTTTACTCCCGCTGAAAATACGCGTCGTTTGAGCCCGGGTTCATGTCGCTACGACCAATAGGCTAGAAGTTAGCGTGTTTAAGGGGTCAAAATTGAGTGATTTTGAGCAGATTCTTGCTATAAATGTAGAATTTCACAAAATCGACTATATCTCGAAAACTAAGCGTTTTTCGGCGATTTTGATTTTGCTTAATATGCTTCATATTACGATTTTCGGAAAGATAGACGACGAAAATACGCATCTGCCGAGCCCGGGTTCATGCCGCTACGACCAATAGGTCAGGAGATGTAAGGTTGAGAGTGTAGGATAAGTGACCTTGGGACATTTATTTTGGAAAATCGGGCATATCTCCTAAACGGCTCGTTTGTTTTAGATGCGGTTTCTTGCGATGGATTCAGCATAGAAAAACGCTTCTTTTGAGTCCTAGTTGGTGCCGCTACGATCAGGGGAAATATGGGGAAAATGTAGGAGAAGGTGGTCTAAAATGGTTTTTCGCGAATATCTCGGAAACTATGCGTTTTTCGGCGATTTTGCTTCTGCATTGAGAGATCTTACCATTTTTACTCCCGCTGAAAATACGCGTCGTTTGAGCCCGGGTTCATGTCGCTACGACCAATAGGCTAGAAGTTAGCGTGTTTAAGGGGTCAAAATTGAGTGATTTGGAGCAGATTCTTGCTACAAATGTAGAATTTTACAAAATCGACTATATCTCGAAAACTAAGCGTTTTTCGGCGATTTTGATTTTGCTTAATATGCTCCATATTACGATTTTCGGAAAGATAGACGACGAAAATACGCATCTGCCGAGCCCGGGTTCATGCCGCTACGACCAATAGGTCAGGAGATGTAAGGTTGAGAGTGTAGGATAAGTGACCTTGGGACATTTATTTTGGAAAATCGGGCATATCTTCTAAACGGCTCGTTTGTTTTAGATGCGGTTTCTTGCGATGGATTCAGCATAGAAAAACGCTTCTTTTGAGTCCTAGTTGGTGCCGCTACGATCAGGGGAAATATGGGGAAAATGTAGGAGAAGGTGGTCTAAAATGGTTTTTTCGCGAATATCTCGGAAACTATGCGTTTTTCGGCGATTTTGCTTCTGCATTGAGAGATCTTACCATTTTTACTCCCGCTGAAAATACGCGTCGTTTGAGCCCGGGTTCACGTCGCTACGACCAATAGGCTAGAAGTTAGCGTGTTTAAGGGGTCAAAATTGAGTGATTTTGAGCAGATTCTTGCTACAAATGTAGAATTTTACAAAATCGACTATATCTCGAAAACTAAGCGTTTTTCGGCGATTTTGATTTTGCTTAATATGCTCCATATTACGATTTTCGGAAAGATAGACGACGAAAATACGCATCTGCCGAGCCCGGTTTCATGCCGCTACGACCAATAGGTCGGGTCACAATTAAAACGCAGGCACATCTGACTGAGTCAGCAGCTATCCTCTGCTTGACTCGTCAGGTGTCACATGCCTGAAACAGATGAAGTCAACTCAAATGTAAAAAAAAACATAAGGTCCTTATCAGGACCAGCTATGCAAGGTAAGTATGTGCCTGCCAACAGGACGGCACTTGAGCTAGCACTTCGAATTTTATCACGAATTCTGAAACACCAGGCCACCATAAACTCAGCATAAGCAGATGGTATCCGCAATTTAAACCCGGAGGATATGAAACGAAATTTTGTTCACACAAGGACATCTGATCAGTGTCAAAAAGAGTTGCATATCCACTCGGCTGAGAATTTATTGGACAACGAGTGATTTTAGGCGATTTTTCTTCATGGTCGCTTCCTTCTTCTGAGAACATACGCTGCCCCGCACTGAAGGGAATGAACGGAAAGGATTCTCGCTTGTGTGGCGATCTGGCAGGAATCTAAGCGGGTCTGGGAAGGTCTTCGAATCGTCTGTTGCATCATCCATAGACAAAGAGGAGAGTGCTTCCATGGATCTGGTGGAGGAAGTCGACGCTTGTTGCATCGTGTCAGAACGTCCAGGAATGCCATGCATAGCCCCAAGAAGGGCTAAAAAATGACGAACTATTGCTCTTAACCAAAGATTCCTCGGACAGGATATATTCCTTGTCTGTTGTAGTGTCCCACTGGCCCGAAGTCGAAGCTCACACTTCATTTTCATCAATTTCACACAAAAATAGGGCGGCACACCTTTCCACTACAAACTCACTTAAGAATCCACAGTCAGAGTCATCCGGAGGGAGAGAGCTCCAGAGGGAGGAACACATCTCAGCCTGATGAGTCAAAACGACATTTCGTGGAGATGAAATCGTCTGCGGAATGTTACCCCAGCCACTAACGGAAACGATCACGAAAAGCATCTGATCGCTGATCGCGGCCAACCTCGTCTTCCATCTCGTCTATGCGCCCAGTGTCTAGTGCCTAGTGCCTCGTGTTCCGACATGGTTCTCAGATTCACACACATCCAGTGGCAGTGGCTCCTCGGGCGTCTTTCAAACTGTCAGTCACTCTGATGCCCTGCCACTTAATGGCATGCACAAAGAGTCGAAGACCAAGACCGAGACCGAGACCGAAACGGCAACCGTTTCGTACATGCTGTATAATGATGATTCGTGACTTCAATTTGATGTCATGTTAACAACCCACCGTGGGACACGGCGCAGAGCAACGGGGGGGGAGGAACCCTTGCAGCACTGCATCGGCAGGCATCAGCGGCACCAATCAAGTCCGTACTTCTGCTGTCCATTTAGGGCTCTTGTGCTCGTTGCCCACTCCCCGCCAGGAGCCGAGTGTAAACAGCAGGACTGTCCCACATACCGGAATGGAGATGCCAGTCCCAGAGAACTCTGTGCTGATCTGCAGCACGTCGACACTTGTGACCTCGACGGGAGAACTCAGTCATGCACCCACTTTCCTGACCTTAGGCCTATATTCGCTCCGTCTAAGGGGGAGTAGGGCAGTCATGGCTGCCGAATGGAGGCCGGCGCTGGCGTGGTGATTATTTCACTGAAATCGTGTCATGGGATTTCGGCAAAGGGATGCCTCCGCACAATGAACCACGAGCGGGCGACTGCTCAGCTCCGGCACTCTATTCTTCCTCGTGTCTGTGTGGAACAAAGGCTTTCGCCGGTTCGATGGCGGCCATCTGATTGCGGGAAGATTAACGATGTGCCCGTGTGGACTGCGTACTTGTTATGCGCACAAAACGATCAGGAAATGAAGGGCGATTGTTTGGCGAGTTCCCTTTTAGGGCACACCATTTGTATGTGTCAGCTGCGTGACACCAATGCGGCTTCCTTCCCCCATTGTGTGAGCAGATCGTGGCGGAGAGTCGGTGCGCTTGGGCATCGTTAGGTTGACACTGAAAATATGAGCTGACTCTGAGAGGCGATAAATTCTAGCAATTCTCCAAAAAGCGCCGACGGAACTTGTCAGTGGCGTTGAGTTGAGAGAATGGGGGGCACACGCCTTTTGTGCAAGGCTTGCTGAGGTCTGAATGGTGAGTAGAAGGAAGTGGGTGGTCGTGGTGGGCGGGAGTTTGAGCGGCTTTGTGAATGGAGGCAAATTTGAGAGTTAATTGAATTCCATTCCATTCCATTTTACTGGAAAATTAATCGAGAATGCGACTTCTACCAGGATTTCGTAGGAACGTGTCTTTGCGTCAGCTAGGGTGGTACGCCATATTGGCTGCCGTCGTTGTCAATGGCGGTCAGCAATGGAGTCATCCGTATTGGAGGTTCGAATTTGACTTCCTGCTTGTCAACTAAACGCCTGTATTTGGAGGAATCGCGGGTGGGTGCCTTCCGGTCGTTTAGATTGGTACCTGCTGCAAAAGCTGTAGTACATGCTAATAGATGGATAGGTATGGCAAATTGGAGCTCCGATGTGTAGTGTGGCGATCTATACCTTTGCGAGTGCTTAGAGTTACCCGTTCACTTAGTTCTTGCAACTTTAAGTTTGTGGATGGAAATAAATGTTTTCTGGCAAACAAAATGGTAGTCTATGAAATCAAATTTTCTTCGGATCACAACCATACTGCCAAGCATCTCGGCAACCAGACATTTTGTGCGTGCTATTGTTCGCCACTGTTCACTGTGAACAGAATTCTTGAAGAGCTTTTCTAAGACACTCAGATTACGTGAGTTAGTCGATTCAAGGTTTATATCCATCACCCTCGGCGTAGGAGTGGACACAATTATGTATTCACTACACCACAAGCTTTATTTATACAACAGGGTGAACCTGATACGAGTGGTCATTTTCCTGGTGAAGTTGATTCGAGACCATACTGGGAGAGCGATGAACTCGGTTAATAACTTGATCTCTGGGGTTTACTACCCCAACCCTCAATAACACGAGAGGGTATGTTATAACGGCTTCGTCCCCGCAGACGCATTCCTCCCTTTCGACAAGCACGGTCTGATACAAAATGAAAATGTGGTACCGCTTCTCTATCACATCGCCAGCTCAACTGTGGATGGGCGACCCAACCACGACCGTTCCGTCGCACAACGAGCTGAGGAAGGCCTCCTCTGCTTCAGTATGGCGGTTTCAAGGCGCGGTGCTCGGGATGCTGCAATGAAACTTCGAAAATGCTGGTGGTTGGGGAGTGAAGAAACTCCCTCTTCGAACCCTTTAGACCCGGGTTAAAAATGGGCTGTGCTTATGGAAAGCAGTGTCAGTCCAACCAGTCTAGCATTAGTCACCAGCTTTAATATTCGTATGAAAAGTTGAAAATGGACCTATTAGATGATAAACGCTTACATTCTACATTGTTCTTCTTCTTTTTCTTGTGGCGCTTCAGTCCGGGGTGAAGCTGGGCCTCGGTCAACAATCCTTTCCAGCTGGCACGATCTTTAGCCAGCTGCCTCCAATTTCGCACTCCAAGTTGGTTGAGGTCCTACTCCTCTTGAGTGCGTCATCGGCTTCGTCGTCGTCCTCTATTGCGTTGTCTCACTGGTTCGGAGTCGAAGACTCTTCCGGCCGGAGCTGCTCTACATGGCCTAGCCATCTTAGGCGTTGAATCCGTAGACGCCTGACTAAACTCATGTCACTGTACAGCCCGTACAGGTCGTGGCATACAACTTCGCCGTCTTGGACAGAGCGTCACAATGGCTATAACTTCGAGTCACTTCATCTACCTCTGCTCCAGAGTAAAATAACTCTTGCCAACCGCTGTTGCATGGGGCTCAAGAGGCAATCAAGTAATAGAGCCTGTTTCAATATTGATCCAGCTTGGCCAAACCTACAGGAAAGCTCAAGATTACTCCTCCCATCACTCGTGAAAAAGACGCCGAGACAATTGAACTTCTCCACCGGCTTAAATGGGACTCCACCTTGTCCGCGTTGACGTTCATACACGCATCTGCAAACATGGTCACAAGCCTAACGAGTGCGTGCTAGACATCCGTCCGGGAGGGTGTGAGGATAACCAAATCTTATCTGATGATGGCTGCGCTGCAACATCCAATGTGTGTAATGAAAAGGAAAGGTGACAAGACGCACCCTTGGCGAAGTCCAACACTTGCGTTGAAAGGTTTCGATTTAGCGCTGTTAACCCGATCACTGCTGCAGCAGCCCTCAAAAGAGGACCATCAGTCTCATACTCCTACAGAGCACTCCAAAGTTTACCTGGAAGCACTCAGTCGTAGGCCTTCTATATATATGGATGGCGCTACAGCCCGTAGAAGGCCAGGGCCTAGCTTCTCAGCAACCACTCGTGTTGTGCGCGCTATTGTTCTCTCACGAGTGGAAGGGACCTACAGTTTAATGCCGACTCCGTACGGCCAAGTTTGAGAAGCTTTTTCTAGACAGGAAATACTCTTTGAGCATTGTCAGTGACTCGAAAGAGATGGGGTCGTGAAAATTGTTTTCGTCGCTCAGAGCAGGAATCGAACCTACGACGTCGAGGTTGGGGTCGACGCACATACCCACAACGCCACGGGCCACCACATTCTCCAAATCCATAAAACGCTGTAGATTGGATTGGCCTCCTCGAGTGCCATTCTTAGAGTGAAAAGCTGGTCGGTTGTGCTTCTATCCCGACAAGAGCATCACTGTTCATCCCCCAGCCTGTAGTCGACCACAGCGCTAACACCTTCGCGTGGACTATCCCGGGGAGACGAAATAGAAATATGCCTCTATACTTTGAATATGGTTCAACTCGAGTTGATAACCGAGTTAAGCCGAGTTGCGTCCAAGCCAAGTTGTTGAAATTGAAACGAAACGAATGAATGGTCATCAAATCTACGAACCATTCGAGAGTTCGAGTGTGTTCACACCACAATTCAGTTGACTCAGTTTTCAGCTTGGGTTGAACATCACCTTTTAACCCGGTTTGATGTGAACGCATCGCATACGCTGGTTGGTCAAGACAAAGCGATCAAGCTGTACTGCTTCGCAATTAATACCTAGTTGGAGTTCGGTATCGGCTCTGTGTCTTATGAGAAGCGTATGAACGGGGCCGTGAGTGCTGTGACACGTTGTGTTCCTGTGCCTGCCTCAGTGCTCTTCTCTCGTGGATTCCTTTTGAATAAACATATGAACGTGTGTGGCTGTTTTGTTTAACCGGCCCTACTCGAGACCATTGCTCTGCCAACCTCGATGCCCCGGTCGAGATTGAGCAGCACCGAAAAGTGCTCTCCCCATCTGCCCCCAATCTTAAATTTCCTTCCTCTGAGTCGGACAAAGGACATTTTTTTCGCAGATCTGTGCGTCGCCTGTACAAACGTTGGCCTCTCATCAATAGTCTCGCCGTCTTGATAAAGCCCCCCTTGCCACAGAAATCATTCTGCAATGGAAGCCGACACACCCCAAGACCAGTCGGAGTGCCATCCCATTTCTCCCGACCCACTCACCCAAATCTGACTTATAATTACTTTTCCTTAAAACCGACACACTGGCCCTCTTAATCCACCGAAAACTAGAGCCCCCAGAGCTTACGTCAGACTGGCCCCAAAAAGCAAAGACCCAACAGACACCGAGACCACATGCGACACATGCCTGAAGAGAATGCCCATTAAACTGTGCAGTTGATGCTTTTATTGCCGCCGTGCCCCTGTTCGCGTCAGGTGGCAGTTTTTCATTTTAAGTCGACACGCCCATTATGGATCGTAAAACCCCAGCATTGACTTCGCTGAGCTGGCAGTCGCCACAACACCCAACTGGTCGCGAATTCCTCGCCGAACACGGCCTCTTTTTCGCCTACTTCCAAATTCCCTTAACACCTCGTGATCTATGCGAAAACTTTTTGCCCCACAAACGCGGCGCTGACGTCTGGATGGCAGCCGTGCACAAACTGCAGCCCTCTTCATCAGTCGTGCAAAACAAGCGCCACAACACTAGAGAGAGCGCAGCGCTTGTGTGCGCCCCCGATTCCGTATCCCGTCGCGATCTCGCCCAGCACCGAGCCACCGCAGAGGTGTACAGTAGCACCACAGCGCAACGTCGTCGATCGTGTCGTATGCTCCTCAGCATGTTAATGGCGGGACCCGAAAGCAAACAGTGCTCCGTTGACGATCCGTCCCCGGGTCCTACGGCCAGCCATCCCCTGTCAACTTCAAAGAGCACGCATTTGCATGGCCCAGCGGCAAGCGGCAAGCGTCGAGCGTCGAGCAGCAGCCAAGAGCGGATGGATGTGTGTACAAATTCTCCGTACTCTGCTATCAATGATCGTCGCGATCGATCCTCGATCCGGCGAGCATCCACCGCAGTGGCCAATGTCAAGATCGACGGGGGCGACAGAGGGGCGGTCCCAACAGTCCCAACAAACGTGCATTTCTGTCGCAGGCAATTGTCTATCGATCGTTGGTAACCCAAAAGGTTAACTGTACATTCGTTTAAGTTTCCGAACACGGGACGGCCATGTCCAGCACAAGGATACGACGCGACGGCATTTTGTTGTCGGACGAGGATCATTATGCAAAACGACGATCGGTTGGGGGGAGGCTCGGAGCCACCCGGAGGGGTCAAGAACCGAGGGCATGCAGAACCGCAGCAGAGCCGGAGAGCCAGCGAACAGCGCATTAGCAATGCGGAAAATGATTCCGCAGATGAGGTCAAACCGGCGACCAGCACTCTCGTGATCAATTGCGAGAGGATCTTAATTTGTTCGACGTGGCTCCATGGATTGGGCTCGGGGTGGCGGCGGGACGGGAGTCTTTTTGATTTGCATAGCTGCCCGGAGGCAGGCACTGCGACTGAGCAGTGGGACAGGGACTCCTGGAAGTGTTGATTCATGGTTTTGGCTTCCAGACGCCTTCGCTGGGCTGAGAAGGGGCGGCGCCCTCTCCCTCGCTCTCGCTGTTGGTGGCCAGTGAGGCGAAGTTGAAGTTGGCTGGTGGGTGGTCCGGCTAGTAAGCGTTCGTGTAAGATTTGAGTTTGTGTCAGAGGCACAACGAGCCGCTTGGTCGTTGGGATTGATTTTACGAGCCTGCGATGGGGTCCGATGGACGGGATGTTTACGCTTTTGCTGGAATGGCTAAGTGGGGAATTAACCTATCGTCTTGACGACGGCAACATTTGTAGTTGACCTCGAGCAGAGTGCGCAGAAGAGACGAGGTCAATGAGGAGAGTGGACTTGGGGAGAGGTTAGTTTTTGCGGAAATCGTTGTCAAGTTTGTAGTGTGACCTCTTTGGAGGATTCATTGTAGGCGGGGCCAACCCCAGTGCTTTATAGGCAGAAGGGCTCAGTCAGCAGTGAAGCAACACTAGCCTCGAGTCTTCTCATGTGCTCGCATAACTAGATTACGACAATCAGGGCCGTTTGCATCGAACTTCTGCCCAAGCAGACTTCTCGATAAACACGGTGACCGTCTATTGAGTTACAGGACATAGTGAAGTTAAAGGAAGCGACGAAGAACTCGCTGCCGGACGAAGGTAAATAAGGAGAAGACATCGCGCAAGGTATGCACTGCATATGTAGATAGGTATTTTTAGGGCAAATATGGGAAGAGGCACTGCGCCGCCACTATTAAGCGAGGGGCCAGTATCGACCTATTAAAGTGCTCCTCCAGCTCCTTCCTTCATTTCTCTGCCTCTACGGTAGGTGTCTTTTATGGCGTTTTTAGGCACACTGACCCCTGCCTAGCTAATTTATCGGCCCTTTCGTTCCTTCGAATGACTCTGTGCCCAGAGCCCCTGCATAGGCTGAGGTTGTAGGCGTCCGAGAAGGACAGCCAATTCTTAAAATCCTGGAGTTGGGTGTTTCCAGGACCTTGATGGAAAACCTTGATATATCCTCAGTCTATCTGACTCACTTATAGCCAGTGGTATGCCATTTGCTGGTTTTTATGTGCTATAGGGGATCGATACGTAACCCATAACTAAGGCCAGAAAAATCGGTGTTCACCTAGAAGCTCACGATCGTTAGGGCTTTCTTCAGGGAGCTCCTTTCCTGTCTTTGTCCTATAAACACCGTCCTCATTTTATGCGAGGGCATATCCTCTATCGATGCCCCACAGTCCGACGACAGATGTACAGATTTCAAGACACGCTAGATTTTTCAAAACGACGTGCTTTTTCCAAAAGGAAATTATTTGACGGTGGTTGCGATCAGTCCGTCAAGGGACAACGCATTCATATCGTTCCTCGAAATGAGTGGAGTCGAGTAGATTTATAAATAAATCAAAAAAAAAACTATACAAATCAAGAAAGTACCTGATCCATTCCAGAATGGATGTATGTGACGTTTATATTGACTTTGCCACCTTCTTGGGTCATCCCACAACCGATAATCCTATGATCAGCTGCCCCCAGTTGACACTCTTCTAAGCGGACTCTTCTTCGGACGAACTCAAGAATGATATAAATTGCTATTTGCAGAAAACTTAACAAAAAAGTACAAGACATAATCAAATTTAGAATTTAGAAATATGAATGAATGAATGGTCATATTTTTCATTAATAATCTGATAGGTCCATATCAGTGTGGCTTCAGGCCAGGAAAGTCCACAAAAGACCAAATCTTCACACTACGGCAGGTCCTGGAAAAGACCCGAGAAATGCTAATCGACACTCACCATCTGTACGCATATTTCAAGGCCGCATATGACAGCGTGCATAGAGACGAGCTATACAACGCCATGTCTAGTTTTGACATTCCTGCCAAACTCGTCAGGCTGTGCAGGATGACTCTCGCTGCTCCATCAAGGTCGGTAACGAACTCACCGAGACCTTCAATGTCAAAAAAGGTTTTAGACAAGGCGACGCGCTGTCATGTGATTTCTTTAACATCGTCCTGGAGAAGATCGTGCGAAACTCACACGCCAACACTAGAGGCACGATCTTCCAGAAGTCCGTGCAATTGTTAGCATACGCCGATGACATTGACGTGATTGGCAGAACTCAGCGAGCCGTCAGTGAGGCTTTTGCTAACATTGAGACGGAAGCGGCTAAAATGGGTCTGGCGGTGAATGAGGGCAAAACGAAGTATATGCTGTCCTCAAAAAAGGACATACAACATCGACGTCTTGGACAGAGCGTCACAATGGGCAGCTATAACTTTGAGGTAGTCAAGGACGTCACTTACCCCGGCTCCGGAGTAAACTGTACAAATAACATCAGTACCGAGATCAAGCGTAGGATAACTCTTGCCAACCGCTGTTGTAAGAGGCAATTGAGTAATAGAGCCCTCTCTCGAAGAACCAAGTTGAGTCTGTACAAGACACTGATCGTCCCAGGAGACATGGACAATCTCGAAAGCGGATGAAGATGTTATTGGTCTCTTTGAAAGTTCTACGTGCGATCTTTGGTCCTGTTTGTGTTGACGGATTCTGAATGAGAAGATTCAACCACGAACTGTACGGACTGTACAGCGACATGAGCCTAGTTAGGCGTCTACGGATCCAACGCCTACGGTGGCTAGGTCATGTAGAGCGTATGGACACCACAGCTCCGGCCCGAAGAATCTTCGAATCCGAACCTGTCGGGCAACGCAACAGAGGACGCCCGCGTTTAAGGTGGCGCACCCAAGTGGAGAAGGACCTCAACCAACTCGGTGTGCGAAACTGGAGACAGCTAGCCAGGGATCGCGCTAGTTGGAGATTCATGTTGGTTGAGGCCCAGGTCCACCCCGGACTGTAGCGCCAAACAAAGAAGAAGGATCGTCATATTAGTCACTTTCAACCCCTCTCATCCCGATTTACGTCACATCTGTCAGTAAAGCCTGATCTTGCATACATTATTCTTGGGTGCGCCACTGCGTCTGTTGTAGAAGAGTCTCTTTAAATGATGGGGATGGGTGGCGCCACAGCCAGTATAAGACCAGGGCCTAGCTTCTCAGCAACCACTCGTGTTGTGCGTGTTATTGTTCTCTCAAGAGGAGTGGAAGGGACCTGCAGTTTTATGCCGAAACCGAACGGCCAAGTTTGAGAAGCTTTTTCTAGACAGAAGTACTCTTTGGGCATTTTCAGTGACTCGAAAGAGGTGGTGCCGTGAAAATTATTTTTGTCGCACAGACCAGGGTTCGAACCTACGAAGTCGAGGTTGGAGTCGAAGCACATACGCAAAACACCACTGGCCACCACGTTTGTGGAATTTGTTTTAATGTTTGTTTCATTCCCCAACCGTCCATCCCATGAGCAGCTGCTTTCAGCTGAGACTCTCTGCTAAGCGGACTCCTCTTCGGAAGAACTGATGTCGCCTTGGCTTCATCATCGACGAGCATGTTGTTGACAAGTCCGGACCCTCATGACAAGCCAGTTAGATGGCCCCGTAACGATTTTTTGCTTTTACTGATGTCACCTTATACGGCCCATGATATTTCCTTGCTACCTTCAGATTTTGTTTACGTTTGATCGCAACCAAGTTCCCTGACTTGTGCACTGATGATTGCTTTCTATTGCGATCGAATGCTTCCTCCAAGGCGTCTGAATTCCTTCACTTGCCTGACATCTTGGTTCATCTTACTCTGCAGCGAACAACTCCTCGATCTCTTCGTTAGTCAAACTTACCTAATCAGGGTCAGCGTTTCTCACTATATGTGCTAAGCAACAGTGTGTGCTTGACACTTTGCTGCCAAGACCACGCTCCGATTTGCTCGGACTCGGGACTGAAAAATGGGCCAGGACTGAACTTATTATGCGGTTTTCCCACTTCACTTGGCCGCTGCATCGTGTTTGTTGTTGTTTCGGCAGTATTCTTCAAAAATGATGCTCGTTAAAGCAGTCCTGGGATCTGATACAATCCTTGGAGACTACGGCTTCTTCTACTGCAGACGTTGGTTGCAGCAAAGTAAATTTTGATTTGATGCCTCCACAAGGCTAATGATATCGGATTACTGCTTGGGCGTTCTCGAAAGTGGACCCCGTTTGGCATAAAAACACCCCCTGCTTGCTTTGATCATCTGCAAATTCGAGTTGTTAGTGCAGTCAACTGTGCCTCACTGTACACAAAACCTCCAATTCTTTAATCAAACAGTTGCCTCCCCGCACCAGCTGTTCCATCAGGCTGTCCAGTTGAGATTAATGTTTTATTTGAATGCAAACAAAGCAACAAACGGCAGCATTCTGTTACCACAAGCGCCCCCGGGCTCTGGTAAAAAAGGGAACTCATTTTTCAAACATCGTTCACTAATTGATGGTCTTGATTGGACACTAATGGCCGGCAGTGGGCCACGGAGTGTCTTGTTATCGCAATAATTGATGGTCCATTGCGGAGAATTATGTTAAATCTTCGCGGTTTGCCAATTAATTTTCTTCGTAAACCATTGCATGCGTCCGTACTCCGCGAGCATCCAACACCCGTTGCTCGGAGCTTCTGAAAAGCGTTCTGTTAAATGGAGCGGCTTTTTCTAATTCTGCTAGACTTGAAGCCCATCCCAGCAACATCACATTTCTCAAGGGATGCTTGCTCAATCGAAACGAGTGCAGTGAGCTCTCTTCATTCGAACTCACGGCGGTTGAAGTCTCCAGGCACTTGGGCGAGAACATTGCCCGTACCATCCTCATCGACATCGACATCGTCAATGAGACTGAGTTGCACTTTCCTGTTCTAGAGGCCAACATAACTGCGAATTTCTGCCCACTCTCTGTCTTGATCCAACCAACACCTCCCTCATCGGCCAAATGCAGCAGAGTCGCGCTCGAAGCCTCCATCGCCACCATTTACGACCAAAAATCTCGGATAATCCACGAGAATACCCCGAGTGCCTCACGTTGACCCGTCATCCGCCACCAACCACTACCCACCCAATTAACGTCCCCCGGCACTAAAAACCCGCACTAAGCCCACTGCGTCAGTCACGAATTAATGTCCCGCATCGGCCGGGTCAAAGTATCCGTGAAACATGCCTCTTACATCATTCGGACACTTTAACCGGCCCATCCATAAGCTCTGTCAAAACATTGTTATCGCCGAGCGCGCATCGCGTCCACCTAAGCGAGCGCATCGCAAGTGGGTCACGAGCAATAAAGCTCGCATTAATCATAGATCGCGTGCGGAGCGCGCCAGGAAATTCAATTTCTCCTCATTATCCCCAAATGATTATGGCTGCTGGCAGCAAACTGGCTGCGAACGCAGGAAATCGCTTGCGGAATTCCGTCGACCGTCCGTCGCCAGTGCCACCCCCCCACGCACGCCCAGTCAATCTGCGGGGTTAACCACCAGCGAGCCGGCAACGCGCGTATCGTATTCCCGTGTCCCGAAATGGGGAAAATGCCAAGCGTCGCCTGGGCGGCCCGCAGCCAGACGCGCAACGGTAATCCTACATATGCTAATGATTGCGGATTGTGTGCCGCGCGCAGGTGGAAATGGAAAATCTGTGCGCAATCTAGGTGAACACCTTTGCGAACATCTTTTTATTGGATCCGACGGCCGGCCGAGGCCAAATTGAAATGCATTTGACGGGCCGTCAGTGGGTCAGTAGTTGCGGTCTCGCGTTGGCTGTGGTCGATCGGAGACGTTGTCTAATGTGCTCCGCTGCCCCGGCCGCGGTGGTGTGCGCGCGCTGAACTTCATTGATTTGCGTGTCAATACGCGGCGGCTGACTTTGAGTAATGGTTGTGGGTTTGTGTGCCCGATGGAGTGACGTGTGCCTGTTGCTGTGATGACGGGCGGTTAATTGCTCGTTGATTGGAATGGCGTACTCTTATAACGGCAGACCCGCAGTGGTGCCTCGAAGTCATTAAAATTACATCGCCGATCGTCTGTCATTTTGTCAGAGGGAGGGCCGAAAGATGATTGAGAGCGTTTTGTTAGAAATCAGTGGGCTTGTTGTTTGTTGTGGCGGCAGAAGCAGCAGCAGCAGGTACCAATGGGAACGAAGTTCGAGGTTCCGCTGAGCTGGGGTGGGAGTCTGTTCGAGAAAGAGATGCAGGCCATTGCCTTCAATTCAGACTCAGGTCTAGATGAGTTTTTTCCGCCGTGTTGTCGGACGTATTGAGAAAAGAACTGGTCTTCGACTTGGGAGACTATGTTGTCTTGTTTGCTTATAAGATGGGACAAGTGGGCATTGAAATTGTATGGTGTCAGGGTGAGCATAGGCTTCTGCATTCCATGGCGTCGTCCACTCAGCATACGGAGGGGGCGATGACAACGAAATGCTGATCCATAGTCTCAAGCCGAACATACATCCGCCAACGATTTGCCAATGCATTGCGGCTGGTTTGTTGTATCTGGACGACCAAAGTGTGACTGCTTCCTTTCGACTGTAGACGTAAGAGAAATCCGCTCCGCACTCTTGCTATATGCACCGACTTCGAGTCAGGCAGGGTTCAGATTCTCTGTTTGGCGAGCAATGAAAGAGCCGACGACTTAGCCAGAATAAATGCAGCCTGCCATTGGCAATTAGTCAGGGACCACTTCATATATTTGGAGATCAATGGAACTAGACACTAGAACTCCTTCAACAAGGTTGTCGAACTTCAAAGCAAATCTAGCACCATCTTGATCCAAAGAGATCAAATACGCTGATCTCTCCTAAGGACAAGCGATCCAATGGAGGATCCGTGTCTGACCAAGGCTGCCTTCCATCGATGACCGCCCTGGTCACGCTGCTTCTAGTCTTAAAGACCAAGCTGTCTTGCGTTCGTGATGATTTGGTCTTGTGATTCCACCAACTGGCTGTCTAGTGGTGCCAGTCTGATTGGATCATCGAAACACATGCCTCCCCTAACAGAACTTCAGCATAAGCTGCACTTACGAAGAGATGAGAAACCATGTCATATTTTCTTCTATTAACGTCACCTGGTCTCGTCTTTGCTTAATCAAGAGGTAATTGGTCCGCGGAATATGAATTATCCTATCCGCGTCCGCTGTGACTGTTACCAAGTATCAACCAGTGTTCAGCCAGTTAACCTAATCTTGCCCTTGTACCAATGCACACACGTTGTATGCACAGCTTGCCGAACGTTCCCGATGACATGGGCTAAACTGGCCCCAAACGCTCCATGGCATCGGAGAGAAACTAAACAGACCGAGTATTTACATTCTATTTGATGATTGATGGCCACCGTACGGTAGTGGGCTACCCTCCTTGGATGTGCAATTTTCATAGTTCACGGCACGACTCCACCTCTATCCAGTCGCTAAATAGGCTCCAAGGAGCTCGAGGTCGGCATATGTGCAACTGTAGGCGCCCATCACTCGTCCCAGAACAGCAGCACGACCATGCACCGGCTAGCACTTTGAAAGCAAGGTTCAGGACGTCGTCCATCACCTTCTGACTTGGCGCCTTGACGAATCATCTGATATTGCATGGTTCATTTCACCAGCTTGTCCGACTCGACCTTGTTATCGATTAGTCCTTCGTACAATACAGGCCATCTCCAACCCAGCAATCCGGGACAGACTCCAATCTCTGTATGGATTCCGGTTTGCAGTCGGACACAGCAGTCAAGTACGAGTAAATTTTGGTGCATCGCCTTGTTTGGTGTGTGGGATGCTTCACCATGAAGTGGTAAACGAGGACATTGGCTATTTTGATGACAACCCTCACTTATTTAAGTCTCAGCCTTGTAAATCGCACACTGAGAGTTAAAATTGGAAATTTCCCATCCACACCAATTAATTGTATCTCAGGTGTCCCGCAGGAAAGTGATTTAGTAGTGTAGCAACAGTCCAACTCAGTGTTCATAAATGTCAATCAATAACATTCACTAAATCATCCTTTCCTACACACTTCGACTACTCCATTGGTTCGGCTAATCTTTTCAAAGCTGAAGACTTGAGCAATGTTGAACTCATCATTTTCATCACAGGCACATGAAAATTGTAGATCATCGAAAGCCAACTCAGCAATCGGTTCCATCAGGCGTAATACCAAATGATTCACTGATCCATTCGCCCTATTATCCCTGTACCCATCCAATATGCTGTAGTTGTATGGAATCCTAATTCGGTCATTTGGACTACTCAGTACTCAGCTCAGTAATGATTCTCAATAAAACGCTCTTTTACTGACTTAAATTTGTCTTCCAAATGTTGGAACGTGTGTTTACGTCCATTGCATTATATATCCAAATTACGTGAGATCTAACTCTGAGACATGTTTTCAAGTAATACGAATGATTTGATATGTTATAGATTTGCAAAAAGTAAGCAGCAAAAAAAAGACGCTTGCAAGTGTCAAATCATCGATTGACACCAAATAATGAGATTTTGTAACGCCATCTACTAATGAGATTTTGTAACGCGTCCTATCAGTGATGACAGTGGAATTTTACTGAGTAGTTCTTACTGAGCAAGACGTTTTGTTTTTGCTTCCCGCAAAAATCTTACCAAGTAGCTCTTACTCAGTAAGTTGATTTTTTGTTGCTTCCCGTGTAAAATATTACTAAGCTGAGTACTGACCAGTCAAAAAAAACATGCCCAATATGAACACCTTGGTGTCAATTGCTTGGTATACAATTTTCCAATCTATTCACACGGGGACTAATCCATTCAAAAAATCTCCACTTACCATCAACCCTCCCCCAGCCATCCTTCGTCGCCCCCAATAAACCCCAAGTCCCATTGCATCCCGCCCTTTTCATGCAATCGCCGCACAGTCCCCGTCTGAATCACTTCCAATCCTTACCCACTCCTTGCCTTAATCAGTTTTTCCATCAAGAACATCCCCTCTTTCACACCTCCTTTCAAACATCAATAACTTGAGTCCCTAAGACCTCCCCGAAACCAGACCCCATCGTGAGGGCTCGTAAATTCGAGTCACGGACGACGCAGAGGGTGTCAGCACACGCACAGCACTAAATTCGCGCGCCTGACACACGGCATCAATAAAAATATCGATCAAATGGGATCGCGTTACACGGCACCGGGGCTGGACCGGTCGCCAGAGGCGGCAGGCCACACACGCAATCTTGGCGACGACGCCCGCAGCTCATAAATCGGTAGCAGAAAAGGGTCTTGCCACCTTACACCGTCACCACCAGCAGGGACCATAGTTGCGCCGCACCACCGACGGACTGGGACCAGGACCATCGTGCTGCTGCACCCGCCAGGTGCATGCTAATGAATTGATTGTGCCCCTCACAATCGCATGCACGATCACCTTCGTGAGGTGGTCTTGGAGGGAGCACCAAATTGAGCGGCTCTCCGGAAGACAGTGGCCGGCCGAGAGGGCTTCGTTGGGCAATTTGACGGACGGTCTTCGGAATGTGCGTGCGTGATTGGGGACACGACGGGCTATTCTGGTTCGGATGGATGATGAGGGCCCATGGAGCGGATATCGAAACCCATCATCAGCTAATTATTGCGTGTCATTGTGTGTCTTTCGAATGACTGTGGCCAATTGGTGTTCCTCGGTGGCGGCGGCGGCGGCACATCTGAGGCGGTTTTAATCACAATCACTGCTACCTGCCAAGACGGAGGAATACTTGGTATATCGTGGCTTTTTGGAAGGGAATCCTATTTTCCAGGCGAGGCAGTGATGGAGGAGGGGTATGGGATGAGCGCGAGGACCAAAGACCTTAAAAGGCAACCTTTAAAGTGACGACTAGTGGCAAAGTGGTCATTATAATTGGACGATGCTTGGCTGTCTGTTGATACTCAGCTGATTTCGTGGAAGACCTTATGGTCGCAGATAGCGCCATCTATGAGACAAGACTATTGACATTACAGAAAATCGCTTGCCAATGCCGTGCTTTCCTATTCCATGTTTGAGCCCTTCTATGTCCTTGCCCAATTTGGCATTTAGGTCTCCCATCAATACACTATGTCGCCGTTTGATACTCCATTGTAAGTGGCGCTGCAGAAATTGTCCTTTTCCTGCTGAAAAGATCGCTCCGTCCGAGCGTGACACTGTACTAGAGTGACGCGTCATAGTCTAGTCCGAAACCAGATTGGCAAAATTCTTTCTTCTTGCGGCTGCCAGGAGATCAGGCCCTTGCGTGATTCTTGTGACAGCATAAGGCCCACACCGCTTTCAGAATTTGACCCTGGAGGCCTTCCAGAATAGAGTAGAACAGTGTTACGCGTTGGTGCACTGGCACACTCCCAGATTAATCCTGCCCTAGTTGTGTAATGCGGATCTCTGCACAGCCGGACCTTCCTTTTCTCCGCTACTCGTGGGACCAATATGAACATAAATACACAAAAAACAAAAACCAACAAAAAAGAGACCGGTGCTCCCTCGCCGGCTGGAAGTTCTTCCAGACCATCCTTGACTCCTGAAGTGCCGACGGATAAGGCGGCTCAAACCGCCCTAAAGACTGCCTTCATTCATCAGCTACTCACCACCAGAGTAATACACTCTCAGATGGGAGACGCTAAGATCCATAGAGGAGTTAATAGGGGCACCCCACAAGGAGGTGTTCTCTCACCCCTTCTTTGGAACGTAGCGGTAAATGAACTGCTACTAATACTGGAAGAGGTAGGGTGCAAAGTTATTGCGTATGCGGATGATATTGCCATAGCGGCATCCGGCAAGTTCGTCTCTACTCTAAGAGACATAATGCAGAATGCCTTTGACAAGCTAGAGGCATGGACACAAACATGCGGACTTGGCGTCAACCCACAAAAAACGGATATCGTACTCTTCACCAAAAGATACAAAATCCCCCAATTCGACCCCCCACTGCTGTGCGGCACCACATTACAGCTAACCACCAGTGCGAAATTTCTGGGTCTCACTCTCGACAGCAAGCTAAATTGAAAGCTCAATATCCAGGAAAGGGTAAAAAAAAGCCTCTTCTGCACTTTTTAGCTGCAAAAAGGCCATTGGATGCAAATGGTGCCTACAACCACGCACCGCACACTGGATTTACACCTCTATCGTCAGACCGAGACTTCTGTATGGTGTCTCAGTTTGGCGGACAGCACTAAACAAGGCTATAAACTGCAATGCACCCAACCGAGTACAAAGACTGGCGGGGCACTGAGAAGTACTCCGTCAGACGAACTGAATATTCTCCTCCACCTCCCACCTCTGGAAATATGCGGGAAACAAGCAGCAGCAAGCACAGCCATGAGACTCAAAACACTTCGATTGTGGTCCGAACTCAACACTGGCCACTCAACCAAGGACGTAAGAAAACATGGAAACAAGGACCACTCAACCAAGGAATTCAATTTCCTACCTAGCGACACCGACCGCCTACTACCCCAGGTCATCATCGAAAAGAAATTCTCAATCAGCATTCCTTCCAGATCGGACTGGAAGTCTGACAGGCAAACGCTGAAAGATCCTCTGCGCATCTTCACAGATGGATCAAAGACAAAAGAAGGAATGGGTGCGGGTGTCTATTCTCAAGACCTCAACATTGCTATCTGCGTGAAGCTCCCTGATCACTGTAGCGTTTTTCAGGCAGAAACCATAGCGATTAAAGAGGCGCTGTCGTGGTTTAAAAACAATGTGATATCAAAAAGGGATATCACCGTCTGTTCCGATAGTCAGGCCGCCATAAAATCCCTGTTCTACTCTAAAATATCCCTTATTTGCAGGCTGTCTCTTAACGAGATGGCCGAGCATTTTAACATTCACCTCATGTGGGTGCCGGGACACTGACATACCAGGAAACTGCAAAGCCGACGAACTCGCTAGGTGTGGTACAGACTCATACCTATCGATAGCAGGGGTACCGCCTTCCATGCCGATCGCTACAGCTCACCATCTTCTTAAGATCTACACAACTAAAACCACCAATGACAAATGGCTAGAAGGCACCACCTGCCTTAAAACAAAAGAAATCTGGCCATCACTTAACCTAAAACGGTCACTCAGCCTACTTGGACTCAGCAAGCCCTCATTAAGGACCCTCATTGGAGTCATAACCGGGCACAGTGTAATTGGCACTCATGCTCGCAGGATGGGTGCTCCATATAATGATTTTTGGAGAAGCTGCATGGATGAAGAGGAGGAAGAGAATACTCATCACCTTCTTTGCTCCTGCAGTGCTCTTGCCAGTCGTAGATTCCTGCACCTAGGAGCCCACTACTTCAGCTGCCGTAACGCGCTAAAAAGTGCCAGCATTGGCCAACTAAATCCCGATTTAGGAGATCTACGTGGTATCACAATGGGCCTACTCTGGCCTACGTGTGACTGCAGTCAGCCACTGCAACCTAACCTCACCCAACCTTTGGGTTATTTGAAAGAAAAAATTTACGTCGATAAACCAGCAAAAATTCCAGAGCTAAAGGATGAGCTAATTCGGCACATTAACGACATAGAACCTCAATTATGTCTCAGCGTCATCGAAAATTTGGGCCATCGGATGGAGTTGTGCCGCCGAGGTCGCGGCGGCTATTTGACCGATATTTTGTTCAATACATAATTGAACCATACCAATATTATCATAATAAAAATAAATTACAATAATTTCCTAAATAATTTGTGTTTTATTCAAAATCAACTTCTTCTTTGTGTGGCGCTACAGTCCGGGGTGGACCTGGGCCTCAACCAACATGCCTCTGCAACTAGCGCGATCCCTGGCTAGCTGTCTCCAGTTTCGCACACCGAGTTGGTTGAGGTCCTTCTCCACTTGGGTGCGCCACCTTAAACGCGGGCGTCCTCTGTTGCGTTGCCCGACAGGTTCGGATTCGAAGATTCTTCGGGCCGGAGCTGTGGTGTCCATACGCCTAACTAGGCTCATGTCGCTGTACAGTTCGTACAGTTCGTGGTTGAATCTTCTCATCCGTCAGCACAAACAGGACCAATGATCGCACGCTGAACTATTCTCTCAAAGAGACCAATGACATCTTCATCCGCTTTCGAGATTGTCCATGTCTCCTAGGACGATCAGTGCCTTATAGAGAGTCAAGTTGGTTCTTCGAGAGAGGGCTCTAGTACTCAATTGCCTATTGAGCCCGAAGAAACAGCGGTTGGCAAGAGTTATCCTACGCTTGATCTCGGTACAATTTACTCCGCAGCCGAGGTAAGTGAAGTCCTTGACTACCTCGAAGTTATAGCTGCCCATTGTGACGCTCTGTCCAAGACGTCGATGTTGGATGGCCTATGTTGAGGACAGCATATACTTCGTTTTGCCCTCATTCACCGCCAGACCCATTTTAGCCGCTTCCGTCTCAATGTTAGCAAAAGCCTCACTGAAGGCTCGCTGAGTCCTGCCAATCACGTCAATGTCATCGGCGTATGCTAACAATTGCACGGACTTCTGGAAGATCGTGCCTCTGGTGTTGGCGTGTGAGTTTCGCACGATCTTCTCCAGGACGATGTTAAAGAAATCACATGACAGCGTGTCGCCTTGCCTAAAACCCTTTTTGACATTGAAGGTCTCGGTGAGTTCGTTACCGACCATGATGGAGCAGCGAGAGTTCTCCATCGTCATCCTGCACAGCCTGACGAGTTTGGCAGGAATGTCAAAACTAGACATGGCGTTGTATAGCTCGTCTCTATGCACGCTGTCATATGCGGCCTTGAAATCGACGTACAGATGGTGAGTGTCGATTAGCATTTCTTGGATTTTTTCCAGGATCTGCCGTAGTGTGAAGATTTGGTCTGTTGTGGTCATTCCTGGCCTGAAGCCACACTGATATGGACCTATCAGATTATTAATGAACGGCTTCAGGCGGGTACACAATACGGCAGAGAAGATCTTATACGCGATGTTAAGAAGACTGATCTCTCGATAGTTGGCGCAGTCAAAGGGGTCTCCTTTCTTGTGGACCGGGCAAACGATACTAGGATTCCACTCGTCGGGCATGCTTTCCTCCGACCATATCTTACAGATGAGCTGTTGCATGCGACCAACCAGATCATCTCCAGCTGCTTTAAACAGTTCCGCGGACAATCCGGCCGCTCCAGCAGCTTTGTTAGACTTCAGTCTTGATATTGCTACCTTGACCTCGTCTAAGTCTGGGGGACGGAATTCGCGTCTGTCATCGTCCAGATTGAGTGGAATTCAAAATCAACATCGGCCCTTAAAATTTAACCGCCCTTTAGTAACGAATGTTCCTCTAGTCTGAAACCGGGCTGGCAAAATTCGTTCTCCGTGCGGCTGCCGGGAGATCAGGCCCTTCCGTGCTTCTTGTGACAGCATAAGGCCCACACCGCTTTCACAATTTGTCCCTGGAGGCCTTCCAGAATAGAGTAGAACAGTGTTACGCGTTGGTTATTGGACACTACGTACTAGGCCTTCATGCGAAAAGACAAGGACTGTTCTCCAATGACTTCTGTGGAAGCTGCCTGGGGAGGATGAGACGGAAGGCACCAACACCTCACTTGCGACTGTCCCTCTCGCGCTGCAACTAGAAAGGCCACTATAGGCACCTACTTCTCTCAGAACACAGCTACAGTGGCAACTTACTGACTTTAGAACTTAAACCCCTCGTGGGGCATAGGGCGTCAACCACGCCTGCGCGTCATCTCGTTCGGCTTCTTGCGGCGCGTTTGTGCTCCCTCCAACTCATTCCTAAGGAACTCGATTCCTTTTCACCATGTTTACCTCGGGCGTCCCGCTGTTCTGCCTGCCTGCGTAAGCGGATTCCACTGCATGGCGTACTTCGCAATGGAATTGTCTTCATGCCGCAGAGTGTTTCCAATTCTCCTTCGTATTGTGAGTAGGATGTGTCCAATCCACTGATGTGACGTTTATAGGTTCCTGGCCCGTTCTCAGATCTCCGCCAAAAAAATCCTAAAGATGTTTCTCAAACGTTTGCAGCTTTCGCGTGGCGATGGTGTCCACTTTCCAGGCACTGCATCCATATAGCAGCACCGATTGCACGTTGGAGCGGAACAGTGGCAGCTTGGACAGTGAGCTTTGGACGGTAAACGACTAACAAACGGCCTCGTAGGGGCAGCATCTCCCGATAGGTGCTGGTCCGCTAAAAAACGACAGAGAGCCACTGCAGTCGAAAGCCTAGCAGCTATGTTAGTAAGCCCTACCTCCTCCTCGTGGTGCCGTCTAATCCTATCATTGCCACGGGAGAGAACGAATGGCGAGCTTCCGGCGTCAAGAAACAGGATCAGTGTCGGTTGGTCCGGGGCCTAGTGAGCCTCAATCGTAAAACAAGATTGGTCCGAAGCGAAAACGCCTCGGACACGCACGGAAGAAAGTGGCAAGGGTTACCCAGAACCTGTTGGTTCAAGGAGAAAAGTGTGGTTTTCGATTAAGTTGGTGGTTGGTGAGGTCCCCTTTGCGATCCCAAAGTGTGCATTCTACTCATCTACATGCGCCGTGTAGGCAACACTATCGATCTAGCTTCATCTCTGGTTAGTCGGTGCTGAGATGTCCCAAGAGGACGTGAGTCTTCTCAACTAACCGCCTGCTCATCAGGCAAGTTTAAGGCTGACCATTGCCTTAACCAACATGCCTCCCCTGCCAGCAGGATCTTTCGCCAGCTGCACCAGGTTGACTGCGGTCCTTCTCCACTTCTGTGCACCATCTCTTCCGAGGACGGCCTCTGTTGCGTTGCCCCAATGGCTCGGTAACGACTGAATGAATGTGAATTCCTCCGCAGATTAAATACGACCGTCACCAGTGTGATTCCACGAAGCAACTCCTCACTCCACTCCAAATCAAGGTCGCCATCGGCTCTCCATCGCCTCTCCAATTCCCGTTCCACAGCTAATACCCCAGCCTGTTATGAGAATTCCAATCGAGTTCAGTTACACGACATGTCAGCGCGGTCAACAGACCAACCAGTGAAATCGCTCCGCACACAAATTGACACGAGCCACGTCCATGGCAGCGTCCCGCCGTCGAACTTTCCACGCCGTTTCCGAACGAATTTCTCCCGAAACCGTGCTTTCCTCCTCCGAATCCAATTATCCGCCGCAGAGCTTATGCTAGTGTCGTGTTTCCCCGGGGAGCAGATTAATTCGTTCGTCTGCGCCGCAATCCACTCCCGTAACCAGACGAACCGAAGATTACATTAATTAAGAACGACGGGTGAAGAGAGTGAAATGAAAATCAAAAGAAATCGTTTTGTATCTGGATCTGGATCTGGATCTTCCGCTGTGCAGCAGGTGCGTGGCGGCAGCGGTGACCCACATATCCACGAGAACACTGCTCCAAGTCCAGTGTGTGTGTGTGCTCTATCGAACGGAAAAGAGATACCGCACCGCGGTCTAGTGGCGCGCCGAATTGAAGCGCGTTCGGCGATCGCTGGAGCGGCTAAATTCCACGTGAGATATGCTGTAACTGAGCGTTGATTACTTCATCTTGTTCGCTTTTTCCTCCTCCCAGCTGACCCGGGCTCAGCCGACCAAGTGCGACGCTGGTGTTGTCGCGGATGTCGTTCGTCTCGATTAATGGGCGGGAACGGTTCGAGGGACATTTGCCTTCTAGGTTACGACGGGTGTGACTAGGCAGTGGGAGGTGCAGTCTGCCGGGAGTTAGGTGGCAGGTCCAAATCTCAATCACCCTCCTCGACGATGGCCGACTCTTCAAAGCCAACCCCCTGCACCATGGCCGCCTCGGCAGCATCCGTTTTCAATCAGCGACTCTCGTGATTCATGCTCCGAAGCATAAAATACAAAGGAGCTACCGTTTAATTGCCAGTAACCGAGCCTCCCTGGCCGCGCCTGTGCTCCGTGTTCTTCTAAGCCAATTAGGGCTCTGCTAAACCGAGAGGGAGACCATTTAAATGCCGAAATTAACATAATTCGAGTGATAATTCTCCCTTCGGGGCTGCCTTGGAGCAGAGCGCTCGGCCTGCAGATGGCCGTGAATTGGTCGACCCTAATGAGCGGCTTCGTGATGGTAACTGCTGGCGATTCGATGCTGAAAGTGGTCGTTTAAGGTAATTGCATCGGGGTATTGGTCGATTCAATTTGCCGGTAGATGCGTTTCAGTTTAATGTGATGTGATGAGTGTTCTTAGGCGGATGACCCTGGACTCGATGCGGCCGGCAAAGGATATGCTTTTACGATCGATAAATGGGGTGGGCAATTATTGGAAACGATTCTAAGTACATCCATAAAGAGCCTAAGTGGGGGGGCCGATGGGTTATGGGAAATGTTGTTCGAGGGGGCCTTTGTTGTGGACTGAGGATGTTAACCATAGTGTGCTGCACGTCATGCACTAGGCTAGGTACTGAGCAGCACTCAAATACTGACTAAGCTCTCTAGGGTTCAATTTGGTTAAAGTGGCGTTTTAGAGACCAGGCAGGCAGAAATCGTGGGACTACCGAGTAAACTCTAGTCACAGGAGCTTTTGGATCGATTAAGGCTCTTTGGGAAGCCTCGAATACTTCTTCTTCTTGCGTACTTACTGTACGCAAATCAAAGGGTCCGAGTCCTGAGCACTCTGCCTCCAGTCATCAAGGCCAAGCTGTCATGCATCCGCGAGGACTTGCGGATGTTCGGTCTTCCTCTCCTTCTCGAACTGGGAGGCTAGGATTCGAGGACCCTCTTTGCTGGAGCGTTGTTGTCCATGCGCTCGATGTGACCGAGCCACTGTAGGTGACGGATTTTTGCCTTCCGGACTAAATCCACATCCTTGTGGATTCCATTCAAAATCAAGTTTTTCTCAAAACACACCCAATGTCTGACCAACAGACGCACTGCGTCCCGACTAGGCTCTCTGGATATTAAACGAGTTCACTGCCCGGCGACATCGACCACCGGACGCTTCCCATTCCATTCATGCGAGACACTGACACACAGCCGACACTACCCCGTCAGCCGTCAGTCCGTTTCCGTCGCCCAGAACCAGCAGCTAAGGCTGAACTCAAGTTCCAGTGAACTCAACACAAACAGGCTTCACTTCGCATGACATCACGTTTAATTTCGGCGATCTTAAGGGCGCCGCAGCTTAAGCGGCAATCTCCGCCCGTTAGACCATAATTTCGGCCGCGCATTCGATTGCAACCGAGAGCAGCTTGTGCTTAATAAGATGATCGATGGCGAATAAAAATTCGAAAGCTCCGCGAATGCAAATCCAGTCGTTAAATGGCATAACCAGTCCCAGTCCGGCGGAGCAACGAAAGGACACTGCCACGCGCACCATTCCAGTTTTGGACGAGTTCGAGGAAGAACCTGCTGCGATCGCGTTCCCCCCGTTCGTTCGAATTAGCTCCTCGAGAGGAAGACATCAGCGCGCAGTGCGATTTGAAGAGAGCAACAGAATACGAGAACGAGTTCTCCAATTCGATGCATTCGCGGCCGTGTATAATTTGGTCTCTCGGACGAATGGACGGAAGCAGACAACAGCGGACCTCAAATGATCGCACTTGAGAGCTAATTTCATTGAAATTCGATTAATCACCGCCGACCGCTGGCCGTGGCGAACTTCAATCTGTTCAATTTTGTGTGTTAATGATGAAAATTCCCCGAATCCCCAGCGCACGGCTGCTTTTATGACTTTCTAATGAAATCAAGTGCACGGTGTGGTGAGGTGGCGGTGGTGGCGGCGCACAGCCCAGAAGTAGAACAATGCATCAAATGGGATTCCCAGAGCCAGAGAGCTGGCTTTAATTACCGAACATTAACATTCCTTATCCCCTTCAAGTGCAGCGGATGAACACGACCGATACCGGCTGGCCCCCAAAGTTCATGGGATGATCCCGAACGGCCGACGGAACACGACCGTGTTGCTGCTGCTGTGGCGACTGTGGCGCGACTGCATCGCGGCGAGCTAATGAGATTTGCGAGACTTTGCAGGCATTTAATCCGGGAGCTGGAAGTCGGGAGCTGGGAGAGGTGGCAGCTGGCAGCTGGCAGTTGGCAGTTGGCAGCTGGATGATGGCAAGACAAAAGGTACCCTTAATCGCAAGATCCATTACGGCAGCGCATTCCTCGCATCGACTGGCTATTGTTCGTTAATTAATTTCACATCTAGATGGTGATGCTCTCCCCTACTTCAAGCTCCCCCCTCAGACAGAGCTCAGACAAATTGCAACAAAATAATTTTGTTTACTCTCTAATAACGTACCAGCACGGGGGCATGTGGGCAATGTGTAGCTGCAGAGATAGCCGCGACGAGTGCAATAAATTTTTATCCATATACGGCCGGCTTTGCAAACGCGATTCATGTTCAGATACAAGTACTAATGTAAGTTGCCGGTTTTTTTTTCTTTTGTTGCTTGTTCTTGCAATATTCTAACGGTTACGGCGAGTAAGACGGCAAGTAGCCGGCCCGTGTGCAGATGGTGCACACTGCACTGTGCACACAGTGGGCCTGCATCCAGTTAGACCAGCAGCAGTGGAGAGGCAGTGGCAAGTGGCGGGTTCCTGAGTTCGATTACCAGGCTGCACAGGTAATTGATATCGAATTGCATTCGCGACTGGGAATACAGAAGCTGAACACAGTGGTGGTGGAATGTTTGTAGGCAGTGGTGCGTTGGTTGGTTGTGTGGTGGCGCACTTTGGCACAAGAAACACTGGGGAAGAAGCAATGAGAGCCGATCAAAAGTCATGGAATCGTGAATCATCATTTAGACTGTTTGACATTAAGTCGTGGTGAAAACAGAGGTCTTCGTTTCCGAGCCATTGGGTCAACGCAACAGAGGATGTCCAACCATCTTGCTGTGCGAAATTGGAGGCTCGACCGTGCTGGGTTGATTATTGATTGCAGGTCCACCCCAAGAAGTGAGATCGGAGGTCTAACTTTACTTGAACGTCTAAAACAATTCACAAATGAGCCTCCAACTGACTACATATCCGATGGAGCAGACTTTTTATTTGCCTTTAGCACTCCTTTGGAATGGAGCTTGCACTAGGTATCTCCATCGCATTCGGTCGGTTGAAGCCGTCCCTACACACTCATCCAATAAGGTTCTAGAAATGCCCATCGTCCCTTGGGATCGCCTCTGGATCTTTTGCCTTAACAGTGCCACTCTTGACGTGGTGGTATGTCCGACCCAGTTCCATTTGCGTCTCTTGATCTGTATCACCATTGGTTGCTCTCTTGTCATTTCTAACAGATCCGAGCTTTCTGTTGATGTTTGGCCAGAATATTCGATATTTGTTGCAGAGACATTCTCGATGAATACCTAAATTTCTGTTGTTCGAAGCCAAACAGAATTCGCTACCATCACTATTGTAAGGTTCACGGGATGGGCCACGAAATTAAACTCAAGCGATAAAGTTCAATGACTTCTACAGAGCGCGAGTGACGACCGTAAGATTGTTCCCGGACTGTCTGTGAGGCGGGTTTTTATACCCGCGTGAACTTTACAACTCGGCCCTATTATCGATCTTGCCCTTCAGATCTTGGGCAAGAATGTGTTGTCTTTGTCTAGTCTTTCGTTCGAGAGCTTGCCCCCAGTGCTTCATTCCGTACAAAGCCGTGTCTGGGGCCTGATGCCTCTCTCTGTGCTCAGCTTCCGCGTCTCGCCGGTGGCAGCTGGGTCGAATTTGATCAGCTCAAGGTCCAGTTGACGGACGATCCGCACGTTGAGCGCTAACTCTGGGCGTCGAATCTTACCTGAGCCCTTTTGGTGTTTCGTTGTTACGGCCACGCCCAGTCGACTTGCCACCTCGCCGACATCGACTCCGCTCAGTAATGTCCGCTCTACCTTGTGCTGACGCTTTTTTCACCTCTCGTTTCACAGCGTTCTTTGCGAAGCGGTCCCGCACAGTATTGAAGGGAGCCCCAAGTGGTTCCCTTTTTGTTGTTCTTCAGGCACAACATGTGCCCTAGGTGTCTCCGCATTTTTTTACACCACCTTCACGTGAGGTTGGTGCAGCA
The DNA here is from genome assembly GCA_916610145.1 of Eristalis arbustorum. Lineage (NCBI taxonomy): Eukaryota > Metazoa > Arthropoda > Insecta > Diptera > Syrphidae > Eristalis > Eristalis arbustorum. The sequence goes on along the minus strand of OU744320.1, from coordinate 59,700,776 downwards.
ACATTCAACCAATTAGCATCGCATATGGTTGGCTTCCGTCCGGGACGATAAGAACCTCTCCACTGTCCCCACTGTCTGGCAAGTCCCTCCTTCGAATCCGCTCAGCCGCCTTTGGTCGTCCGCGTACCTGATTGCATCCGCCTTCCTCTGCAATCGAGCGGTACAAAGTGGCACAATCACTTCCCAGGTCAATAAACGCTGTGACGTTGTACCCGTTCACAGTGGCGTTCTTGACATATTCGGACCTGGCCAGTTCGTTGAATGCTTTGGCCTGGTGCCGATGAACGGCGGCGCCCTGTTCGGAACTGCTCTTCCTCACCAGCAACTGCGAGGTTCTTTCTGATTGTTTTCTTTTTTTCGGCCACACTTGGCAGTCTCTTTGGTAACCAAACTGCTTTCTGTGAACCCCCTACCTGCTGCCCGTTCAGATCACTGCTGCGTCTCTTGTCTTGACGTCTACTAACTCTTAGTCCTATGACCCAGCGAACCCTTTCGAAGATGTCGTGGACAGAGAGCGGCCTCACTGCTCGGAAAGCCTCCTGACATGCACCATCCACTATGCCCTGCATAGACTAGGTCCGTCTCCTGCACTGACTCCTCGGGATGCTATGATCTCCATTCCAAAGATGTACTCCTCCGTGTCCTCTGCAGGGCGTTGCCTACTTGCCCGTTTCTGCAAAATCTGGGTATTCTTCCGCATAGGTCGTAGTTGTCCGAATGCTGCCCTTGCTTTTCGAAGTCTGTTATCAACATCTGCTTCTGCACCGCCGTCTGTTGCTATTATTACCTACCCAGATAGACGAAGCTTATGTAGCTAGTTCGACGGGGTTTCCCATCCACGTTAAGGTCTCCTCTGTTGCAGATGTTCTTTCTGATGGCCTTCTGGATATTTACCTCATCGCACTAATCTCTGCGAGGTGTTCTAATTTAGCTGTGATGCCGCTGAACTTGTGGACGGACTTCAAGTTCAGACTTCTCTCATTATTTTATCCAAGTCCGGTGTGAGCGGTTGAGGAGGCTGGGCATCCTTGCTTTACTCCTTCATTTCCAGTGAGACTTTTCTGACAGCTGTTTCGGTTATGCAGTAGCGCCAAAGCCGGTACTTCTTTCTTTACTTTATGCTCTCCATATTGCAACTATTTTGAACGCGTCGATGGATTTCTGGGAATTCATGAACAGCAGGTATGGCAGACATTGCAGTCGCTGCAAACTTTTTAGTCAAGCGGCTGCCGATTAAAGTTCAGCATCATCTTCTTCTTCTGCTGACCCATTCTGATTGACTTAAGGTGTCTCGAGGGTAAAGCACGAACTAGAGATCTCCAGACCACTCGATGCTCCAAATCACCGAAGCAAGCCCCTCTCCGTTCGAAGAAGCAGCTGCTCGCGTTCTGCTGTATTTCTCATCCTATCCCGGCGAGTAACTCGGGAAATTCGTGCCGTCCACCTTTCCAGGACGACAAGTGACGAAAATATACTGCCATCGGCCGAGCCATCCATGTTTTACTAGTGGCCATGTATTTTGATCTCTCCAGATACCTTTCGAGGGATCTAGTAAAGCGAGAGCGTAAGGTGTTGTCTTGGGAGCATGTTGCCTGTCTCCTTGGAAGGAGTCTGTGCATCAGGCCCACGCGTTCGTCTGTTGGATTCACAAAAAAAGCGCCATTAAATGCTGGAACTTTAGATGGATACTTCCTGTTAGGTACTCACTCAACCTTCGTAGCTTTCTTAGAGATAAGTCTACACGCTGTTCAGTAACTCCTTCAACATCATTCTGGAGGAGATCAAGCGAAACTCACACGCCAACACCAGAGGCACGCTTACAGAAGCTTGTTCAGCTGTTAGCACATACGGATGACATTGACATGAGTGGCAGAACACTGCTAGCAGTCATTGAGGCGCTTGTTGGCATTGAGACGGAAGCGGTCAAAATTAGTCTGGCGGTGAATGAAGGCAAAATGTAGTACATGCTGTCCTCAAGAAAGGTCATACAACATCATCGTCTTGGACAGAGCGTCACTATAAGCAGTTATAGCTTCGGGGTAGTCAAGTTATCGTTGACTTCGCACAACAAGCGACATAAGCAACATAAGCAACATAATGTCAAACGCAGAACAGCTCAAGAGGCAATTGAGTAACAGAGCAGTCCCCCGAAGGACCAATTTGACTTTTTATAATACACTGATCATCCTAGTTCTGATGTACAGACTGGAGGTATGGATAATCTCAAAATCGGACAAAGAAGTCCATGGTCTCATCGGGAGAAAAAGTGTTGCGTGCGATCAAGGATCCTATTTTCTTGAAGATGAACCTAACCTCCGAACCTGTGGGACAAGATAATAAACGCCGTGTCTACGAGAAGGACGTCAACCAACAAGGCATGCGAAACTGGTGACATCTAGAGAGAGATTGCGCTATTTGCCAAGACTTGTTGGTCGAGCCCCGGGTCCACAGCGCAAGTCAAGAAGAAGATGACCTGGGCTTAGAAAGGTCGCTTGAACAGAAATATAATCCAAATTGTGTTCTTTGCTGGATGACAGAGCACTGCTCGAGCTGTACGGTTTTAGCATGCCGCTGCAGCAGTTGTTGAGAAGAAGTCACAGTCCTGAGATGTAGGTTGGCATGATCAAACCAATGACCACAAATTTGCGCACTCTGCCTGAGTCATGTCGACTATAGAGAACCTCAGAAATCAGGTCTTGAATAAATGCATTCCCTTACAACTCGCACGAGATCTCCAAAGGATGCTTGTCATGGACAACACACTGTGAAAGGCAAAATGAGTCAACAGTGTCAGCACATCTCTCTTGCCAATTGCCGTCCTTAGGCTAAACGAGTGTACATCTTGTCACAACACATCTCGGCTCGGTTTCAGTGCATCTCCATGGACTTGAAACTGGAACACAACTCAAACACCAAAGATCCATCGCCTAACTTAACAAGTCAACGTACAGCCCATGATCAGATTGTCTTCGCCAACTTTGAGAGCCAGTTAGACAAAGTAAGCGAGGGTGGTCGTAATTCTGGTGGCGTATGGCAGCCTGTAATGACACGAAGCAACCAACTTTGCGTCCGGACCCATCGTATGAATCCAATGCCAAAGGCGATCCGAAGAGCCTTCCAATCGCACACTATTGTCCGTGGATTCAGAAGAGCTAAAAATCAACGCGTCTATACCACAAGAGCCCTGTTTCAAGAGTGGCATTCCACATGGCTGCATTGTTGGTCCCCTACTCTGCCTCCAACCCGCAGTCTGAGCAAACTCACTCATCCGGCAACCGTTCCAACATCTGAACAATCGCTTCGTGCGCAGAATAAACTGCAGACTACACGTACTTTCCCACTCTACTGTCAGAACTGCATGCACCGCCCTGTGATCTTCCATCACAGTCAAGCACATTCCGAGTCCTTTCGACCTCTAGGCCGCAGACTTATCCACGAGAAGGTGGTCACCTTCTGAGGGCATTTCGAAAAAGACCAGAAGCACAACTGACAGCACAAAAGAGCGACGCTTAACTGATCGATTCCTGCCGACCGCTGCCGGGTTGCGCACGCCGAATGAACAAGACGAATGCCCCTAGGAAGCAGACAGCCAGGAGACAGCTTGATTGGTCATTGAAAGGCAATCACAGATATTTGCTCAGACCAAATGACTGGCAGATGATGAGGATGATTGAGCGCGTACGTGTGGGTTGGAACGCAGCGCGCCCATTTGCATTCGTCGCAGTCGGATGCGGATGCAGGGGGCATTCGTCAATTCAGTTGTCAAATAAATTCCGATGATCGGTGGCAGTTTGCATGTCCACCAGACTGCTGGGTGGATACGCGACTGGTTCGCTGTTGCTGAAATATTATGCAACAATGTACGAAAGTGGAGGGCGGTGGATGGCGCTGTCGATCGTGGGGACTGGCGACCGGCGAATGGGTGCAGCGGGCGCACGGTTCCTAACGAGGAGTGACTTTTGAATGCGGTAATTAGGGAGGACTTCACTTTTTTTTATTCCGGCAACAAAGTTGCAGTGCAAGCAAGAGATTTCGAGATAAGCTGTCGGTTGCATGGTTGTGTGGAATCCAAGGCGATGCCATACAAAGTAGTGAAGTTTACTGCCCGACTCGTGGTCACCAAGAAGCATGGGGAAGACAGACGCCACAGTCCGGGGTGGATCCGATCCAACAAACCTCTCCAGTTGAAATGTTCTTTCGCCAGCCGCCTCCAGTTGCGCACATCAAGTTGGTTGAGATCCTTCTTCAATTGTGTGCGTCATCCGTTTCGTAGGCGTCCTCTTTTGCGTTCCCACTGTTTCAGCGTCAAAGACTCTTCGGGCTGGACCAGTGGTATTCATCCGCTGTGCTTGATCTAGCCATCGTAAGCGTTGGAACCCAAGGCGCTTAACTAGGTGCATGCAGCTGTACAGCCCGTACAGTTCGTGGTTGAATCATCTCTTCCAGACGTCCCCCATCAACGCAAACAGAGCCGAAGATGGCCAGCAGAACATTTCTCTCAAAACGACCAAGAGCTTCTTTCACTTGACGGTATGCGTCCTTCCGTGATGACAGCATGTACTTCCTTTTGTCCTAGTTTCCTGCTAGAACCATTCTGGCCGCTTCCTCCTCAATATCGACGGCTTAAGTAGGCAGTTGAACAGACTTTTGGAAGATCAAGTCTCTGATCTGACCTTTTGAACACTGAAGGTCTCGTTGGGTTCGTTACCGACCCTGATAGAGCAGCGAGAGTTCTCCATCGTCAATCTGCACAATCTGACGACTTTGACAGGCCATGCTTTCGTCATCATGATTTTTCCAAATTCAAATTCACATCGACTTCGATGCTACTACTAGTTGTCCATTTTCGTCCCTGCAGGCTTCGGTCCCAGGTCTATACCTTCCAGATACTTGTTTTAACTTTCGGACCTCCTTCCTGTCGTAACACCTCTCCATCTCCACGACCGCGCGCTTCTCATGCTCTTTCTTTTTCTTTCTGAGAAGCCGGTGCTCTTCCCTTCTCTTCTGTTCGTAGAGCTCACGCACAGCTCTCGTTGTTCGCTGCAGCGTTGCCTTGTAGGCCTCCTGCTTGGCTGCATGTATCTGCCTGCACTCGTCGCCAAACCAGGGGTTCCTTTTGGATGGTGTCGTAAAACCCAGCACATCAGTGGCAGCTTCTTTGATGGCTTCTTGACAACGACTCCATTCTTCTTCTATTGAATGTGCAGGCAGCGTCGAACTTTCAGAGAGTTTCGGGCAGACCCGGTCGGCAAAGTTCCTAGCGGTCAGTTGCGATTGTAGCTTTCCGACGGCAAACCGTAGTGTTCTTTCTCGACTCCGTACTTCTCTCGATATCCTCATCCTTACCTTGGCTACAACAAGGAAATGGTCCGAGTCGATGTTGGCTCCTCGGAACGTGCGGACATCGAGTACACTGGAGGAGTGTCTGACGTCGATCGCAATGGGATTGGTTGATCTGGTTGACGGTTGATTGACCAGGAGACCGCCAGGTCCCCTTATGGATGTTGAGGTGTGGGAATCGCGTGCTCATTACAGAGAGGTTACGCCCCGAGGCGAAATCTACCAGCCTGAGTCCGTTTCCGGATGTGTTGTCGTGCAGGCTGTGTTTTCCGATGACTCTAGCAAAGATTTCTTCCTTGCCCAGCTGTGCGTTGAAATCTCCTAAAACGATCTTGGTGTCATAGCTGGGGCATCGATCGTATGTTCTTTCCAGGAGATCATAGAAGTCATCCTTGCTATCGTCATCCTTCTCCTCCGCCGGGGCGTGTGCGCAGATCAGGCTGATGTTCCCGAATTTAGCCTTGATGCGGATTGTTATGAGGCGCTCGCTGCTTCCCTCTTTGTAGCAATCACCGTAGTAGATGTCGCAGTTTCTCATCTTCCTTTTGCCCAACCCATCCCATCGCATCTCCTGGATGGCGGTGACATCTGCTTTGTAGCAGTCCATGGCCTCCGCGAGTTCATCGACTGCACGTGGTCTGTTCAACGACCTCACATTCCACGTGCAGAACCGAAAATCATTGTCCTTTGATCGTTTGCTGGGGTCGTCAACTTTGAATCCGTCCATATCCGAGGCCTGTTGTCGGTTCGTAACCGTTTTTTTTTTTATGTGGTGAGGGAGTTAACCTCACGCACGACCTACAACTGGTAGGCCAGGCCCATTATTTGACCCTCGGGCAGAGGGGGATCGATGCATACATTGGTTCACCACACAACGGTTGTTGTAATGGCTATCCAGGGGCGCCACTAGGAGGGTGTATGTCAACTTGACTTATGGACAAGCAGGGATCGCGCTGGCATCCTACCAGGTTGGGTGCAGTCAGCAACTTTGCTTTGTGAACATAATCCCATGCCCCCAAAATCATGCGTCGCCTTGTCTAAAACTGGAGCAGCGAGAGTTCTCCATGGTCATCGTGTAGGCCCAAGACCGGCAGCAAAATAAGGTTGACTCTCGAGCGATGTCCAATACAGACGGTCGCTGCTTGCCCCCTGCCATCACAATTTGAGTTCGGGCTTGGCCGGAATACTGTCACTTATCCCATGCTAACCTAAGCCCTGTCAATCGCTTCGTTCTTAGATCAGTGCCAGTTGGTCCTCTTGGATCCCCTCGTCTTCTAGAAAATGGCATTTATTTCCCACAGAACGTTTCATAAAACCGACTGGTTCATCAAACTCGCCAAGACATCAACACGTGCAGAGTCATCTATCACGGCGGCACCCGTCATTACGGCAGCCGCAGGTTCAAGGATCTCCCGTCGCACTAATGCACAGCAACTCCGTGATATTTGCAATTTTTCACTTCGGTAATAACAGGCGAAGACCGGGAGGAAGGATACCAGCCAGCCGCCGCCATCTCGGCGCTCAATCACATAAATTACTCGCCGGAGCACCGGAACGACCACGACCACGACTGGACTGGAATCTATCAATCAATACACAATCCCATCCCATTACCGGCCGCCGCCGTGCGGATTCCGCAGCAAAACAAATTCCCTGTGCAAATGAAATTATCACCGGATCCGCTGGATTCCTCCGGTCGGTGAGTGGCGCATCGGCGTGTCTCTCTCCCCCCCAGCAGCTGCCGCATTAAGGGCTATTAGCCGATCGTCAGTGACAAACTGGCTGCCAAGCAGCCCGGCTGGCGTCCGAGCGAAGCCGGTGGAATGCCACTCCACGCTGGGGCGCAATCAATTTGAAACGACTGCGCACCGGTCAGTCGCCGCTGACCTTGCGACGGAGCCTGGCCAGCTGCGACTGGATTGCGAGCGCTATTGTCCGTGTGATTACGCCATTAGGTGGGTCCGCCCGCTGCGGCAGGGATGTCGCTTCGTCACTGCCTTCGCACTCGCCTGGGGTTCCTGCAAACCCATTTGTCCGCCGCCCGGAGCCTGACTGACGTCGCAGGGTGTTGTCGGTTTGAATCTGCGCCTCTCGTCCGTCCATCCTTCTGTGCCACACGTTCGCGCACCGCCGCGACGTAAGTAGCCGCCAATTACTTGTGAGCCTCCTCGGCTGTCTGTGCGTTCCCTCTCTCGCCTGTTGCACCCAAGGATGTGCGCCGGCTGGAAGGATCAGATGGCCGCTTGAATCACTTCGCTGCGCGCGGACTTTTTGATCGTTTCGTTGTGGCGTTGTTTATATTTCTTGCGCCTCGTCTGATTGAAATCTCATTGCGAGGGGATTTTACGAGCGACTGCCTCAGGCGTCGATCGGATCGGTAATTCGCTTGTTAGCATGTGACCAGCTGCTGATGGGGAATCAAAGGGGTGAGCGCGACAAGAGTGGTGAGGTACGTCGTCAGGAGTTCAACAGTCCGACGGGGGAGGTGTCTTCGACTGGAAACTGGTCGCGTTTCGCAATGTTTCAGTGTCGTCGGTGTGGTGATGAGAGCGAAGAGTCGGTTGGCAGTTGAAGCGAAGGTTTGGTGGGACCTGGCTGGGGGCTTGGGACGCATTTGTGAACAGACTCTGAGTGAGGTGGCGGCTCACGAAAGGGTAGAAACTCTGCATTCTTTACCGACGCCATGGCTGTCGCTGCCGTAAAACATCAACTGATGCTGGACACGCTTGCCCAAGAAAATCACAGATGGTCAACTGGCCTAATGATCAAACAACTCTGGTCTAGGGTGGATCCCAAAAGATCACTCAAACTGATCACCATGAGCAGGCCTAATCTAAGAGTCCTGATGGGCGTTATTGCAGGCCACTGCGCCATTGGTACCCAAGCCTCTAAGATAGGTCGCCCTTATAACGACTTCTGCCGGTACACCTCCTGTGTTCTTTCATCCCGCAATTACAGAATTCTAGGAGCCTATCACTTCAATTACCTGACCGCTCTAAACAGCTTTATAACAAGTTGCAAATGGTTTGCGGACCGATGCTCGTGGCAGCACAATGTGCCCGTACTGGCGTAAGTGTGGCTGCTGTACCCTTGCACAGCAGTCAGCCACTTCAACCTAACCTAACTAGGTAGAGCATGATTGACTAGTTGAAAGCAATCGGTGCTGCGCTCCAGCGAGTGTACACAGTTAACGAGGTTCGTAGAATCACCTCTTCAACCTCTTTCACATTTGAACTAAATTGCCAGCCCAAGACGGCATTGTCGACGAATCCTTGCGGAGCTCATGGATTTTTTTCACAAATTGAGACTGAAGTCGAACTGAAATTCCTAAACTCTGTTCCTCTTCTTGTTGCAAGGCAGCTCTGTGCCGAGGACTGCCTCTCAGCGAGGTATGGGACCACAAGAAGGCACTTGTCCCTCTTGTAGGCCAGAATTATTTCCACAGAACACAGAGACGCGGTTCTCGTTTGTTGAAACGACTGCTGTTCAAGCACTCAAGTGTCCACGACCGACGCTAGAGCAGATTCAGAATTCGACCGATTGCGTGCCACAGCATCACACACCTGCCGTGGCGCATGCTATGCCCCGGCCAAGTGCATACGCCGCCTAAGCACACAAAGAGGGCCCACACCACGTTGGTGGCACTTCAGTGCGCCGGTTTAATCGCTTCTTCCCCGAAGACGATTGCCCTAATCCACTCGAAATTACCCCGTATCTCGAGTCCATTCACACGTCCCCTCAATTAAATAATCCTCAGCGAACAAGCGAACGAGCGAACGAGCGAGCGTCCCGCAGCCGGCCGCTTCTCATTAACCCAATTGTTCGGCCATAAATCTCACAAGACGAACAACGCGAGAAACAAACGATGTCCATTACCAGTCACGACAGAAAGTGAATTCAAAGCAGTTCAATTCAGATGTCTTCCGCTGCCGATCGTGCGGGGCGATCGCACACGAATTGTGCTGAAAGAGTTGGTTGACTCTGAAGACTTGATTGATCTCGTTAATTTGATCGCTGGTCCATCACATGGTCTAGCGCAGCGCATTGTCTGAGCGCGGCGCGGTGGCCACTTGCACTTGTGCGTATTGTCACTGCTCGGCGACTAAAAGAAACTACAATTGAAGTGCGTTTCACTTGAAATGAAAACGAAACTCATTTCTGCTCCGCTTTGTTGCCGGCGGCCGCCTCTGGCCCGCGCGCGAGGGCATAATGCACTCCGGGCAATTATTACAACTAATTATGGCACGGCTGCGGCTCGGAATTTCTCCTGAATTGTGTTAATATTTTTAAATAATTTCTTTTTCATTCGGTTCACTCCGGATCACACTTTCCATTGGCGTGCGCTGGTTGTCCGTCCGTCGGTCTGGCTTGTTTTCCGTCACAGACGATGCCCGGGCCGGCATTTCCCTTGGCCGCCGGACAATCGGGGAATTTACTTTCAATTGAATACATTTTTGTCGGATTTCACCTCGCCGGGCAGACGCAATTACCGCGCGAGATGTGTTGAATCAATCGAGGCACGCCGCGACGAATGCATTGAAATGCGCCTAATTGAGTCAGTCAGTCGAGCGGCGCGATTTCTTCCCCGATTCTCGTGGGACTCGCTTAAGAAAGTCGCAGGGCGGGCAAGTGCTCGTCTGTGGCCGCATTCGTGGCCTCCATCGTGAGCAGTCTTCAAGGTGTCCCCGTTTAGGACTCGGTCGACTGTTTGAGGGAAACACAAGAGCTGTGCTCACTCAGGAGGCTCTCTTCGCGTCAACGATCTGCACAAGTGATCTCGAGAAATCATCACGATCCATGCCGTGCAAGTGGCCAGAGAACGCTTGCAAAATTTGGAAAGTGTGATACATCAGCGATACGCGGCTGACCTGTTCGTCTATTCAGGCGATGTATGAGCTGACGCTGAATTCATTACCGATCGACAGCGAATGGCACCTTTCACAGCATTGTTTTGCAGTACGGCCGTTATTTGTGCAGAGGAATAAGAACAAATGGTCTGAAGTGAAACACGCGTAGAAAGTCGCCTGTCGCTGTCGGACGGACGGCTGTTGACTTTGAGTGGAAAACATCCGCCTATGGACCAGTGGAGGCTTTTAGAGGTGCACAAGGTCTCTCCACGTCGGTGGTGGTGCGGAAAGAGGTCGTGAAGTGACCATCGACTGGCTTGGGCCGATGTGAGTGGTTGCTTACGTCTGATGGCCCTTTCGAGGGATCCGTTTGCCAAACACTTGTTTCTTCTATTCTTGCATGCAAATCATGTGGCAAGGGTATGGGTGCCATACGCAGCTGTGAAGACGGTCATCGGGGCCCATTCTTCGCAGAATGATGACAAATGATTGATTGAAGCTGGAGAGGTGGTGATGCAAATGACGACGAAGTTGTCACCAACTTGCTTACTTACCTATCAGGCAGACGACCCAAGAAGGACCCGCGCCTGATTAATTGCTGCCTTCCATCGGTGACGGTCCTAGGGACCCTGCTTTCAGTCATCAAGGCCAAGCTGTCTCACATCCGCGATTACTTGGTCTCTGTGCCGGAGGTTCGGTCTTCCTCTCCTTCTCGAACCAGGGGGCTCGGATTCGAAGACCCTCTTTGTTGGAGCGTTATTGTCGATATGGCCAATCTAGTGTGGTCGACGGATTTTTGCGTCCACATCCTTGTACAGCTCGCTCCTCCTTTCGCCTTCCTCGCAGACGGGACCATATTTCCGACGGGGAATTTTTCTTTCGAATTCACCAAGACTCAGCTCTGTAGTCTTGCTTGGCTCCACAAAGCAGGACTGGTAGGATTAGGGTTTTGTAGAGCATGTCCTTCTAGTCAGGAGTTTCGAGCCCAGTTGTTTTGACAGACCGAAGTAGCATCGGTTGCCAAGGGTGATTCTACGTCGGATCTTCACTACGATGTCATTCGTGGATGCCGCTATGGCAATATCATCCGCATACGCAATAACTTTGCACCCTACCTCTTCCAGTATTAGTAGCAGTTCATTTACCGCTACGTTCCAAAGAAGGGGTGAGAGAACACCTCCTTGTGGGGTGCCCCTATTAACTCCTATATGGATCTTAGCGTCTCCCATCTGAGAGTGTATTACTCTGGTGGTGAGTAGCTGATGAATGAAGGCCACTAGGGGCTTTCCGATCCCGAGGTTGCTAAGCGCAAGTGAAATTGCTTCCGGGTTGATATTGTTAAAGGCACCCTCGATGTCGAGAAAAGTCACAAGTGTGTATTCTTTGAACTCGAGAGATTTTTCGATGGTGCCTATCAGAGAGTGGAGGGCTGTTTTAGCTTAGGTTATTAGGATGCCAGCGAAATTGCCAGCAATAGTGACTGGACCAGACTTGGGATCTCTATAACAAAGGGCAGGCACTCAACTAACTGCCCCCTCCAGTCGTTTTTGGTGACTTACAAAGACTTGGTTAGCACTTACCCACTGTCGCTGTGTACAGTGATACTTATAACCAATTGGTGTTTTTAAAAACTTGAGCATGTCCTTAAGGTTTGTGTTCGCTGCTTCGTGTATCCCAACCACTTCAGCTAGGAAGAGTCGTCTGACAACGTCAGGGATTTTTCGAATTGGTCGCTGACAATCCCAGAGCCTGATCCGTCTGCATGCAGGAAGAATTCCTCTTCTTTTGCCATTTGGTCTTCCCGAAGGTGGAAGGTCTTTTTCCGAAGCTGGTGTCGGTTGGAGATAATCCGTTTGATTAGTGTGCCGTGCTGTCCAATATTTGAGTGGATTGAGGCTGGACTGTTGCTGCAGAATATGTGGAGGGGGTCTAGCAATAAGATAGTTTCGACATACCAAAGGCAATCCAAGCTTAATCATCTACTACGAAAAGTGGCCCAGGGAAGACAGTCTGACGGCCAGCTGTTCTTTCTTTTTTTTTAATCATGCCCTGATGTCATGTTCCTTTCCTGCAAATGCTCCTTGTCTGCAAACTGATTCCCGCCAACACGACGACATCGTATACATACTTCCTGACTTTTTTTTCGTCTTGATTTTCCCACGTGCGTCCAGTTAAGCCGCGTTTGCTGATCGTGGGCTGAAATCCATCTTAGGCTCGCTGAATAAGCGTTTCTGCAGCAATTCGTTAGCCGCTGTACATACAATCTAATCCCTCAACATATCGTCTAACTCCGATAGTCCCCTTAATCCTTTACGAAGTCCACTATAAGCTCTTCACTTTTTTGGCTTCTTTTATGAAAAGTAAAACGCTGCACAGTTTCGTTTGATGAACACAACATCCAAACTTCTCCAAAATTTCAGAGAACGCCACAACTCTTGGCTTACGTGGAGTCTGCAATGACCTTCATCATCATCATCATTTTCTGACCAGCATGGTCCGCTAAAGGCACCGTGGGGTGGTAAGGCACGCACTAGAGATCTCCAGGTCACTCGATCCACCGCAATCGACTCTAGCTCTCAACTGGACTTATGCACAACTTTTTTTGGACTCGTCCTCGGTCTACCCAGGGGACACGTCGGCAGAAGTGATGATGGGACATTCGTTCCACGGCACGCGTCCACGCGTCCAACCGATCTATGCTCCTTGCATTCGGAGAAGTAGCTGCTCAACATTGATACATTGACACACACAACATTCACGTCCTCCTCCTAGTGCCGTGTTTCCAATCTGCTTCCCAACTCAGTCCCAATAAATCCACGTTCTCTCCTCCACTGACGACCGCCGTCAAAATTGGCGGCTCCTCCACATCACATCATCCTGCATCTAATTCTACAGGGTGTCAGAGAAGTCTTCACAGCGATTCAAGTGGCAATACAATGGACCGTTGCCCTTCTTGATCCGGTAAGGGAAGGTGAAAGTTCTTTTTTCGAAGCTGGTGTCGGTTAGAGATAATCCGTTTGATTAATGTCCTGTGCTGCTGTTCAATATTTGAGAGTGGAAGCGTGACCATATGGTTCATCCCTCCAACCAGCCTCTTTGGGCCTAAGAGCAATAAGACGGTGGCGACATACCAAGGGCATTCCAAGCTCCACCCCTTACTCCGAATGGTGGCCCACTGAAGTTACCTAGGCAATACCATGTTACCAAGCTTCCCTTTTCTCCACAGTCTGACGCTTGGCATGCCCTTTTCTATTATGACAAAAATCGCAGTCCTTCGTGGACTTCCAGATTTTTTCTTCGCTGTTTCCACGCACGTCCATTACAATCCGACTGAGCAGGCTCGTGGGCTACTCCGCTTTCAGACGCTCACTTGAAATCCATCTTAGGCTCGCTGAGTAAGCACTTCTGCAGCGATTCATCAGCCACTCTGCATACATGTCTGATTCCTCGACTTATCGTCTGACTCCATGAAGTTACAGTTCTCCGAAAATCCCCTCAGATCCTTTGATCCATAGGCTGTTCACTCTTTTGGCTTCAATTATGAAAAGTAAGGCGCACAAGGGATCCTCAGGTCACTCGATCTTCCGCCATCGACTCTAGTCCTCAACTGGACGTATGCCCAACTTTTTTTTGCACTTCCACCTCGTCCTCGGTCTGCCCAGGGGACGCCTTCCTGATGGGAGCCGCATTTAAGGGACACCTCGGCAGACGTGATGATGGGACATTGATGGCACGCGTCCAAGACATGGAGGCGTATCTCTTTCCATTCGGAGAAGTAGCTGCTCAACATTGAGTTCCTCACGTCCTCCTCCTCCTGCCGTGTTGCTATCTGCTTCCCAACTCAGTCACAATAAATCCACGTTCTCTCCTCCACTGACGACCGCCATCAAAGGTGACAAATCCTTCCAATCACATCCTTTTGCCACTACTTCAACAGGGTGGCATGGTAGTTATCGCAGTTACCTATGCCAGCGATCCAAGTGCCAACACAATGGACCATCGAAGGCTGAGTGCACCTCAATAGCCACTCTAACTAACCTTCTTCTTCTTCTTCTTCTTCTTCTTCTTCTTTGTGTGGCGCTACAGTCCGGGGTGGACCTGGGCCTCAACCAACATGCCTCTCTAACTAGCGCGATCCCTGGCTAGCTGTCTCCAGTTTCGAAACGAAACTCTAACTAACCTACCACCAGCCTGTGCGATGGTCTCTTCTTGCAATCAATCCGGGAAGCGACGACAGTTACATCTCGAATTCCTGCAGAGCTTCGTGAGATCGCGTGCTTTGGCACCGCTGAATTAATAGACCATTCGCCAAGAACTTTAGAGGATCTCCCCGTGGACATGTTCGCCGACAGTTCCGCAACGACTTCTGCTTCACCTCCGTGTCAACTCGCGTCTCTGACAGCATTTCAACGGTCTCTCCCATGATGATCCAGTCAGAATGAGGAATGCGTGCTTAGATGCCCAAACGTCCACAATTAATTACTCCATCAACGCACGCAGCATCGGCTGTCTCTCAAGGTACGTGGGGATCCGATGAACCGGCACTTCAAACTGAAGACAAATCGCGTGCATTTGGAGGAGCATATGATTGCCTTCGTTGATATCGATCTCACGGTCCGGCAAATGAGTGCATTTTGGTTTGGAGGATGGCCCAGAAAGTGGGCCGTTTCTTTGTGGGGAGCATTTAATGAGGGCACATCCAATGGTGCTTGGAATGCTGTTCTTCGTGGTGTGGTGGTCCATTTCAAATGCAGCTGCATGGCCGGCCTTAGAAGCTGATGATGAGTGGAACGACTCGACCGAAATGGGGGCAGTAATGCGTGTGTAGGGCAAGGAAGGCGTGCTCCAGGAAGACTGCCTCTCTCGAGAAGTCATGACATGAAGGGTGGCCTGGTGAACGTGTGCCAACAACGACTGACATCGCGGACGAACGGTCTTCACTGAATAACCCTGCGTAGTATCGTGACGGTTGCAGGAAGGTCGATCTTAGGCAGGAGTTGTGTCACGGTCCCTCCTGTTCACGGTTCGTCTCTTGATCGTCTCTGTCTTCAGTACTCCACCAGTGATCAGTTAGTCTGCCAGACACTCTAACAGGAGCCACCCAACGTGCCCCTGTCCTCATTTCCCACATCGACAGCCGTCCCACTTAGCAACATACCTTCCGTCTGGGACACCATATTGCGCCACACTGTCTGGCATTTTACGTCCACGCACTGGACGCTCGTTCGTGGTGCTATCACCGCTATCCTACACCGAGCACCGTTTGCAAAATGACTACCGTCCACCTTGCCATTAGAATGTCCCACGATTCGGCAGAGGCTCATGACCCCTGTGCATTTAAACGCGTCTAATTTCGCCAGTTTGTCTGGCATCTACAGCTAAACACAAATTACATAACATTCCGGGCTTAGAATGTCAACGCTCCACCCGGGGCACTGTTAGGTTCACCGGTCGCGACGCGAAACTCCCCAGCAGAAGGTGAGACTCGTCTTACATCAACGGTGTGGCCAGCGTTCGCATGTCACCGCCAGACGGGTGCGACGGTGTGCAGATTTACCGACACGAACGGGGACGGATTGAGATATGTGCTCGTGACCTTCGTTCATCCGAAACGCTGCCGTGGTCGATTCGCAAAGCAATTACATTGCGGCCAGCGACAATGTCTCTCGGTGCCGACGACCAGGGGGAGACGATGGTGATGACAATGAAACCAGTTTCCAGTGGTATGCGCCGCCACCGCTGGTATGCATCTCGAGCAAGGAGGAGACATTCGGTGCGATGTGTCATGTCCAGTTGGGGCCTACGCACGACGCCGGAGGCGTAAGCCGTTGCTGTAGGTCAGTGTCGTAAGGCCGGAGGCTGATGGGAGTTTGTCGCGCCTGTTGAATAATGGATTATGCGGCTGACGTGCGTGGAAGTTATGTCATAATGTGGTCTAGAATTTGCCACGAGAAGGCTGGGAGGAGTGGTTCATTGGTTATGAGTGCCTTGTTCCACTTAACGAGGTTGAAACAATGATTTGAGCTAAAACGAAACGTGTAGTGATTTTAAACGTGTTGATGCCATCAGCGTACCCTTACCGTGCTAAGAAAAAATAATAATGTGGGTGGCGCTACAGCACGTAGAGCGCCAGGGTCTAACTTCTAAGGCAACCACTCGCTGTGCAGTTTTCTGCCGACTCCGAACGACCGGGTTAGAGCCTGTTTCTAGGCTGTTACAGGATTGTCAATGGACCCCAAGGAGGTGGACACGTAGGTTCAAGTGCGTCGGTGTCGACGTATACATCCACAACGTCACAGGCTACCACAAAGCTATTGCAAATAATAAAGGACCGAACTGACAACCTTGTGTTACACCGGAGACGCCGGGCGGTGGATAGCTCGAAGTAATCCCAGTTCTGTGGTCAGATTCTGTCTACTCTTGCCGGCTCAATGGAACGAAATTGTTTTCCACTTCAACCGCTGCACTCGATAAAATCATAGCTAGTGGCGGAAAAGAGGTTAACACGAGCAACCAAAAATTCCTGGCGTTCACTACTCGCTTGACGGACTTTGTTTATGAGGGTAGTAGGTAGATAGTCCTAAATAAACAAGCGTCATTCCTCCACTAATGCTCACTCATTGAAAACAAAAATGTGAACAAAAATGTGTACTGCGTTGCTACCACATGTGTTCACATTGTCAATCTTCTAGTGTTTTGGGATACAGGTCTATATGGCTCTTGAGTAATATAAGCAAGATCCTGGAGCCCCTGATAGCGATAAAACTAAAGCGATGGTCCACCGATCTAAACAACGTACCGGTGGATTCCGGCAAAGACATTCAACGCTCCATCCCTTAATGAAGTTTCATCACGACGTCGTAGCTGGCCTGTACAACGACCAGGTCACAATGGCCTGCTTTCTGGACGTAGAAAAAACTAATTTGATGGGATTCCCCTCCAATCTAATTAAAATTATCTACAGCTTCCTTCATTCATGTAGAATGCAGTCAGTCAACGGAACGGAACATCAAAACAGGAGTCGCTCAAGGATCAAAGCTGGGACCATGGCTATACAACCACTTTACGGCAGACCTACCAGCTCTAGCTGATACAGTGAAATGTTATCTGTTCGCAGATGACTCACTAACATACGCTACATCGATGTCACCACGAATCGCAGTACAGAGAGCTGTACAACCAAATGGGATGTCCTCAATAAATGCGGAGAAATCGGTACCCATGTGCTTCAGAAGACCATCCGGAGGTAGATGCAGATCACTTGCAGAATGTCTGAGCATCAGTACTGTGCTTCCCAATGGCGCGACAATAACACCAACTGGCAAGGTGAAGTATCTCGGTATTAACTTCACCGAGAAACTCAAATCTAACAACCACTCGAAGCTGACTCTCAAAAAAGCCAGATTCGGATTTCACCGCATCTACCCGCGCATGCGGAAACAAACGGACTTAGACCGGAAGACGAAGTTGCTACTCTACAAGCAACTCATTCGGCCAATCATAGCGTATGGGTTCCCTACATGACATGCCATCTCCAAGACCAGCATGGATGGTATTTCGATATTTGAGAGGAAGATACGCCGAATATGCACCGGTCTCACCTATGGCAGTGACCGGCAGAAGTACCCCAGCAACATGAGACTCTACGAGGAAGCCCGCATCGTCCCGTACTTAGTGACACTGTTTCAGAGGCAACTACATGACATTCGCAACCACCTAAACATGGCTATCAGGGACCAGAGAAGTTTGACCCCCGGATAACGATTCCTCAACGCATTGCATCTGCTTAATGAGCAGACATTCCTAAGGACACTAAGCAACGGGCTGTATCACTTCTATCAAAGCAGTGATAGCAGTCATTATCGCGGCTAGATGAGCCGCCTTACCACCACCCAATCCCTAGAGGACACACGGACTTGAACACCCCGATGTTAAAGATCTCCGTTAATAATTGACAACATTGTAACCTTTGTTAGCATTGTACATCCGGTGGGCCCCTATTGTTGAGCCAAACCCTATTTTGCTAGCTTAAGCCTTTAGCGTGTAAGCCCATGAGTAGTTTTTTCAAATAAATTGAAATTGTTCACATTGTAAAACCAGCGGTACGACCGAGGGTAAAAGTTTACCTTCCTTACGACCGTCATTTGGACCGTTCACACTTGTACGACCTAGAACAAATTTGTCCATACGCCCTGGTCGTATTGTCTTGGCCGTTGGAAGTGAACTGACCTCACCATAGATTTCTTTCCACAAATTGATCGTCTGCACCTTGTTTTCTAAGAGGTGTCAGGTTCTATGTGTGGTGGCCCGTGGCGTTGTGGGTATGTGCGTCGACCCCAACCTCGACGTCGTAGGTTCGATTTCAGCTCTGAGCGACAAAAATGATGTTCACGACCCCACCTCTTTCGAGTTATTGAATGCTCAAAGAGTATTTCCTGTCTAGAAAAAGCTTCTCAAACTTGGCCGTTCGGAGTCGGCATAAAACTGTAGGTGCCTTCCACTCGTGTGAGAACAATAGCACGCACAACATGAGTGGTTGCTGAGAAGCTTGGCCCTGGCCCTCTATGGGTTGTAGCGCCACCCATATTATATCACGTTCTATGTGCAAACTCAAAAGAGGAGACTGACACCCAGTGTTGTTCCATGACTTTTTTATTGAGGCCACTGTGATGTCGACTGACACTCTGTTGCCAACAACAAATGCTTAATCTTTCCCAATTGGTGCAGCAGTCTGTGATCGGGATCTGGGCTCAAACAACAAGCCTTGCCAACTTAGGCAACACCAGCAACTCTTGTTACTCCCCAAGGCCACCAGCAGCAACAACATGCACTGATTCAATTGCATCACCCCCCAATTGATGACACAGCAAGTACAAGCCACTCAAACACACATGCAAACATGGGTCTGCGCATTCCAGCAGTCAATCATCAACAAACAACCCATAAAACAACGAAGCGCATCAGCAGACATCCGTCCAATATCTCGTCGATAGCTTTAATCTCAGTTGAGTTCCAGACTGCGGGTCCAGTTGGAGTCCGTGGGTCAAAATAAATTAAAGCTAAAAATCAACCCAGCTGCAGTCAACAAGTTAACTCGCATGCCTGGTTGGTTGAAAGCCTTCATCGCTTATGTCCTCATCGATTTCGGTGGCGTCCTTTATTGCGTCAGCCTCCCAATTCGACGTGGAAGGCTTTTCGGTGTTTAGCAGCTGATTGAACTCATGTCGGTGTACAACGTAGAGACTTCGTTGAGCAAGGTACAGATAATCAAAGCAGAACTGATAGGGCTTCTTCAACTGCTCCTGGGATTGCCCATGTATCCCATAGACCGTAGACCGAGACTGGCACTATCAAGGACTTGTACAATGACACATTGTGCATTTCAGAGAGGGCTCTTCTACTCACTAGCCACGTTCACAATGCGTCCAAATCAACCTAAGTGAGACGTGGCCCCATCGCTTGTACTCACAGACCCAGCCTGGTCACTGGTGGTATTCGCAGTGTTTGCTTGGGCGCCGAGGTAGTTGCATTCATTGGCAACTCAAGACTATATCTGTCGACGGTGCTGTTGGTCGTCCATCGTGCGTGCACTTCCTCGAAGACTGCATATACTTGGTACTGTTCTCGTTCGCCCTTAAGGTCATTTCAGCCGCCTACGACACAATGCCTCTATTCGATAACTCACGTCTAGGTCATGTCAGGTGAGTCGAGTCGATGGTAGTCACATTTAGGCCAGAGTAGGCAGGTTACCACAGGATCAAGTAGATGCGGACATTCTTCAGTTCACCCGTCAGGTTGTTGAGCTACATCGCACAATCTGCGAGAGGAGTGCTGAGAGTGCTCAAGGTTCCCTTAATTGTCCGTAGTCGCACGCACAGCACTGGACGGAGAGAGGGAGATGATGTACCTGTGCACATTGGTCTTAAATATGTGCAGATTGTCTCTGTGAGAAATATAGGGCTTGGAAGACCAGATCCATATTTGCGTCCTGCGGCTCCTCTTCATCTCTGCAGCTTCTGCAAAAGTCATTGTGGGAAATGCCTAATCTGGAGACGCCTATGTCAATGGCGCAGTACTCGGTTAATACGCCGATTAGGATTCTGAGATTCAGACTTGAGCGTGTAGGATTAGAGGTAGACCACGGTTATTTCGAATTGAAGCACCCAGTGCCAGTGGACCAACTACGTGTGATTTGGTTAAGCGTTTCGAGATTGAGTAGAAGTTTAGTTGAGCGAGTAGGTCACCATCCGAAAAGAGCATTGAAGTGGTGCCCTTTTCCAACGTAAGCCACTGCGTCCCGGAACCCACGTGAGCAGGATGTTGAAATACGAGGCCAGGTCTTGGGATAAAATGTGAGTGCTCTCAGGGATTTGATCGGTGCCTGGCTACCGGAGGAGATGACAATATCTGTGCCCGATACTCCATTGTTTCTGAGCCAGGACAGAGCTTCCTTGGTCTTTATCGCGTCTGCATGCTACATCTGGTAGTCTCAAGGACAATTGGAAATCCACGTCCTTGAAGTAGACCACCGCACTTGCTCCTTCGTCCGCAATCAAGCCAATGTCGAACTACGTTCCCTCGTGAAAACATCTCCACTCTCCCCTTGCAATCAGCAATGTGGCTGGAGCAGCGCGGGCATCTCTCTGTTTGTCAAGGCTTTGCTCAACCACAATGTTGCCTATTTGCCACCTTCTCGAATTCATGGTCTAGACCTGGATTTGGATTCAGTATACACTCGGCTCCAGACGTGAGTGAACAATGAACACAGAGCCCCAACAGGTGTCTCTGAGAAATTGCGACATCGTCTCGATAAATGATAGTGACTGTCGTCGCGTTCCCTTTCCAACGAGGTGTCTTCAATTACAGACTCCGCCTTAGTCCGGTCTTCGAGCCTGTACTCGCATCGACGCGACGTTGTTCACATTGAAGCCATTCAAACTGACAGTCGATCTAAGGCTCCCTCAAATTCCAGTGTTCTCGCTCGTCACTGCCTCCATCAAAGACGCGCTTTTCCTGACTGACTTGCTCCCACTTTCATCTCTCGCCCCCGGGCTGCAATGCAAAGCTCGATTCCATCAAGAGGTGATAAAATGCCAAGCACCACCTCCGTCCCCCTGCGTGCTGCACACACCACCAGCTCACACCGCTGAAAAGAAAGTCACCAGGTTCTGTTAACGATCGTTCTCGGAACGATGTCAGAACAACAATTATTCTTCCTCGGTACACACAGAGCACACTCTCCTGCCGGGCGCGAGTGCACTACTCCGCCAGACAATGGAAACCCCAAAAAAAACCCAACAAAAGCCTTTTGTTAAATAATTACAAGCGCGGGCAGGCCTCGAAGCACGTCTCCTTCACCGCCCCAGAGCCATGCCCGAACCCAAATTAAAAACGCGCAACTAGCGCCGTTAGGCTGCTCATTCCGGCCCCTCACTTGGGCAGCAATTAAAGTCGTCGTCGTCGTCGCCGCACACATGCCCCGCGAAGAACAAATGACACCAGCTGAGAACCATTCCGCCGGGCGGGACATCCAACTGTTCTCGGTGATACGGTCATAGATACACAGCCCCTGCTGCCATAAAAAAATTAAATTTTAATTAAATATCCCTTGGCTGGGAGGTTCTCCGACTCCGGCGACGGCTGGCTGATCGGATCTCGGGTAATTAGCCAGCAAGACACCGCCGCGTACGGGTAATTTGCACACGGCCGCTGTGATTGCCGGTGATTAGGGTATCTGGAGCAGAAGCAATCACTCCTGAAAGTGGACCGCAATGTGTGCCCGCGCCCGGGCCGTGCGCGATCCAGAAAAATGTGGTTAATTGGGCAAAGGTGATTTGGCTGTGTACAAGATTTTCTGGATTTCGATTGGAGAGATAGTGCCACAAACAAATTGCGATTGTTCATGATCGACGGCGTGCAAGTGCAATTGACTTCCGTGTTACGGCTGTGTTCGAGTTGGAAGTGAAAGCATCGGCAGAGAGTTCGTTATTACCGCCGAACGACATCCCGGTGCACTGAGATGATGGAGATGCAGTGAAGCCGAGCCGAGGTCTGGTCTCACAAGATGTGCACTCGTTTAGCCGAAGCACGGCAATTGGCAAGACAGATGTGCTGACAGTGTTGACTTAATTTGCCGCTTCCATCGTGTGGTGTTTATTGCCTTCATCCTTTGGATTGACGTCGAAAATGGAGGAGCATCATAAACTGCTTGATGGGAATGAAGAGATCTGCAATAGAAGCCATCACCGGACACTACGTAGTTGGATGAGACGCCAAATAAATGAAACAGAAGAAACCAAAGCAACTAGGGGCATATTGACCAAGTGTTCGAACAAGACTCGTATCAGCACTTGCGACGTCACTTAGATTTATGAGACACTCCCTACGTCAAAGATAACACAAGACGGTTCTCTCATCAGAAACGAGTCTGTTGGTTTCAGCAATTTAAAAACCAACAGACTCGTTTCCTATGCTCTGCATCATTAAAGACTGTAGTCGTAGGCTTGATGCCTAATTCAGTGTCCGCATGGAACTGCATCTTCCTTCCACTCTTCTGAGTTCAATAGCGCGCACAAGACGAGTAGTTCCTGGTAAGTTAGACCTCGGACCATAGACTATTTCATCTTCTTCTTGTGGCGCTACAGTCCGGGGTGGACCTGGGCCTCGGTCAACAATCCTCTCCAGCTCCAGCTTCATCTACAGGAGGCTAATGTACAACACTGGCGGTGGCATCAAATACCCCACAGTCACAACTGGAGTCCCACAAGGATCCGTCCTCGGACCGTTACTGTTGAACATAATGTATGACGGTGTTCTACGCCTGACGCTAGCAGAAGTTGTGCATGTCGTTGGCTTTGCAGACGACATCGCTTTAGTAACAGCGGCAAAGGAGGTCTCCGAAGTGGAGCTGACTACGAGAGATGGGCTAGAGTCAGCAGTCCTGGAATTCTTCGTCTTCTTTGTGTGGCGCTACAGTCCGGGGTGAACCTGGGCCTCAGTCAGCTTTCCATATCAGATATTGGGTTACGCGCCTTCAGCTGATTAAGACCTCTTTCCAGCTGGAGACGCCAAATGAGGCGAGATGTTCCTCTACCGCGTTATCCCCCAGGGTTGGCCTCGAAGTCTTTCCGAGCCGGAGTGTTGGTTTCCCTCCAAGACGTAGGCATCTGCGTCAAGACAGTCGCCAATGTCGTTGCTCACAGCTCATAAAGTTCGTAATTCAATCTTCTCCTTTGCAAACGGGACCGAATAAGGTTCGAAGTATATTGCTCTAGAGGCGACCAAGCATCTCTTCGTGCTCATTTGACATTGCCCATGCCTGTGCGCCATAAAGCAGGACTGGGACTATCAAGGTCTTATGTGGGATTATCTTGGTTCTTCGAGAGATGGCTTTGCTCCTCAGTGGCCTTCGAAGAGGGAGCGCGGACATACAGCGATTGGGCAGGGTGATCGTCCGTTTTATCTCCGCTATGGTATCATTGCTTGTGTTAACTTCGGAGCCTAAAGAGTTATAGCTGTCCGTAGTGACATTTTGTCCAAGACGTCGATGTTGTGTGGCCCTTTTTCGTAGACAGCATATACACAACATCGACGTTTCAGACAGAGCGTCATATTGGGCAGCAGAAACTTTGAGGAAGTCAAGGACTTCGTCTACCGAGGCTCTGGAGTTGATAGGGACAACAACGCCAGTACAGAGATCAAGCGCAGAATTACTCTTGCCAATCGCTGCTTCTTTGGGCTCAAGAGGCAATTAAGAAGTAGAGCCCACTCTCGAAAGACCTTGACCACCTCTGTCCTGCTCTATGGCGCAGAGACATGGACGCTATTGAAAGCGGATGAAGAAGGTCGTGGTTGTTTTGGGAGAAAAGTCCTGCCTGCGATCTTTGGTCCTGTTTGCGTTGATGGCGTCAGGAGTAGAAGGTTCAACCACGAACTGTTCGGGCTGTACAGCGGCATGCACCTAGTTAAGCGTCTTCGAATCCAACGGATGGACACCACAGCTTCGGCGCGAAGAGTCTCCGATACCGATCCATTGGGACAACGCAACAGAGGACGTCCTCGCAAGAGATGGCGGCGCACACAATTGGAAAAGGACCTCAACCAACTAGGTGTGCGGAGCTGGAGGCAGCTGGCGAGGCATGTTGGTTGAGGCCCATGTCCACCCCGGACTGTATCGCCAATCAAAGAAGAAGAGGATATACTTTGACCGCAAACCCTCATCTTAGCCGCTTCCTTCTCGATGCTCACAAACTCCACACTGCCACCCGTTGTGTACTTCCAATCCCTGTGAGAGGTGAAGGGAGACTTAATCGACGAGTTTTTCATCTCTTGCGACTGTAGCCGTGCGACGTTAAATTTCTTGGCAGCTTTCTTGTTGGCTCCTCGAAACGTCCGGACGTCCAAAATGCTGCTAGAGTGTCTTGCGTCGATCGCAATGTGATCAATTTGGTCGATGGTGGACTGATCAGGGGATCGCCGTGTTCCTTTGTGGATGTTAAGGTGTGGGAACCGTGGGCTTGCTACATTCAGGTTGCGCCCCGCGGCAAAGACTGCATTAAAAAGTCGTTCTAAAAATGACCATTCTGCTTGAAAAAGCACACAAATCACCAACAAGTCTTAGGCCACCAGAGCTGTTTCGTTTCGATATCACCTCCCATTCCCCAAACCAGGACTCAGCTGTGTCCACAGGGCCCTATCGTTCGAACGACTTTCGGTTCATCCATCGTAAGCCTTCTGATGATTCTTGAAGCCAGTTAGATCCAGTGGTTGACCTCGTGCAGCACTTTGATGTTCGGAAACAGGGTCCACCATCAACATTCTGATCTAAGACAAGACCCAGTTGCTGTCATGCTGTCATTCGCTGAAATACCTTATTCCAAGCACTGAGCAGTGTGCTTTCTGTGTTTTCTATTTACACCTGAGAAAGTTCATACTTAAGTGGAAGTTTCGTATTCGTCATGTGACCCATTTTGCGTGGAATCGCTTCAGCATAATCGCCTATTCCGAGAGATGACCGCATCTTCCCAGTCACACCCTAACCAATGTTGTGGCAAAATTTGTCAACCCGTCCCAGCGTAGGTAGTCGTTATGGCTTCACACTGAATAGGGTTTTAATTTAATGTTCCCGTCAAGTTATGCTGATGACGACGAAGACACTCCCAAGCTGTCTGTCCAGCGACGATCACCATTCTTTGTTACAACCGTCCGATCAAAGGCACATCAATTGACATCGGATTTCGTTCCACTCACCGGTGATTGCTTGAGCCTTTGAAATGCGTCTCCATTGTCGGGGACATTTTAATAATCTTGGGGACTAGGCGGAATTTACATTAAATACGCGTTCGGTTAAATTGCCCGGCGCGGCGTAAGCCCAAGCTTACACACAAAATGCAACTAAGAAGGTGACCGATGACGATACGGTGCATCATGGCTCATTTGAATTTTTAAACAGTTGGTGATGGTGTGGGATTAAGATAACTTGTGGGGATGTTTGATTCGCTTGGATCAATG
The DNA here is from genome assembly GCA_916610145.1 of Eristalis arbustorum. Taxonomy (NCBI): domain Eukaryota; kingdom Metazoa; phylum Arthropoda; class Insecta; order Diptera; family Syrphidae; genus Eristalis; species Eristalis arbustorum. Next base: position 59,675,079 of record OU744320.1, on the reverse strand, counting down.
GTGGATGCGACCAATCAGTTGGAAGGAGAGAAGGCATTGGCAACAGTGTCCAGTTGACAAATGCGTAGTCTACACATTTATGACAAAAACTAGACAAGAACTTCCACAAGTTCAAGTGGGGTGCTTGTTGATTCTCCTTGGTCCAGCCAGCACCATGTCGCGGTGACAAGTAGACAGAGACTGTCAGACTGTTTTTCTGGCACAAAACAGCCTCCTCAGTGACAACAACCTATTCACGCAGCGTCGAAACTGGTGTCGGATATCCAATGGAACAAGAGCAAGAAACAATGCAGGGGCGCCTGTTTGATTGCCCTGGAGAAGGCCTTCGACACCGTTTGGTTAGAAGGACTTTACTACAAGCTCAATCGGCTAGGCATTAGTAAACCACTGCTGTACCTACTGTACAACATGCTCACCGGTAGGCGGTTCGTCGTCAAGAATGGAAACGTGACCTCTGCAGGTATTTTTGAAGCAAAAAATAGTCTCCAACAGGGGGCCGTCAACATTTTCTTGAGCGATCCAACAAGTTCTCTTCATCACGCAATTGCGTATACCGACGACTTGATCGTGCACAGATCAAGCAAAAAGATCGAGGACCTCACTACGCTCGCGCAGGAGCGTTGCGATGACTGGAAGTTGAATATCAACTTTCAGAAGTCGGAAACCACTCTGTTCAGGATGCCGTTGTATAAGGCTTTGACGGATAGTTCTCAATTGTTGGACGGCACGGGCAACCACTGGCGCAAAGGATTGTAGTCAGATACCTTCGGATCTGGCTAGATGCTGCTCTGGCCAGGGGCCCGAGGTGCTTTCGCTCTTAGCAACAGCCAACTCGATGCGAGAGTGAAGGTAACCTGCTACATGGTCCTCATACGACCAATGCTCGCCTATGGCTGTCCCGTGTGGTTCAACGAGAGTGTAGGTGTTTGAGGGGGCTTGTCTTAGGTCTTGCCTTCGCCTTTAGAGAACACCAATGAGGTCTTATACAACAGGGCCGACCTGATACGAGAGGATACAGAGTTCACACTGCGAGAGCGATAAACTCGGTTAAAAACTTGATCTCCGGGGCTTACTACCCCAACACTCAACATCACGAGAGAGTACGTCACAGTGGCTTCGTACCTCCGGAAGCATTTCTCAACTTTGACAAGCGTGGCCTGATACAAGACAAGAATGCGGTACCGCTCCTGTTTCACATAGCCTGGTCAACTGTGGATGGGCGACACAACCACGACCGTTCCGTTGCACAACGAGCTGAGGAGGGCCTACTCCGATTCAGTACAGCGGTCTCGAGTCGGGATGTGCGAGATGTTGCATTTGAACATCGTAAGTTCTGGCGGCTGGGGGACCGAAGTAACTCCATCGTCGAAACCTTTAGACCCGGGGTACAACGGGTAGTGCGTTTTTTTAAAGTCTTTCTTGACATGACATTTTTTCAGTAATAACTTGAAATCATAGCAAACCCACTTGCTCGTGACTGTAGGCACTAGGGACTGTCTCAAGACGAATACCTTACCCCCGAGCGGGGTCATCATTAACAACGTTACGGAGAAGCTAAAATGTTCAGGAATGAAGGCAGTTGCGAAGATTAAGATGATGTCAGTCTTTCCTAAAATCCACCGACCTAAGCGCATTAACACGACTGCAGAGGCATGAGTAAACCTACTACCTCTTGACCAGTTTGGCAGATGACTGCCGCTCAGAGCGCCATGATGATCTGTCAATCCAGTTGTTGGACCCGACTTCCACGGAACGGGCACTGCAAATGGACCAAGAGGAAAGCGGCCATATCCATCGGATGGGTTCGAAAAAGACTTGCTTACTTATCAGGCAGACGAACCATGAAGGGTCTGAGTCTGAGCAACTGCTGCCTTCCATCGGTGACGGTCCTGGGCACGCTGCTTCCAGTCATCAAGGCCAAGTTGTTCTATATCCGCGATGACTTGGTCTGTGTACCGGAGGTTCGGTCTGTTTTGACAGACCGAAGTACCATCGGTTGCCAAGTGCGATTCTACGTCGGATAGAAAGAGAAGAGACGACTATAAATGAACCCATCAACAATTTGCCACGATTATACAGTTTATACCGATTGATCGAAGATGCTAACAGGCATGCACTGCTCCATCACAGCACCAGTCAATAGCAGTGTTCTTCAAGCGGCAGTCGGTCTTGTTAAACAAGGAAACCATCGTTCTAGCACGCAAAACATACTAGAGCGTGGACATGTGTGTTTCCAAGCATGCTTCAGTATGAACCTGTTTGAATCTAAGGTGACTGCCATTAGATCTGCGCTTGTTCTTGAAGTGAATCGAAGGAGTCGAAATTTAAAACCCAGAAGTCAGAAGTGAACCTTCACTGCAGTTAACTGCAACAATTAATTCTTAAGGCATATGAATACCTCATCTGGTTGGCATGACATGCCGCAAAACTGATGAACTCACTAGGTGTCGCACAGGAGGGCTCCACACTTATTACCGCTCGCCACAGCATACCATCGTCTTAAGGCTCACAAGCAGCTTGAAAGCACCAACGACCGTAAGGCAAAGGAAGTATCAATTCTAAATGATAAATCTGTCTGATCTGACTAAACACACCCGTACTAATGACCCTCATCGTCGTCACGGCTGAACACTGCACAATTGACAGACAAGCCCGTAGTGTGGGCGTCCAGTTTGCACAAGATGCGGTGCACATTTAGGAGACAATTAGTGGGTCACGCACATATCTTCCTTTCTTCGCCCTTAAACCGTGGTTGTCCTTGTGGAAGAAGACCAGTGGGCATGCTGATTTTGCTGGCCAACTAGTTGAGCAGATTCTAACATCCTCGTCTGTCAGACTCCTTTCCAAACTCATCCTGCCAAACGACCACAGACGATAGACAAGCCCTCAGTATGGGCGTCCCGTACGAAGACGTTTGCAAGTTGGGCGGTTCACATTTGAAACGATGAAAACGAAACTTACTTATTTAAGGTGGCCCTACAGTCCGGGGTGGACCTGGGCCTCAACCAACAAGTGTCTCCAGCCAGCTCGATCTTTGGCTAGCTGCCTCCAGTTTCGCACGCATAGTTGGCTGAGGTCCCTTTCCGCTTGCGTGCGCCACCTGAGACGTCTCTCGGGGGTAGATTCGAAGACTTTTCGGGCCGAAGCATTGGTTTCCATCCGCTCTACATGACCAAGCCATCTCAAACGTAGGATCTTCACTCTTCTGGCTAAGTCGATGTCGCTGAACAGAACGTATATGCTCCTCCACTCATCATCTATGCAGACGGGACCGAAAATCTCGAAGCAACCAAGACCGGCTTCATCCGCTTTTGACAAGGTCTATGCCTCCGCGCCATTTAGCAGGACTGGGACAATTAAGGTCTTGTAAAGCGTTCTCTTGGTTGTTCGAGAGAGGGCTTTGGTTACCAATTGCTTTCTTAGCCCAAAGAGGCAGCGATTGGCAAGAGTTATTCTTCGTTTGATTTCAGCGCTGGTGTCATTGTCAAAAAGACAACATTTTTGACCACCTCAAAGTTATATCTGTCCGCTGTGACGTTCTGGCCGACACGTCGGTGTTGGGTGTCCTTTCTCGTTGACAGCTTATACTTGGTCTCACCCTTGTTTACGGCTAAGCCCGTCTTCGCGGCCCACGTTGCAATACCCCCAAAAACCCCATTGACATCACGCTGCGTTCTTCCGATAATGTCAATATCGTCGGTATATGCGAGTAGTTGGACGGACTTCTGAAAGCTTGTTCCTCTGGTGTTGGCGTTCGAGTTTTGAAGAATTCTTTCAAGAACGATGTCGCAAAAGTCGCATGACAGTGCGTCGCCTTGTCTGAAGCCTTTTTTGACATCAAACGGTCTCGGTTAGGTCTTTACCGACCTTGATGGAGCAGCGTGCATTCTCCATCGTCATCCTACACAAACGGACGAGTTTGGTAGGGATGCCAAAACTAGACATTGCTCTGTGTAGCTCGGGTCTATGCACGCTGTCATATGCGGTCTCAAAATCGATGAAAAGTTGGTGGGTATCGATCTGTTGCTCCTGGTTTTCCCCAAAATTGGCCGTAGTGTGAATATTTGGCCGATAGTGGATTTTTCTGGCTCAAGACCAACCTGGTATGGACCAACCAGGTTGTTGACGAATGGCTTTAGACGTTCACACTTAAGAGACTGATGCCTCTGTAGTTGGCGCAGTTCAAAGGGTCTCCTTATTCGTCTCTTTGAAATGGTTTCTGAAACTTTAAGCGAACCCTTTTCTTGCCTTTACATTCCCTTTTCTCAGCAATGGAACTTTGCGAGCGATCCTTCCTGGTAGTTGATTTTTCAGCAACCTTCGCCGGACCGTTGGGGCACTGACTATGTTGTTTATTTCTGCTGCAATTGTCTTTGATGATATAAAGGGATTCTTTTTGGCTTCAGAGTCTTGGAAGTATTGGAGTTTTGGAAGTGGAAGTAGTTTTTCTTGGCCTGGGTTACGTTAGGTGAGGTTATAGTGGCTGACTGCTAAGGGCAGTCACACATAGGCCAGAGTAGGCCCATTGTGATACCAAGCAAAGTGACTTCTCGTTATACTGGAACCAGATGGGGCTTCAAGTGAAGCTATTTAGCTGGCCTATGCTGGCGCTGTATAGCTCATTGAGGCCGCTGAAATAGTACGCCCCTAGGTGTAGGAACCCACAACTAGCCAGAATCAGCTTTTTTCTCCTCCTTATCATTCACCTAGGAATGGACTAGGCGCGCATTGAATTAAACCGTCTCTTGCTGGTCGAAAGCAGCAAGCCTCTATGGTTGCGCCAACTGAAGACAGACGAGACTTCGAGGCTGTTTGCAAGAGCTATCCGTCTAGCCTCTGGCCAGGAAAGTTTACAACAGACGACCGGCAGATTCTAGAAAAGGCCCAAGGCATGTTAATCGACACATTCGGCCTACTCGTCGATTTCAGCTGGCAAAGAAGCAAGCCATACGCCGCCCAGTCTAGTTTCCACATGCCTGCCAAGCTTGTCTTGTTGTGCAGGATGCCGATGGAAAGCTTTGGCTGACCCATCGAGGTTGTTAGCGAACTCACCGAGATCTACAGTCTCTATAAGGGCTTCAGGTAAGACGTCGTGCTGGTCTTTAACATGATTATCAAGCAGTTGATGTTTTAAAAGTCCGTTCAGTTTTTGGTATCCACTTATGACTTTGGCGTGATTGGCCATATTTGAGACTCCGTCCCTCAACGTCTTGGACAAGACATCGATCACACGAAGTAGTCATCCGGTAGTCTGTAACCTAGTCGACCAACCTTAGGGACTAGACTAAGCGCAGTTGTTGCTCATGGGCCTCTAAACACGTTCGAAAAGGCTTCAGCTTATAATTCAGCAGCGAAGAAACCAACGACCATACTGCAGTGCTGAGGTGGACGATGAGCAACCTTGTCTCTTGTCTGCCAACTCCTTGCGCAGCAAGATCCACAACAGCAGACAGACGATACGTAGGCTAGTGAGGGAGAGAATCAAGCAATCAGAAGCTGAGGCTTAAGTGCGCAAACGTTCGACTGACTGAGTAGCCAAAGACCTCTCCGCAGTGAGTGAGGGGCTGATAAGGTCCCCTTCCGCCTCTGAATCAGGTAGAGCAACGGCATTAGATGGTAAGCCAGCGAAAGTGATGTCATCAGGGTCACCACAGTATCCCACCACTGGTGACAGTGCAAGGCCACGCCCTAGTGGGAACTCTGATGGCAATCCGGCAACTTCCTTTATTTCTCCTACCGCCAAGGAAACCTGACTTACCGTCATATCGTCAAGGAACGGCTGGAAACCCTAAAAATCGAGTACATCGCTACGAAATCAGAAGAATCCTCTCAAAAAACGTGTATCCCCATCTCTCGAACGAAAGGATGTATGGACATCGAAGTATCTTGACAGCACAAAGGCACGTGGGCTTGCAGCAGTCCGTGCTGGGTATCGGCAGTGAATGCAGACAAACTTGCTAGGAAACGGGCCGAATCTGATGCATCCCAAGTAACTTCATGTGTCCATCCACTCCTTAGGTTGGGTCAGATTGTAGTGGCTGACTGCTATGGGCAGTCACACCTAGGCCAGAGTATGCCCATTGTGATACCACGCGGATTGAGTTCTCCTAAAACTGGAACCAGTTGGTGCTTCTGCGAAGCGATGGCCTATACTGGCGCTGTTTAGCTCCTTGCGGCCGCTGAAGTAGTAGGCCTCTAGGTGTGGGAACCTACGACTAGCCAGAGCGCTACCGGTGCAGAGTAGGTGTAGGATTTTCTTTTGCTGGAGCTCTGCAAAGTGCATTTAAAGAAAAATTAACCAATCTTCCCAACTCTCCGGCAATCTTTCCCTGTTGTCTGTGTTTCTTGATGATGCGGCTTTCTTCTTCAGAACAACGCCTGTTCCAGAGGTAGTCGTAAAATTAACTTCTACTCAGTTGGACTACTCAGACATGCTGACCTTGCTGGCGACGTTCCCTTAAAGCCTGACGGGACTTCCCTCCTTTTCAAAATTCCCAATACAACACATCCTGCCATCCAACGACCACATACCACCAGATTCGATCCCAGTCTCGCCACGCTTCCTCACCACCACCTCTTCCATAAAAGTCCACCGATTCACCTGACCAAGTAGTCGAATCAATTTCCTCGCATTTAACGCATGAACCCGGCTCCATTCACTGCCATCATCCCCTCCCGCGCTATTTCCGTATCTGTGTGGTCCCGATGGCATTCCACGCGAGTAAAAAATGTCACAGGTCAGAACTTTCCATTGCCGCACCATCCACGCAGCGACGTCAAACAAGACCGCTTCAGCCGATCGCCTACACTCCATCGCCCATCAGCCGATGTGACGAATTTCGGTAGAGCCCCGAACAATGGCTCTTCCCCGCGCTCACTTGCGACAGGCCGCAATAAACCCATCATCGTCTTAGAAAACTCGTTTCCCTCGCTTGATTCCAGTTTGAATGGGCGAACGAAACCCGGTCATTGATTTGTTCTTCGCCGAGATCTATCCGTCCATCCGTTCGTCCGTCCGTCCGGCCTGTTATTCACCAGCTGACCCTGATTCCGCGAAGAAATGCTTTTTCCAGACTTGCGCGGATCACACTCGTTGTTGGCACACGCTAATTTCTATTTGTCCATCCCGTGGCCCGTCGGTTTGCGGTGTCAACATCAATTTGGAGGTCCGTTGAACATGCAAGCCTTCCGCTGACCCATTGGCACGGTTTGTCGGAATCCTTGCTCGCGAGGCTCCTGCACTCGCTCTCGAATTAATGTGTCATTAGCTTGAGGCATCAGTCGAGCTTCCGCGGTGAACTGCTCCGACGTGTCACTTGGACGCCCGCTCCGCCCGGTGCACGGTTAGCGTGTGCATTGTTCGCCGCGGCTGGCCTGTGAAGGGGAACAAAACACTGCCGCTGCTCGACTAATTATTGCAGTCACTGCCTCAGATCGAGATTCTCTTGGATTCCCTCAGATTGGCTTCTTTCTGCTGGCTGCTGCTGGTGCGCCAGAGTGCAGGTGTGTGTCTCTCCAACTCTGTGTTCTCGGCTGGGAACAGCTTCTTCCCGGCTGACCTACTTCCCGGGGATCCGACGGTAATTTGAATATGATGGAGAGAATTTTCGTTACTGTTGATGGCCCTGGCAGCAGCAGCAGCGGCGGCGTCGAATGATCTATTTCAGTGCTTGTTGTTGTTTTGTTTTGTTTTTTGGTGAACTGGATGAGCAGTGAACCTAAACGGTGTTTGCCGCTCAAATACCGGAGCAGCCGATGATTTAGAAGACCTAACCGTGCCGTAGCCGCGCCGCCGCCGGATGGAATAAACCGGCGCGCCGCAGATGAGAATCTGAATCTGTTGACTAAGTGCCGCGATTGGCAATCGGCCGGTGGGGCAGCAGCACTTGCGACAGGAAATCGACGGGCCTCAACCGGAGAGATGGGGGTTTATGGGAAGAATCCATGCGGAGAGTGACCGGTTAATTAAGAGGCGCCATTGCGTTTTTGGTGGTTCTGGTGGGAAATGGTTTTGTCTTCCGGAAGACGTCGTTGCCGCAGCCGGCGACGTGTAATTGAATACCGCGGGAATGCCATCCGTCTGGTTCTGGTGCGGAATGACACATTTTCTGAGCTGTGACGAGGCGATGGACTTTCACTCGATCGTTGGTTGTTGAGGCGGAATTCTTGGAACCTGACGTGGACCCGGCCCTCTCATTCGATCAAGAATTGTTGGTATTCATCACTTTGACGGACCTTCGGGAGTTCAGAGATGGCGACAGGGCTTATAAAATGAATAAAACAACTAGCTTCACAAGACGGAGGGCATGGGCTTGTGCATCCAGGGCAAAGTTGTTGATTGCTTTCGACTTGGCGAGATGCCAGCTACGATCCCTGTGAATGCGCAGGATCACATAGGCCTCCTCGCGGCGCCTTCTGGATAACCTCTACTGCAGCCGCTTAGAGATGAACCTATGTATGCAGCGACCCCTTGTTTGGGGGTTTAAACCAGCACTCGGTCCTCCAGGTTTGGAGCTTTCGAGTGGAGTTAGCTTCCACACACATCAGTTCAGAGACGACAACAAACCTCGGATACGGATGACCCTACTGCTGACCATGGACAACGAAACAAGGACCACGATTCGGTTCTCCACGGGGAATGTGAGGTCACTTAACAGACCACGTGCAGCCGATGAACTTGCGGGGGCCCCAGAAGCTTATAAGGTTGACATCACCGCCATCCAGGAGGTGTGATGGAATGGGCCGGGCAAAAAGAGGATGAAAAACTGCGACATATACTACAACGATTGCAACAAAAGCGAAGGCAGCGCTTGCTTGGATGCGGTTTTGCTGTTCGAGGCAGACTTAGGCAAGAAGTCTTAAGCTTTAGATACATAAGCGAACGCCTCACAACACTCGGCAACATCAGCCTAATTTGCGCCCACGCCCTAACGGAGGACAAAGACGATGACAGCAAGGATGACTTCTATGATCTCCTAGAAAGAACATACGATCAATGCCCCAGCTACGACACCAAGATCGTTCTAGGAGATCTTAACACAAAGCTGGTCAAGAAAGAAATCTTTGCTAGAGTCGTCGGAAAGCACAGCCTACACGACAACACGTCCGACAATGGACTCAGGCTGTTGGACTTCGTGACGGGGCGAAACCTTACTGTAGCCAGCACGCGGATCCCTCACCTGACGGTCAACCTGATCAATCAACGGTCAACCAGATTGATCGCATTGCGATCGACGTCAGACACTCCTCCAGTGTCCTCGATGTCCGAACGTTCCGAGGTGCCAACATCGACTCGGATGATTACCTTGTTGTAGCCAAGGTCAGAACTCGGATATCGATTGTACAACGGAGTAGAGCAAGACGAAAAGAGTTTGACGTCGAAAAGCTACACTCGCAATCGACCGCTGGGAACTTTTCCGATCGAGTCTCCCTGAAGTTCTCAGAGAGTCCAACCCTGCCGTGCGAAACAATCGACGAACAGTGGAACCGTTGTCAAAACGCCATCAGAGAAGCTGCCCACCGAAAAAAAACCCATGGTTGGACAACGAGTGTCGCCAGGCGCATTCAGCGAAGCTAGCCGCATATAAGGCGACGCTAGATAGAAGGACGAGAGCGGTTCGTGAGCTCTACGAACTTAAAAGAAGGAAAGAGCACCGGCTTCTCAAAAGGAAAAAAAAGGAGCATCTGAAGCGCGCGATCGAGGAAATGGAAGCGGGTGAAATATCTATCCAAAGGTTACAAACATTGGGCAGAAGCTTGTCAGAACGAAGAGGGACAACTCGTAGTAGAGTCACAGTCGATACTGACAATCTGGAAGGATCACTTCTGCAGACTGTTTGACGGCGAAGAGGACACCAATACCGCTGTCGGGCAGAATGTTCCACTCCACGCAATGGACGACGATAGAATAGAAATCCGTCCCCCCGATCTAGACGAAGTCAAGACAGCGATATCGAGTCTTAATTCAAACAAAGCTGCTGGAGCGGACGGATTGTCCGCGGAACTGTTTAAAGCAGCTGGGGATGATCTGGTTGGGTGCAGCACCAGCTCATTTCTAGCATATGGCCGGAGGAAAGCATGCCCGAAAAGTGGAATCTCAGCGTCGTTTGTTTGGTTCACGAAAAAGGAGACACTGCGCCAACTATCGAGCTATCAGCCACCTTAACATCGCGTACAAGATACTCTCTGCCGTTTTGTGTGAGCGCCTGAAACCATTCGTCAACAACATGGGCCTGGGAAGTCCACAATCGATCAAATCTTCACATTACGGCAGATCCTCGAAAAAACCCAAGAGATGCAGATCGACACCCACCACGCCTTTGTCGACTTTAAGGCCGCATAGAGACGAGCTATACAACGCCATGTCTAGTTTTGACACTCCTGCCAAACTCGTGACGATGGAGAACTCTCGCTGCTCCATCATTGTCGGTAACGAACTCACCGAGACCTTCAATGTCAAAAACGGTTAAAGACAAAGCGCTAAGGCTAAGGCTAAGGCTAAGGATCGTGCCAGCTGGAGAGGATTGTTGACCGAGGCCCAGGTTCACCCCGGACTGTAGCGCTACACGAAGAAGAAGAAGTCCCTGGGTCCCTGGGAATGGTGGTATTCCAAGCCGAACAACCAGCTACGCACTGGCTTCGATTGCGGTTAGGCCTTTGAGTCATGACAGAGCATGTGTAGATTGATCGGTAATCAGGGGGCTGTTAAGGTGATCAGAGGCTGGGATTGTTATAATTAGATGCGACTGGCAGGTGGACAGTGGAATCGACGGAAGTTTGATAGGAGCATGGAGCGAGGAGAGGTGTCATGGTGATTGGACTGGTCACAAGCAACGGTCACGATTGGTCTAGGGGCGAGGACGAGATTCTTCAACAACTGTCCAGCGGGTGCTTATATCACATTTGAAAGTAGAATATGACATTCGGCTCACGGCTCCAACCTCTATCAACCGACCAAACAGACCGCCTTCTCAGTCTTCGCCGTTTGAAGGACAGACCTCCTTCTCAGTCTTTGCCCGATCGGTTTCCTTCCACTCGTAAGACAACATTAGCACGAGTGATTGCTGATGAAGCTAGGGCCACGCCAGGTCCACTGTCGACTGCATCATCGGCCAGATTTTGGTCGCCTTTACTTCTTGTCTGCACTTGTCCCCATTCGGTCAAAAACTCGTGGAACGACTTAGAAGAATGTGTAAAGAGGCTGTGACGCTAAACCCCATCAAGTGCCCGAACACCACGTCAAAGGAAATGCGTCTGAAAGGCCACAGAGGTAGCAAATCCACAGGCCCTGCAATGACGTTTTGGACGCTCGTCAACTTCTTGCCGAGGTCTGTCGAGAGACACCATACAGATGCAACATCGACGGTTTCGATGCCGCAGATAGAGACTTATCAGGCCGAAGAACCAAGACGTTGGTAAAAAAGACATCGTCGTCGTTGCGTTGTGGGTATGTGGCTCCCACTTGAACCTCGACATTTAGGTTCGATCCCTGGCCTATACCGCAAAAATAATTTCCACGACCCTACCTCCTTCAATGCTCACGGCACCTGTCTAGAAAAAGCTTCTAGATCTTCTAGATCTTCTAGACTGGGTGCCTTTATAAGAAAAGTTCCGCGTGCGTTCTTGATCGTCAGACAACTGCGGATCCATTGACTGAGGTGGCCGTGCCAAGTAGAACGCTTGAACAGCGTGAAGGGCGTGAGTCTATGGGACAAGGCAATAAAAGACGCGTAGTCCGACGCCCAAGTCACCTGGCTAGGGATCGTGCCAGCTGGAGGGGCTTGTTGGCTGAGGCCCAGGTTCACCTCGGACTGTAGCGCCACAAGAAGAAGAAGAAGGGTAAACACACCTGTGATCGATTTCTGGTAGAAACCGAATCATCGCAAGAAACTTAACCACTTTTTAAATGAGACATCGTCTTTCTCTAACGGTCACTCAGTTGAAAATTAAAATACATTATTTAAAATGCAAGGTGTCCTTTTCCAACTAAACTATGTACCACATCAGTCTCAGCTCAACAGGGGTTTTTCTCTTTCTTCAGTGCTTCCTCCCTTAGAAACCCTTTTCTCTTCAAGTTGCACACTCATTCCCTTTTTGAAAAAACAAGAGCGAATCTCAGCAAAAATTCCGCACGTTTCGCCGCCAAAATTGAGAACTGAGTGCATTAGTTTGAGCTGTTTCCCTGTGGAAAATTTCGCGTTGAACTTGCACTCATTCAACGGAAAAATATTCAAATTTCCCTCCACGCTCGCTCTCTCTCTCTCTCCCACACCACTCTTCCGCTCACAACAACTCAGCACACTCAGCAGTCAGCGCAGCGATAGCGCTTGCTCGCTCGCACACCAGCGGAAGTTTCAGTAGTCCGACGAATTTCTGTGCAGTGTAGCCGCGTTTCGGTCGTTGGAAAATTGAAAATGAGGAAAAACCCCATTTTCCGCGCGGAAATTGTTCTCAAAGTGAAGTGCGAGTGTTGTGCGCATGCGGTGCGAAAAAATTTCGAGGATTTCCGGGCGATTTTTGTGTTTTTTTCGGGAAAATAAAATGTGTGAATCAAGATGGCCGCTGAAAGGGCAAAAGTTCATGGAAAAGTTTTCGCGAAAACGTGGCAAGTTCATTTTTTTCAAGTTGTTCGTGTGTTTCCGGGGGAAATTGCATGGCTTTTGGTGCAAGTAGATCGAATTTAATATTTCGAGTTCCTTGTCAAAGCCCCTCGCGTGTGAGAAGTGTTGGAGTTCCTCCCCAAAGCCCCATCGCGTGTGAGAAGTGTCTGGAATCCATCTCGGTCTCGTCCAGAAGCCCCTCGCGAGTGAGAAGTGTTGGAGTTCCTCCCCAAAGCCCCATCGCGTGTGGGAAGTGCCTGGAATCCATCTCAGCCGCGTCCAGAAGCCCCTCGCGTGTGAGAAGTGCCTGGAATCCATCTCGGTCTCGTCCAGAAGCCCCTCGCGAGTGAGAAGTGTTGGAGTTCCTCCCCAAAGCCCCATCGCGTGTGAGAAGTGCCTGGAATCCATCTCAGCCGCGTCCAGAAGCCCCTCGCGTGTGAGAAGTGCCTGGAATCCATCTCGGTCGCGTCCAGAAGCCCCTCGCGTGTGAGAAGTGCCTGGAATCCATTTCGGTCTCGTCCAGAAGCCCCTCGCGTGTGAGAAGTGCCTGGAATCCATCTCGGTCGCGTCCAGAAGCCCCTCGCGTGTGAGAAGTGCCTGGAGTCCATCTCGGTCTCGTCCAGAAGCCCCTCGCGAGTGGGAAGTGCCTGGAATCCATCTCGGCCGCGTCCAGAAGCCCCTCGCGTGTGAGAAGTGCCTGGAATCCATCTCGGTCTCGCCCCGAAGCCACTCGCGGGTGAGAAGTGTTGGAGTTCCTCCCCAAAGCCCCATCGCGTGTGAGAAGTGTCTGGAATCCATCTCGGTCTCGTCCAGAAGCCCCTCGCGAGTGAGAAGTGTTGGAGTTCCTCCCCAAAGCCCCATCGCGTGTGGGAAGTGCCTGGAATCCATCTCAGCCGGGTCCAGAAGCCCCTCGCGTGTGAGAAGTGCCTGGAATCCATCTCGGTCTCGTCCAGAAGCCCCTCGCGAGTGAGAAGTGCCTGGAATCCATCTCGGTCTCGTCCAAAAGCCCCTCGCGAGTGTCTCGGTAGTGCGCGAGTGCAAAGGGGGTGGTGCCATCCATCGTGGGACAGAGGCGAAGCAGGTAGGTCATCTGTCTGGTTGACACCACATCAAGCCACCAGCCCCTGAGGAGCACCAGCACACCCGGTGAGTAAGTTTTCCTCTATCGACGCCGACCAGGTCTACGGGAAGTCTTGAACGAACATGGTCTCCGGGGGAGGGTCGTTTAGCTAGAGGTTCCAAGTGTGAGCAGTCGTTTGGGTGAACTAGTTCCGAACCAACATGTAACCTCTCTCTTTTCAGAGTCGCAACCTCCCGATGGGTTCTACCACCTCTACGTTGTGAGACGGGCGGTTGGCGACATTAGGGCGCTTCTGGGGTTCAGTTTGCTCATCAATTCCGGCGGTCTTGTGGTTGTCTTGGGCTCGTCCTTCTTTCAGGTGCTGGGGGCAGTCAACGATACGGATCAAGAGAGTGTTTCACTTCGTCTGCAGGATTTGCCAAGTGTTTCTCTGTTCTTTGGCAGGCTTTCTTGTGACGCGAGGGACCTCTAAGGAGGGTTTTTGTGTGGAGATCTCTGATGAAAGTCTGAAGAAGACTACTTTAGTTTGAATAAAAATGTGATGTTTCATAGAAATTTGTTTCTTATGTCTACTCGCCTTCGGCGAGTGGGATGTTTTTCAGCAAAAGACGGATGGCTGGCCATGAGGAATGAGGCCAAGACAGTTCTGACAAGAGGCCACGACAACAACCAGTCAAGCGGAAGAGTAAATGACGGCTAGACCTACGTACTGGCACCACAACTTGTTGGTATGGTGGTGCATGATGTACAAGCAGGCCGTTCCGAACAAGGCGCCTACATGGCCGAAGACAACTGCGATCCATTAGGTGAACGGTAGAGAGAAGCAAACACCTCCAGCCAGGAGCAGATGCTGGCAACAAGGTTTGGGCTGCGTTTTTTTCGCACACCGACCTACCTCACTAGTAGTCTCGACAAAATGCTTTTTGACTTTTATAATTCTAGGGACAAATAGAGTCCTTTCGTTTGAACGACGAGGTTATGATCCGAATTATGGGGAGCATAACCCTCCCACTTCACTGCATCTCTACTGGTCCGTGGAGTTGGCCGATTCGACGTCAAGAAATACCGGCAGGCCTCCCTCTCTCGGATCAATTCATCATTGAGGCCTTCCTTTCAGCTTAGGGGACACTTCAAGTACTCGCAGCAGGGAAGGTTGATCATCACTTCTGATGGCTCCATCGTCAGCAAAGAATAACTGAAGCACTTTTGGGTCCGTCACGGTCACGTTTCAAGCAGAAAATCAATAAACAACAAAGGACTTACGACGCTACCCTGCTGTACACCGACTTCGATTGGAAACTCCTCGGTGAGTCAGGCAGGACATCTTACTCTCGTCTCTGCCGGACGGTAATTGTCACAGTTTCGCGTATCGCCTTTTCACTTGTTGTCCGCTCTCCTCCATTATCAATAATCCGCGAGCATGAGTGCACGGTTATGAGTCCTCTGAGAGTCCCTAATGAGTGCTTGCTGAGTCTGAGTAGACTGAGTGACCGTTTAAGGTGGTGCCTTCTAGCCATTTGTGGTTTCAGTTGTGTGAATCTTTATAAGATGGCAGCGTGTAGCGATCGGCAAGGAAGGTGGTACCCCTGCTATTGATAGAGCTGGCAGTTTCCTGATATGTCACAGTGTCCCGGCACCCACATGAGGTGAATGTTGAAATGCTCAGCCTTCTTCTTAAGAGACAGCCTGCAATTAAGGGATGCCTGACTTTCCGAATAGATGGTGACGCCTCTTTAATCGCTATGGCTTCTGCCTGAAAAAACGCTACAGTGATCGGGGAGCTTTAAAGAGAGGAATCAGCACCCGCAGCCACACCTTCGTTCCGTCTGTGAAAATAAGCAGAGGATCATCCAACGTCTGCTTATCAGACATCCAGTCCGAAGAGGAGGGAATGCTGATTGAGAATTTCTTCTCGATGATGGCCTGGGGTAGTAGGCGGTCAGTGTCGCTAGGAAGGAAGTTGAATTCCTTGAGATTGGTTGAGTGCCGATGTTCAGTTCGGACCAGAGTCGGAGTGTTTTGAGTCTCAAGGCTGTGCTAGCTGCTATTTGTTCAAAGGTGGAGGAGAATATTCAGTGCGTCTGATGGAGTACTTCTCAGTGCTCCTCTAATGCACAGGCAGGCCAGTCTTTGTAGTCATTTGAATGCCTTGCAGTTGATAGCCTTGCTTAGTGCTGTCCACCAAACTGAGACTCCACACAGAAGTGTCAGAATAGCAACAGAATATTGGTCTATTAGTTTTTCCACGGTTTTCAGGAGAAATGAGGAGAGACTGATAGGTCTGAAGTCCTTCGGTGTGGCATGGGACACTACTTTGACCCTTTTCCAGGAGGTAAGAACATGGTAGATGTTGGCAAACCAAGGCAGCTCCGCAAGGATGATGCCGTCAGCTCCTGCAGACCTGAAGGGCTAAGAGCTTGTCAGTGCCCACATGACAGTAGTGTGACTCACATTTATAGGATTGCATGGGGTTTTTGGAGGAGATACGTCTTCTTTAATGGCTCTAGTTGCGAAGTTAGTTTAGTTACCCGAAAAGTGCGTATCGAATAGGAGACTGAGGGTTTCCTCACCGGATGAGGTGCAGGTCTCGTCAGGTTTTTGTAGGAAGCTAGGTGATTTGGGGATGATGCTATAAATTTCATCAGTCTGGAAGCTGAAGCAACAGATTCGTTGGGCCCTTCTCAGTTAATTTTTAAAAGTTCTCCTTAAAAATATCAATAGGGACCATACCCGCAATAACGCTTGAGATTGTTCAGAAGCCGCTGATTGTTCGTCTTGCACTGAGCCTGTAAGTGGATGAAAGCTTCTTTGCTCTTGACTCCTTGGTGGCAAGTGCTCCCGTCCATTCTAGAGAGCGCAGCTTACATCCCAAAATCAGCACGAGTTTAGAAAATTAAGCGGTTGCCCAGCATTCGTCTTCTTCTTTGTGTGGAGCTACAGTCCGGGGTGGACCTGGGCCTCAACCAACAAGCCTCTCCAAATAGATCGATCTCTGACTAGCTGTCTTCAGTTTCGGTTGAGGTCCTTCTCCACTTGGGTGCGCCACTTTAGGCGAGGGCGTCCTATGTTGTGCTGTCCCAATGGCTCAATGTCGAAGACTCTTCGGGCCGGAGCTGTGGTGTCCATCCGCTCTACATGACCTAGCCACCGTAGGCGTTGGATCTGTAGACGCCTAACTAGGCTCATGTCTCTGTACAGTTCGTACAGTTCGTAGTTTAATCTTCTCCTTCAGAACCCGTCAGCACAAACAGGACCAAAGATCGCACGCTGAACTTTCAAAGAGACCAATAACATCTTCATCCGCTTTCGAGATTGTCCATGTCTCCTGGGACGATCAGTGTCTTGTATAGAGTCATCTTAGTTCTTCGAGAGAGGGCTCTATTAATCAATTGCCTCTTGAAACAGCGGTTGGCTAGAGTTATCCTGGGTACTGATGTCATCTGCACAATTTACTCCGAAGCCGAGGCAGATGATGTCCTTGACTACCTCGAAGTTATAGCTGCCCATTGTGACGCCTTGTCGAAGACGTCGATGTTGTATGTCCTTTTTTGAGGACAGCATATACTTCCTTTTGCCCTCATTCACCGCCAGACCCATTTAAGTCGCTTCCGTCTCAATGTTAGCAAATGCCTCACTGACTGCTCGCTAAGTTCTGCCAATCAATAGTCAAACATCGTGCCTCTTGTGTTGGCGTGTAAGTTTCGCTCGATCTTCTCCAGAACTTTGTCCCCTTCTAGGTGTCTTCTTAATGTCACGAGAGAGCCATAAAACTCCTTCTGTACCCATGGCCTTAAGCATTTCTGGCCGGATTTGCCCACTTTAAGCGATTCAATCGCCGAAATGACTACCGCCACTGTTGGACTATTCGCCGCACTACTCAAGACCATGGGTCTGCCAAGCTCAGTGATCGAGTGCTTGCTCCATCTGCGTAATCCTTGGATGTGACTCCTTCGTGTCGGCGAATAGTTCGTCAGATCTGTGATCAGCTTCTCGCGGAACTCCTTCCAAGACTGATCTTTAGCTGCTCGCCCAGCCAATTTGCAAGTTCCTCGCTCGCCAGTGTACCGGTCACGAGAAGCAGAGTCCCCCAAGACAATCTAGTCTCTGTAGGTCCTCCTCTTCTTCCTGTGGTTTATCAGACCGCATCAACGCAATGTGTGCTTCTCGTTCCTCGAACTATGGATTAATCATCCAGCTAAGAGGATCTAAGACACACACATAGAAATGCTCCGTCTGCCTCAAAGACCGATGAAGACGTATTGAAAGCCTTAGTATGATGGCATGTGTGCAGAGCAGAAGAAAAAACGTTCAACTGACGAGACATACCAAAAAGCGCAGAGCAACGCACGAGGAGTACCGCGCAAGAAGACAGGAGGAGAAGGTCTCCCGCAACTTCGCAGCTCAAAGATGTCGAAGAGTCTATCGACAAACAGAAAATACGGGCCATTCACAAAAAAGCCAAGAGCCTATGAAAGGCACCCAGTCTCCTCGAAATTGCGAGGGCAATCTAGTTACTGACCTGCAGAGACGTGTTTTAGCAGCATTTTCAACAGCTGTAGGGTGAGGAACCAGGCAATCCCAACACCAGTCTATGAAGTAGTCCTTTCACCTCGGTTTGAGGAAGTCAGCACAGCCATTGAGAGGCTGAAGAATAACAAGGTCGCTTACTTCAAGGCTGGTGGCGGTGTTCTTGTAAAGAGGCTACAAAGGAATAATGTCTGGAAGTCGTGCCGCTATCCTGGCACTTGACTCCAACATCATCAAAGCTTGGCTGGGAATGTCTACAAAGGCTATGTGAGCTGAGCTCTACTGGATACCTTGTCATTGGCCGCACAAGGATAGAAGGCAATGAAATGGGCGACACCATCGCTAGGAAAAAGGCATTGGAACCTTTTATAGGCTCTGTAGGGGATCATGCCCTCAGGGAAGGGTTCAGGGAACTTGAAAGAAAAAAACGCAGCTTTTGAAATATCTTGAATCGCGGAAGCTTCTTAATGACCGACAGTATGGCTTCCGCAGCAACAGGTCCACTGGTGATTTGATAGCTTATCTCACCGAAAAGTGGAACCAATCTTTGCACAATGCAGGCGAAAGCAAGATAGTTGCGCTTGATATTTCTAAAGCATTTGACAGAGTTTGGCATCAAGCTCTTTTGTCGAAAATGCGTGCCTATGGTGTTGATGAATCTCTGCTTCTATGGATTAGAAACTACCTTTCGAACCGTTCAATCCAAGTTGTTTTGGATGGGTTCAAGTCTGATATCCACAAAATAAATGCTGGTGTCCCCCAAGGCTCTGTTCTGTCTCCGACACTCTTTCTCATTTTTATAAATGATCTCCTGTCTGCCACTTCTAATCCAATCCACTCCTTCGCTGATGACAGCACCCTCAGCTTTTCATATTCGTTCCAAAATTCACGACCCTGCCCTTCGGACGTAATATTGGAACGGCAGCGTATGTCAAGCACATTGAATTCCGACCTGGACAGCATAATTAACTGGAGTAAGAACAACAGAGTGGAATTCAATGCTTCCAAAACTCAATGCTGTCTGCTGTCTCTAAAGCGAACCCCTGATAATCAGCCATTATCCATGAATGGCGCTTGTATCGACGAAACCGGAAAACTTTCCATCCTCGGTATGTGCATCAACACAACACTTAGTTGGAACGATCATATATTCGAGGTCGCCAAAAATGCCGCGAAATGTTTAGGTTTCCTTAATCGATGCAAGAAATACTTCACCCCCTCTGATTTGGCTTTAATCTATAAGGCGTATATTCGTCCTAAGCCTGAGTATAACGCTCATATCTGGTCTGGTGCCCCCAAGACCACCCTGCACCTACTAGATAGAATCCAAAAGCGAGCGATAAAACTTATAGGAGACAACGATATCGCGGGTTCACTAGACTCGCTTGAACATCGACGTACCGTGTCTTCTTTGTCCGTGTTTTATCGTTATTTTAACAAACGATGCTCAAGTGAGCTAGCCAACTGCATTCCTCCTCTCCTTGAATTCACCCGCAATACACGTCTCGCCAGGAATGCACATCAGTTTACCCTTAAGCCTACTTTCGGACGCACAGTGAAATTTAGAGACTCGTTTTTTAGCCGCACCACACGAATATGGAATGCTCTTCCCAGCTTAATATTTCCCATAGATTACAACCCGCAGATGTTTAAGACCAATGTGCACAGGTACCTCCTCTCTCTCTCTCCCTCTATACCTTAGGCCCGTGCTGTGTCTTGACCCCGGACAATTAAGGGTATTAATAACCCCTTGAGCACGCGCAAATTATACAAAAAAAAAAAAAATCCTGGAACAACCCTGGGCATGACCAGCCTCTTTATCCTAACAGGCTTAACACTGGAAACTCACGAAGCTCCTAAGGAAACTAGGAGCTCTGCAGATTCTACGATCAATCTAACGAAATGCCAGAACACATACTAGGCACTAGCCCTCCAGCCTAGCTTTCAAGAAGTCGGCAAAGCCTGGCACAGCAAGTACCAGTGCGGTGTATAAGCTGTTTTAGACAATGACATGAAGCATTCTAATGGCCTCCTCAAGCCGCATGTCTTTATCCACTTTTGAGCCCTTAAACACTGCTTGATCGGCTGAAACCACGTTGATGGACCGCGAAGTGCTCAAGAGAACAGTGGTCCGACACCAAGTTCTACTTGTGACATATTGGTGCTGTCTAACTGCTTTCTTTTCGCTGGACTCCAATGCAGAACTGCAGCTGCAACCAACCAAACGAACGCACTTTCCAAACAGCATTGATCAAGTTTCCGAAGAACTCCACGACCAATCCACGCATCAGCGAACACACATCATGACACGGTAACACAATACTTTATTTGACACATCTCCCGCTCACAGTTGGACCGGCTAACAAACACCGGCGACTCTGCCGCAGAAGCATAACATTACCATTCACACAAGACCCAAATAAATTGCCGTCCATTAAAATTCAGACAGAGCCAATTCCACAGCCACTCCGGCCGGCTTAACCCCGATCGGGTTCTCCTCATCCGTCGCGCAAGGGTCAAAGACCAGCCGGGCTGCATATGAATTTGCCCCAATTCCGTCGTCCGAGCCCATATAACTTATTTGTTAGCACACTCTGCCCAGTTAATTAAAATAAATTAAACAAATTAGCCAGTCGCTGGAACGTAACGCGCTTAAGCAGCCGAAGAAGGTCAACCGACGAATCCATCGATGGCGTCACTCATCTCCGAGCGCGACCAGATCGTGCTCTCATTCCAGGGGCATGGCCTAGGACCAGTGAGCCATGTCAGAGGCGAGGTTCGGGAAATCTGTCACATCACTCGATTCTGCCGAAATTCGCGGGAATGCAAACAAATTCATCCAATTCCACGAGTTTCCCCTTCTTCTGGCGCGAGAACAGTTAGACGAACAGATGAGTAAGCGCCTCGCACGGTTTGGGGCACAAGACCGGCAACAAAGAGCGTTCGGCAACGGTTCCGCGGCAACAAAGCCCAATGATCTATTATTTATCGACGTTCATGCAAAAATTCTAGGTCAGCCGGGAACGAAGACGAAGCGACGTTGGCGCTATCCGGCCGACCGGCTGGCTGTGTTTACTTTTTTAATTTTCTGCCGATTATGAACTTTTTTTGGAAGTGGGACTGGAAATGGAAGAGACGGCGAAGAGGCCAGGGCCCGGGCCAGCGCTAGAAAGCAAATATTTGTCAGATATTATGACCCCGGCAGAACGGTTGTGTGCGCAGCGGTTTATTTACATAAGATAAGTGGGAACGCGACCCTCTGCGAGGTATTTTGCGTAAACATGGGAAACCATGAAGAAGGTGAGTGTGGAGCCTGGTTCGCGGATTTTTAGGACTCTGGGAGTTCGGGGTTGAATGTGGGACAAGTGCAGACAATGAGGCGTGTGACAGTTGCTGGTGATGGGAAAAGTCGCTGCTCGCGCTGGGTGGGCAATTCATTATGTTGTGCTCAGTGGTGGGTGTAAGCGTGGACCTCTTTGGGTTCAGCGGTGGGTGTGCACGTGGGCCTCTTTAGGCTCAGACGCGTCTTAAAAAAGTTCTAAGGCTGACGACTGCTTAGTTTCTTGTTTAAAGCTACGACTCATCACCTTGCCACGATTTTTCAGAGGCCTTCTGAAGAACTGAGAGCATCAGTCGGTATGTGGCATACGTCACACGTTGAAATGGACCCAACTTGAACTTAGAACCTCTGGCAGTAGCTCTGCCCTTTGTTGCCTCGATTCCATCAGGGGTACCACAGGGCTGCAGACTTACACTGCTTCCTTTTTTGTTTCAATCGTTTATCGCTTCATTCTTTACTCCTACTCATCACCCACTCTGCTCCTGCATCGCTCTGGCTAGTCATAGGTTCCCACACCTAGGGGGCTACTACTTTAGCGGGCTGAATGAGCTAAATAGCGCCAGCATTGGCCAGCTTAATCGCTTCACTAGAAGCACCAACTGGTTCTGATGCTAGGAGAAGTCCATCCGTGTGGTCTCACAATGGGCCTACTCTGGCCTAAGTGTGACTTCCCCTAGCAGCCAGCCACTATAACCTAACCTAACCTATCGCCCTATTCCAGGTTCGTCTGCAGAACACTCTTTGTGCCTCATTATGTTGTCGGTTAAGAGGATCGTAACTTGACGGGGGTTTCGAAGAAAGAATCGGTGTCGGACTTCGAGTATAATGCCGCCTCGGACTTGCACCATCCTACGACTGGTTATTAGGAGAGTGTCAGCTGGTTTCAGGCAACCACGCTGAAACACCAATTCCAGATGTGTGCAGCGATCGAGTGAAGACATGCCCGCGGAATTAGGCATCGCCAGGGAGTCAAGTGGGCTCATTTTGTGGTTGGAGTTTGACCTAAATGCTACCATAAGTGCCAGAAATCTTGATTTTGGTGAGAGATCCTCTTCTCTGACCCATTATTGACTAGACCGCTACATCAACCGGCAAAATTGCTGTTGTCCACAAGTGTCCCTCGGTGGAGCAGTACGTTCAAAAAAATCGACTGTTTCGTGCGGTGTAGGGACACCTTAACCATCAATGGTATCGACAATGGGCCGAGGTCAACATCAGCGATGCCGATATCGGATCTGTGGTTGCAGACGAAAACGGCTCTTCATGCCAGACGTATTGCGCGAAGTTGTGGATCGAAGTTGCTTACGTCGATGACCTTGTCTTAAATAGTCTCCGTGATGTATGCTACTTGACACCACTTTGTTATTGCCTTTAGGACAATGTCAAGTCCTTAGTCGTCTTCTATAACAAGCCAACAACTTTGCCAGAGCTAGAGTCATTCGGAGCTCTTTGCCGTAAAAAGGCGTACATGTGGGACTGACTTCTAAAAGCACTACAAGCGAAGCCTAGACGGCCTTTTGAATCAAAGACATTCTTCATCATGTCCTTTTCTGACACACTTACTTACTTAAGGTGGCGCTACAGTCCGGGGTGGACCTGGGCCTCAACCAACAAGCGTCTCCAGCCAGCTCGATCTTTAGCTAGCTGTCTCCAGTTTCGCACGCATAGTTGGTTGAGGTCCCTTTCCACTTGCGTGCGCCACCTGAGTCGCGGACTTCCTCTACTGCGCCGTCCTTCGGAGTTGGATTCGAAGACTTTTCGGGCCGAAGCATTGGTTTCCATCCGCTCTACATGACCTAGCCATCTCAAACGTTGGATCTTTACTCTTCTGGCTAAGTCGATGTCGCTGAACAGCCCGTATATCTCGTCGTTGTATCTCCTCCTCCACTCACCATCTATGCAGACGGGACCGAAAATCACCCGAAGAATTTTCCTCTCGAAGCAACCAAGAACTGCTTCATCCGCTTTTGACAGAGTCCATGCCTCCGCGCCATATAGCAGGACTGGGACGATTAAGGTCTTGTAAAGCGTTACCTTGGTTGTTCGAGAGAGGGCTTTGTTTACCAATTGCTTTCTTAGCCCAAAGAAGCACCGATTGGCAAGAGTTATTCTTCGTTTGATTTCAGCGCTGGTGTCGTTGTCTGAGTTGATAGCGGTTCCTAGGTAGACAAAGTTTTTAACTACCTCAAAGTTATATCTGTCTGCCGTGACGTTCTGACCGTAGGCCGTCAGCTACAGCAGCCTTGTTGGATTTCAGTTTAGATATAGCAGTCCTCACTTCATCCGGGTCGGGTGGACGGAATTGTTGATCTTCATCGTCTCTTTCATTGGAGTTGAATGGTTCGTTCTGCCTGACAGCGGAATTTGGTTCTTCGTCGCCGTTATACAGTCTGCAGAAATGGTTTCTCCATATCCTCAGCATCGACTGTGACTCTACTACGATGTTCCCTTGATCATCCTTACAGGCTTCGGTTCGGAGTTTATAACCTTGACTGGTTGACTTTACCCTTTGGTAAAATTTCCTCACCTCATTCCTGCAGTAATATCCCTCTATTCTGCCGATCGCGCGCTTCTCATGCTCCTTCTTTTTTCTAATGAGAAGCCGGTGTTCGTCTCTCCTCTTCTGCTCGTAGAGCTCCCGAGCAGCTCTTGTCCTTCTTTGCAGTGCCGCTTTGTATGCTTCTTGCTTGGCTGCATTCGCCTGCCGACACTCATTGTCAAACCAGGGGTTTCGTTGTGGTGGCGGATTGAGACCCAGCACATCGGAGGCGGCATCTCTGATGGCTTTTTGGCAATGCTGCCACTGGTCTTCAATACTTGATGTTGGCGGCGTAGGATTTCTTAAGAGGTTGTGGGAGACACGATCGGAAAAGGATTTTGCAATCTCTTGCGATTGTAGCCGGCCGACGTTGAACTTCCTCACAGTATTTCTTTGTCTTGGCGGTGTTCGGGATATCCGCAACCTTACCTTGGCTACTACAAGGTGGTGGTCCGAGTCAATGTTGGCACCTCGCAACGTTCGGACATCTATAATACTGGAGGAGTGCCTTGCGTCGATCGCAATGTGATCAATCTGATTGATGGTTGATTGATCAGGAGATCGCCATGTCCCTTTGTGAATGTCGAGATGTGGGAATTTTGTACTGGCTACTACAACATTTCGCCCCGCAGCAAAGTCGATCAGCCTAAATCCGTTATCGGATGTGGTGTCGTGTAGGCTGTGCTTCCCGACCGTACTACCAAAGATGTTCTCTCTTCCTAGCTTTGCGTTAAAATCGCCAAGAACAATTTTAATGTCGTAGCTAGGGCATTGCTCATACGTTTTGTCCAGGAGCTCATAGAACCTGTCTTTGGTGTCGTCATCTTTCTCCTCTGTGGGGGCATGTGCGCATATAAGGCTTATGTTGGCAAATTTAGCCTGGATGCGAATTGTCGTGAGGCGCTCGTTCACGGACCTGAACGATAACACTTCTTGCCTAAGTCTGCCTCTAACGACAAATCCACATCCAAATAGGCGCTGTTTTTGTTGCTTGTAGCAATCACCGTAATATATATCACAGTTTTTCATCCTTCTTTTGCCCGGTCCATCCCATCGCACTTCTTGGATGGCGGTTATGTCTGCTTTGCAGCAGTCTAGGGCTTCCGCTAATTGTTCGGCTGCACGTGGTCTATAAAGGGACCTTACATTCCGATCCGAAGGTCGTTGTCCGTATATCGTTTGCAGGGTTCGTCATCAGTAAAATCATCCGTTTCCGAGGCTTGTTGTTGCTTCGTAACTGTTGTTTTTTGTGTGGCCGGGCAGTTACCCCGACGGCACAACCCCCAACCTGGAGGGCCAGTTCCTTTTTTGTAACCCCTAGGACAAGAGGTCGCAATTATAAGTTTGGCAGGTTGAGCTCGTGTGAACTACAACCAGTACCCGATGGCTACCACTTGGAGGTAAAATAAGCACAATTGGTGTGTAGAAAAAGTTGCAACACTGGGCATCGCTAAGTTGACGCCATTCAGTGCCTACCCGATTCCCACATCACCCAGCCATCATTTTCTGACACACATGATCCACTAAAGATGTCGTGAGCCTATAGCATGCACCAGAGATTTAAAGATCCACCGCCATTGGCTCGAGTTTTTGGACTTGGTTCAACCACTTCGTCCTGAGTCTGCCATGGGCTCGTCTTTTCAATGGAGTTGCATCCCCCGTCGTGATGATGAGAACATTCGTGCCACGAGCCCATAAAATCGAAGCAAAACCCTATCCGTTCGCAGAAGCAGCTGCTCAACAGTGAGTTTGTCGGGTATTGCCCTCGGCTGGCCTAGTAGGGCATTCAGTAACCCCAATTTCTTAGCCCGTGTTGATGGTTTCGGGCTATAGCTTATGGATTACTCAGATATTACACAAATTTGACCGACAATCAAATTGTGGTGATGAGGTGTCCTAGCAGAATTGCTATGCAAGAATCCGGTTTTCTACTGCATGGATGCATAGCCACACATAAGTTCACTGCCTCGGAGGCTAAAACCAACGTTCCCTACAACCCGCAGGACTTTGCGCACCCCATCCACAAAATTCTACCTTAAAACCCTCGCGTCTCATTTTAACCAAATTCTCCATTTTTCACCATCTCCACGAACTCCTGACAACACCTTCAACTGACAGTTCTCTCTGACAGTTTCTCAGTGCAATTAAATCAAGGCATTGCCAGCACCGCTCAAGAAATGTGTGCAAATGTGAATTTCGCCAAGCGAGATGTGACATCATCGAAATTGAAAAAAATCAACTTTTCAGCCACAAAACCCAAGTAAATGAGAAAAATTGAACGTGGATCACTGAGATTTACTAAACCACACTCACCCACCACTCCCATCAGCCACTTGAAGGGGGCAACATCAAGAAAATCGACTTTTAAGAAATTGCCACTTCTCAGCGGAAAAAATGCAGTAAAATGGTTAATCAGCTGGGCCGACTTTTTTTGGTGCGAGAGTGCAAATTTTGATTTTTCCCGATTTGAAGGATTCTGAAGGACGTTGATGGATGCATGTGACTAGAAAATGTGTGAACCACATCAGGGAACTATGAAAACACAAGACTTGTTGGATATTCCCCGGAAAATGGGGTATATTCGACGATTTTACTTAACAGAACGTGCTTGTTGTACTCAACAGAACGTGCGAGATTGTCCTTGCGTTTTCGGTGCTCTGACTGAGTTGTGTAGAGTGGTTGCGATTGAGAGTGGACGACAATAGTCCAGAGAGTGTGTCTGCATGGCCATCAGGTGAGGAGGTCTGAGAGGAGCTTCTCTTGAGATCTTTGAGAATTGCCTTGAAACTCGATATGAAGTGAAATGTATTCAAACCATGGGCTGTACATAAAAACAACACAAAAACGAATTCAAAAGTCAGCGCCATCACCGTGATTGAGTGCATGACAGTGCCGTCGAAGCCAAGTGGGTGACAAGTCTTCTTTTTTAACAAACACCCGAGCAATGAACAGACGTGTGGCCAAGTGGCGCATGTACCTGAAACTGTGCTTCCATCCGATTTGGTTCCGTCTGGGTACCTATTCATTGCAGCATGGCTGTGGATTTTGTCTTCAGCCTTCTTTTCAAGACTCTGAGCATTCTGTTCAACGGAGCTGCTTAAAATCACTCATTTTGTTCCCATCGGTCGCCGACCTCAGATTGAGCGCAAGTCAACAGTCCTATTTGCTTAGCCACGAAACCACCCTGTCGTCGCTCCCACAACAGCCACACCATCAGCAAATCCAACAGGAAGAGCAACAGTTATCGGCAAACGTTTGTCCGTCTGTCAATAGCACCCATTCCCAGCCATTGGCTGGTGTCAAGAACTTATCTATCTTTGATGACCCGTTTGTGGTTCGAAAGGAACACACAAAGGCCCACAGTCGAGTGTCCCAAATCGGCTGCACGGCCGCATAATCATATGCTCGACATCTCTGCACATCCCCGAGCATAATTAGTTTCCAAAAACCACACATGCGACCGTCTGGTGCCGTTACTGGCTTTTCGCCACATTCCCTACGTGCGCGCTATTTGCAGTTCTTTTGTGCAAACACCACCAACACCACAAGAGCAGCCAGCTCGGTTCCTTAATTACTAAGCAAAGAGCCACCACCAAACGATGAATTACTCACTTGGTAATTATCCGAACCGTTCCTTTTTTGCTGTTGCTGGCGATGGGACGATGGAGCGATGGGGCGATGGAGTGACGGTGCTGCTGCTGCTGCTGTGTTGCTTTGAATGGGATGTTTCGCACAGATACCGTTGAACCAACATTAGCACCTGAAAAGTTCACTTCATCCACTTCGTCTTCGTCATCGTTGCGGCTGCATTCCGTGCATGCGCCTTCGTGACAGCAGCGCCACGCTAACCCAGCCCCCTCGGTCCAGCAGATGCGCTCCCTCGTGAAAAGTGAATAGAGTCACAAAACAAAATTGAATTGAGCTCCATCATCGTCATCATCTCATCTCATCTCATCGCATCGCATCTCTGGCACCGCCGTCATCTTGACAAAAGGCCAACGAGACGAACTGGGGCTGTGGTGGTGTGCTGGTGTGCTGGCGTGCTGGAGCCGCAAAGGGCCTCACACAGAGGAAGCACACCGATGGGAGGTGTCGGTATCGGTGTCAGTGACGGTGTCGTTGTCGTCGTTGTCGTTGCCGTGGTCGGAGGCAAAAGGGAAGATCATTAGAGAACCTCCAGAAGCATAAAGATGACAACTGTCTTGATGAGCTCGGGAGGGTTTCGCTTTAACTGTTTCTATCCAAGAGCGACTCCCTGATGACGGGGCGACCGTCGCGACGCATTGCCGGGGCTCATGTTCATCCAGAGCAAGCTGGGCGTGAATGTTGTGTGTATGTTCTGCTTTGGGGATTCGAGGCTGTTTCTGTGTGTCTGGTGGAAGTGCACCTGCTATCCCAGAGAAATAACCGTTTTTCTTTAGGTTGCGCCCCGTGTGTGGGTACGACGCGAGGTATTTTCGAGTGCTGATTTGATTGATGCACGACGAAGCGGGTGCACGCGCGTGTGTGTGTGTCTGTGAGGCGTGCTTGGAAAAGTGTGACGGGCATTGAGGTGTCAGCTTGTCGTTTATCAGTCTTGTGCAACATTGCTGATCGTGTTGACACGTCGTCAACGTGGAGGCCAGGCCACGACCATGCCCCTACGACGAGTGGACAGAAAAAGTGCCGGGAAAGGTGAACAAATGACAAATTTTACAAAATCGCGCGATAACCAAGCGATTTTCGGCGATTTTGCTTTTGTTCAAACTTTTTAGGGTTTATTGCGGAGGGAAAGACGCTTCTTTTGAGCCCTATTTCATGCCTCTACGACAAGTAGAAGGTAGGGAAAAGTGGCGTCAAAGTGGGCTGAAATGACAAATTTTACAAAATCGCCGATATCTCGGAAACTAAGCGTTTTTCGGCGATTTTGCTTTTTTTCAAACTTTTTAGGGTTTATTGCGGAGGGAAAGACGCTTCTTTTGACCCCTTTTTCATGCCTCTACGACAAGTAGAAGGTAGGGAAAAGTGTCGTCAAAGTGGGCTGAAATAACAAATTTTACAAAATCGCGCGATATCTCGAAAACTAAGCGATTTTCGGCGATTTCGCTTTTTCGTCGACATTTTTAGGGGCTGGTAGAGAATGGTTAGACACTTCTTTTGAGCCTTAGACCATGTCGCTAGGACCAGTAGAAGGTAGGAAAAAGTGTAGGAAACGGACAAAATGACAAATTTTACAAAATCGCGCGATAACTCGAGAACTAAGCGATTTTCGGCGATTTCGCTTTTTCGTTGATCTTTTTAGGGGCTGGTAGAGAATGGTTAGACGCTACTTTTGAGCCTAAGAGCATGCCGCTATGACCAGTAGAAGGTAGGGAAAAGTATAGGAAACGGACATGACAAATTTTACAAAATCGCGCGATAACTCGAAAACGAACGCCTCCTGGCCTGACAACCTCGTCGCTCCCGTGGGAAAACTCTGACTCTCCGGTAGTCAGAGACCCTGCAGCCACAAAAACTCAGTAGCCAACAAAATTCTGCCCCCAGACTCTCTCAAAACTGTCCCAGACTGGTTCCATTCAGTCATTTATCACCGAACCGCTTAACGTTATGCGACCTACTAAAGGCCGTGTCTTCTTCGTAATTAATGCACACCCAAATGGATGCAGCGCTCCTAAGCCCTCACCAGTCGCAGCAGCCATTCTCACGGCGAGAGGTGAAAAATCAATCAGCCAGCCGTTCGAACCGAAAGTCGATTGGAATTCGTCTAGAAATCGAACGCACCGCACAGAGCCCGCAGCACATCACACAGTTGACAGGAGGTCGGTCGGAGGACTGTTCTTGTGGCATCCGCTTTCTACTCGTCGAAGTGATGGCTACCGCAAAAATTCCATGCCGCTGCACTACTTGTGGATGGTCGACGGATGGCTGTGGAGGGCTGAGGGGGCAGTCATTGTTTGTGCATGTGCACGCATCCATCATGATTTATTATTTCACAGATACATCTCGACGCTGTTGTGATGGGCTTTCTTCGGAGCCGGTGACGACCTGGCGGACGAAGACGTTCTGACGGGTGGGGGGAGGGGGTGTCCATTACAAGAGATGATAGCTCTCATGCTGGGGCGCTCGCTCGCATGCATTACAATGGAGCGTGTACGTGCCCGTGATGATGGTGTAGAACAAATGCATGTTAATGAAGAAATCTCCGAGTGAGGCTCTTAATTGCGGTCATAGCGGAAAAGTTATGGAAAAATTAATTTGGTGGGCGGGTGGTGCGCAATTATTCTCACTTCCCCCGTTGTCGGTGTGCGCAGCGGGCGACGGTGGGGCGCAAGGAGGCCCGTCGGTCCTGCACGATGACACACTTCTGACAAAAGCGACTGCGTCGGCATAAATCATGGCTTGGAATGCACGCACGGTCCGTGGAGCAGGGCACAGTGAGTCTGGTGAGTTCCTAATTGGATGGTTTAGACCGCCGCAGGGAGACGCTGTCAGTTGGCGGTGATTTAGGAGATTCACTTTTGGACTTGTCGTCTGTGAGAGATCGTTGAATCAATCGGTTGGCCTGGGACGAGGACGATTGAGTCGCCCTGGTGGTCTGGGCGAGAGAACACTGATTGGGGGGAACCACCCGCAGGGAGACGACCGTCGTGGATTTCCATCCAAGGGTTGTCCATGAGCAGCAAGCTGGAGGGTAGGCAACTCTGCTGGGTCATATTGACAATCCCAAGAGTCTTCAAAGACGAGTCGATGTCACAATGCAGCAGTGATTCGCTTCGTTCTTGGCGTTTACTCCAGTATTACCCATACATTCAGCTTCTCTTTGTATACAGTCCTGTTTAAATGGTTTCAAACAGTTTTCTGTCCAGCGAAACACTGCTCACAGGGAGGCCAAGACCAGCAATGCCATTGACTGTAGCCTCCGTAGCGGCGGCATCTGAAATCATCCCATACTCGTCCATCATGCATAAATCTTTGACAAGGACACCAGAAGTGAGATCTATGCGGTTGATCTCACTTCTATTATTATTGTTTTTGAGATCTTTAGATCCATTGTGCCTCCTCTTGATACGCTTGTTCTCTTCAGAATTCCACTCACATACAGCTCTTTTAGACTTGAGGGTTACTTACTAGGGGCTCCTGCTGTACATAAGTGAAAGAAAATAACTTTAAACCATTCTCTCTTGACCAGTTTCCTTTAGGATCTGAGAATCAGAGATGGTTCTAGTAAATTCATTTCTTCCTCTGATAGTCTGTACCTGCCCAGTTGTGTTTGTCTTTTGAAGACTAGTGCCTTACAGAGTGCTTCATTCGATTCTAAACAGCCTAATCATGTCGACGTTATCCTGTCAATCTACGAACATGATACAAAGTCACACAATCAGTCGAAGCAGACTGGAAACATTGCCAATGTCCAACGACACCACGCAGAGAAACACTCTTGGTTAGACAATGCGTGCGGGCAAGAACAACGGAAAGCCAACAAGCCAGACAACACAGCATTAAACGATTGCTCGAGACGAGAAGAAGAGCACGAGGATGGAGTCGTAATTGATAGAGGAAAGTCCAAGAACTCGCTTGGTTGTCGCAGAACATAAATCCTAATGTGCTAGAGTCGATGACGGAGGTTCGGGTGGTCTGCAGGTGTCCAGTGTGTGCTTTACCCTTGCTAGACCTTTGATGGATCAAGCGGGTCGCTCGGTATTGATGATGATCAGCTAATAGAGGCATAATTCCAGAACTTAAGACCCAAGCATCGCCACCAAGCCTCCCATCGAGGACATGCCAATATTGTGACTGAAGGTTGAGTTAGCTGCTTACGGAGTTGGATGTGATTTGGCTCATCTTCAAGAGATGATATTTCTCCCCGAACTACAAGAAAAAGTGATTCGTCCTACTGCGTTAACATTCCATCAAAGCACAAGACTTCAGGATCATCTTAAGGAGGAAGTAATAGCGTGAGACGAATGCTTGTCAATCGGGCGTCACAGAACCAACCACGTAAGCAGCGAGATAGTAACAGAGCGGCAACAACGAGCGAAAAGAGACGCTCGGAATGAACCTCCTCCTACGCTCTGGATGGATTGGACTGTACAAGGGCTGTGCCTCTCGTCTTTATGATGGAAGAGCTGCAGATTGCAGGAGCTGCTGGTGTGTGTAGTGCTTTGACAAGACTACTTTAGAAGCGTGAGAGAGTAATAACACGCAGAACCAGAATTGTAGCCCTTGTCCTACTTGCGTTGTGGCCATGTCCAATCCTATTCAGGTTGACACCGACAAGTGCGGAAGGTACAGCGAGCAGCCATTACAAGGTGCACCTCTTCTTGAAAGAAGCTTTCGGAGGTTCGGGCCTAAAAGGTTGCTTCAATGGCAATGCCGGGATTATGGAATGGAGTCGATGGCGGGTGACAAGACAAGCTGCTAAAGACGGCGCTCATAGTCTGAGTGAGGTTACAGGCAAGGAAGGTGTCCCGAAACATCGCTCGAAGCTCAAAGAAAACGATTAAAAACAGATAATTTCAGAGACCAGCCAGAAGCAGATTAAGACCAACGAATTTCGCTTGCGGAGACATTGGACCGCCTCAACGCAATCCAGCGACTGCAGTGGAGAGGGAGGTCGCAATCCAGAGACAGAGGTCGCACACCCCCCAACAGCAGTGCCTCACAAAGAAGAACAGTCCATGTCTCGATTCATCTTCTGCCACAGTGACTCCATCCAAAATCAAATCGAAAAGTTCCACATCTACTTTTCTTCACGGCTGATCTTGATCCACAGCGACATGACGCAGACGCACTCCGGAAGGCAAAAACCAGCCACAATTAGTTGGTTGCCCCGGTTGTGTGTCAAAAACAAGACGATGAATCTAATTAGCAACTGGACGCGTTGTGTACCGCGGAGATGTAATTTCACATCTGCCACTATTTGTCACGAGCGTTGGACGACTGACAACAGATTCAGTTCACAAGCAACATTTTCCAGCTCACTGGCGTCAAGAGGCGCGCATGTGTCTTCCCAATCGGAAACTTGTACAACAAGTTGGATGCTGGCCTAGATGTCAGGCCTGAGTGAGGACTAGTGAGGACTAGTGAGGACTAGTCCGGGGACTCGGGGGCACTGGCGTGTTGCCAATTCTGTCGAAATGTGGCTAACTCATTAGCCGCGATCATTAGCGCTTCACAATCCAATGACCTTCAGCGTAATGACACGACAAGTGGCCGAACCGAGTTCGCAGCTCAACTCTTTTGTTTCGGGCGGGAATATTTCACAGAAATCATAAACCCAACGCGAGCCGAGCCTATTTTGCCGACCAGAGATGAACTCATTTGCGGTGGCAATCTCTCCTCCTCTGACGCACATCTGGGACATGCAGGAAGCAGCAACAGCAAAATTCCTGGCCGCTTCAGTGTGAGCTCCAGTCACCATCGCCCCATGGCTTCTTACTTTCCGTACGCGGTTCTCGGACACTGTGCGCAACTTCTCCGTCCCCACTGCGAGAACGAAGCCCCAGAGTTCAGTTCCAGTCAACGGCGTGTGCGGCTGTGCGGCTGTACGGCTGTGTGTGTTGCTTAGAATTCTTCAACTCTTTCAATGCGACGACGACCACGACGACGATGAGGAGAAAGTGAGCACAAAAGAACACACGAAGAATGTAACGAAAGAAGAAGAGGAAGTAGAAGACGATACTGGAAACGGAGAGGTCTCATCATCACTGTCCGCAGATGGAGAAAGTCGTTGTTGTTGCTGGCTGAGTGTGTGCTTGCGCTTGGCAAAGAGAGAGCGTGAGCTAAACAGACAAGACCAGCCAAGCCAAGACAGAAGAAGAACCTTGGACATGAGAATGGATTATCACAGTCGACGTGAGTAGAACGAAGATACTCGCACTCACTTACCGGTCAGTCCATGGTGGCCATTCCACGGTGGATTAAGATACAATTATTGGAGTGTATCTGACCTGAATATTTTCGCAATTACCTACGGTCGCCGTGTGTGAACGGTGGACGCAACGATGTCGCTGAATGCTCAATTTGCTAGACGAGAGGTGTTTGCGTTGCGTTGCGGAATGTAATCGGTTAATGGTCCTTATTTGGCTTTCATCTCTCAATCGAGCGATGCGATTGTTCTAAATGGTCACGGAAGTATGACATTCTGTCGAGTTGTCATTGATGTCAGTGGACCCCTCTCAATCGCAAGTTGTTTGGTTCGCTCGTAATCCGCGGCCGATGACGGAATGATTTTTCGCATCTGGGTGTTAAGTGGGTGCGGTACGGTAGCTGACGAGCGATGATGGTTCATGATGGCCTGTGAGGAAGGTGTTGACAAAGTCGTGGCACTGGGGCTGAAGAGCACTGGATTCGCTGTTCATGTTAAGAAGGGTGATGAAATTGAAATGCACGGACTTAGGTGAGGTTTGAGTTGGCAGCTAGTGCGAGGCAATCAGGCGGAAGAAGCAAATCAAACAGCAGACACGAACTGGGGATCACTGTTGAATCATCTTCACGTCAGAAATCAAGGGCTAGCTGCAGATATGGGTCTCCGCTCTATAAGTCGAAGCAAAAAGTTCTTTGTTGCGTTCTCGTTGGTTTAGGTTTCCCCAATCGATTCAAGGAATACTGCAGCCCCTCTGACTGGGCTTCAATTTACAAGGCGTATCTTCGCCCCAAGCTTGAGGACAACGCTCATATCAAGTCTGGTAGGTGCAGCTGCACCTCCTGACCAGAATTCAAAAGTGGGCGATCAAATTCATGGGAGGCAACAATGTCGCGCGTTCATTCGCTATTTTCACAACTGATGCTCAAGTGCGCTAGCAACAGCATTCTTCCTCTCCTTCAGTCCATCAGCAATGGACGTCTCGCCAGGAATGTCCATCAGTTAACCCTCAAGCCTGTTTTTGAACGCCTCGAACTACACGAATACGGAATGCTCTTGGCAGCCCAAAACTTCCCACATAGGTCCGTAGCTGCCTCCTCTCCCTCTACTTCTCTATACCTTCGATCCGTGCTGTGTCTTGACTCCGAACACTTAAGGGTACCAACCAGTGTTACCATAGAGACTCAATAGAGTCAAATGGACTCATTTTTGTTAGCCAGACTCGGGGACTCATAATGTTTAGATTTGACTCATTTTTTGTTCAAGAACAAAATTATCCAGACACCTAACGTTATTTTATTTCATATTTCCATGAAGTCCAGCAAGTCTTCGCTGCAGGAAAGGAGTATGGTCGTCTCTTCGTGGATGGCTCCAAAATGATTGAAGGCTAAGGCGATAGTGCTTTCGGGCTGAGCGTAAGGACTTACTCAACCAACTCAACTTCCAAGATAGTTGAGCTATGTAAATCCTCTCTGAATTTAGCAGGCAGTCAAAATTGACTGACATTCATCAGGGCCCGAAGAAACTAAGCAATTGCTGGAAATGAGATTGCCGATGTACTTGCTAGACAAGGATCAGAGGAAATTTTTGTCAGGATCTGAACGTGTGCTCGGACTACCTGTGTCTGTGGTTAGGGCTTCCATTGGCGATTGCGCCTCTCGAGAGCAGACCAAGCGAAGCAGACCACGCGTTTGCTCTCAAACGTCTGTAAGAAATGCAGACTACACCTTTGCCAAACACTAGGCTATTGGGCTGCCAACTTAGAGCACTGTTTTGTTCCCAACGGCATATGGTGACGAGGCAAGATTGAAGAACCGGATAGAAGCATTTTAGGTCTGCTTTCACTGTGATTCGAACGGGAGAGAACCAACTTACTAAGGGCAGGCACTCAACAAACTGTGCCATCCAGGCGTAATGTGCTTGGTTTAAGCGACGATTCCCCCGGCGACGCTTGTGGAGGACACTGGAGAGCTGTCACTGGCACTGTCCCGGCTTTGTTCGGATCAGGTGGCAGGTCTTCTGCGCTGATGTGGTGACAGCTGATTCTGTATGCCCTTCATCACAGAAGCGCCTGCTGGTCTTCCGAAGGAATTCTAAGTTATTGCCTTGTTGTGCTCCAGTGTAGTAACACACTCGTTTCTGTTTTCACATAAGAAGGCATTGTGTTATCAAGAATCTTTGTTGGGACTCATTTATTTTCAAAATTACTCAATTTTTAAGCTTCTCTGACCATTTAACATGCGGTGGCACTTGTACTAACACTCTTTTGCACGCGTGAATTGAAGAATCTCAACGGTCTTGTGACGACTGAGAGACACGACTGAATTTTGCATGACATGATAGAAGAACACCTTCAGACTTCTTCTAGCTTTAAGATCTTCTTTCAACGCAGACTGCCCTCCAGCCCCAGATCGTCGCCTTCAAAAACTCACTCGTGACCGAAGAACACACCATGGTTGCCTTGACTTGAAGGCCACTTCAAGAGCAGCACATTCGAAGCGGTTGACAGAACCATTCGATACAAGTGAAGAATCTCAGCTAGGCAAGGTCTGAAAGAAGGTTTTGCAGAGGCACACCATAAGGGAGACTTCCCATGAACGGTTGCACGCTCATAGTCCAATCGAATGCCGCACTAGATTCGGGAACACATTCGGAGACTTAATGGAATCGTCTCTTAAAATATAGGCAAAGTGGACAGATAGCGTCGGACTTGATGCTAGGTTAGGTTAGTTTAGGTTGTAGTGGCTGACTGCAAAGGTAGTCACACTTAGGCCAGAGTAGGCCCACTGTGGTACAACGCGGCTTGACAGCTCCTAACATCGTAACCAATTGTGCTTGTAGTGAAGCGGTTTAGCTGGCCTCTGCTGGCCCTGCTTAGCTCATTGAGGCCGCCGAAGTAGTAGGCCTCTAGGTGTAGGAACGACTAGCCAGAGCGCTGCAGGAGCACAGTAGGTGATGAGTGACTTGGACTCAATACATCTCCTTAACAGCGCGTCTTGGCGTAAGGTTGTTCAGTGTGGCTCAACTTGAGTTGGTCGTTCTAGAGACCCTTTGCCTCGTCCTCCTAATGTCACTATCCCAAGGAAGACAGAAGGCGGCGTACCTTTCCAATACAACATGCCTAAGGATGCTCTATCCTCCTCCACGGACTACACAGTCTAGAGACGATGCAGTTACAAACGAGATGTCCCTCGTATGGACTCGTACATCAAGCCAGGCTCCAGAGTACAATTATACTGCTGCCCTTTGAAGTTGGTAAACAAACAGCTCCACCATCAGCTCAGCTAATGGTCAGCTGGTCTTGGATGGTCTAGTTTGCCCAACAACTCTGAGCAACGCAACTGGTGCCACTTGAAAAATATAAACTCAAATCCAGTCGAGACGTGTAGCAGAGACAAGACCAAGCCCCCATCGACGGAGGAGTTGAATATGTTACCTTCGAACAGCGGCAGACTATTGGATGTCAGCCTAGTTGCCTTTGTCATTGTTCTGTTGCCTGCTCTGTCTGTCACTTCTCTGGGCAGCAAAATAATCGAGAATTGATCGAGTGAATAGAACAAAAGGGCAGAGAACAGGAAAATCGGTGTAAAGAGTATTAGAGGAGGAAGAGATGTAGAGTAGATGTCTAAGAGTATGTACCAATTA
This sequence comes from Eristalis arbustorum, assembly GCA_916610145.1. NCBI lineage: Eukaryota > Metazoa > Arthropoda > Insecta > Diptera > Syrphidae > Eristalis > Eristalis arbustorum. Next base: position 59,637,504 of record OU744320.1, on the reverse strand, counting down.
AGTCAGATGCTAGGCTAGTAGCGCATCATTGACATCAACTATTAAACAGACTAAGATCATCAGACATCAATGTGTCACGCCCAAATGTGCACATAGACCATGTTGTGACGGACTACCAAGGAAAGTCAGACACCATCCGCCAGTGACTGGTATTGGCGCGCCTCGACCCTTCCCTTTGCAAAGAGACCCTCTAAAGCAACACAATCTCAAGGTCTATCAAGAGCGGCAATGCATTTCAACTTCCAAAGTAGAAACTTTAGCCAAAAATCTACGAAAACGCACGGTTTTGCAATAAAGAGGTCACCTTTTCTGACACATTACCCGGAATTTTCTTTGCTTTAGTCGTTCGATGTGGGCATGTCTATACCCTCATCGATTAGCTGGTTGTGGGAACTGAGAACTAGAAAAAACAGAAAAACGGCGGTAGGTTGAGTTCCTGCCCCGGTTATAGGGGTCCCAGGTTCGAATCCCAGGGAAAGCAAAGTTTAAATGCTTTGACCTGGTTTTCAAATCTGGGCAAGGCTGGCTCTGGGTATCACCAACAACGGTCTAGTGTTCCTGCAATGCGCTGGCAGCCTAATAAGTTATCAGAACTTAAGACCACAGAAGGAATAGTCTTCCAACCCATGCAGTCTTTGAAAAAGAACTCCTTCAGCAACCACTTTTCCCTGAATTCCCATGAATTTCATCCATTTTTGCCAAGCACTCAATGCCTTCTGATCTTCGTCTTTTTCTCCTTGAACTGACGCTAAAGTCTGTGGTGGACCTATTCCTCAACCAACATGCCTCTCCAGAAGGAGCGATACTTTGCCAACTGCCTGGGAGCTCCACCTGAGTTCTCCATCTGTTTCGTGAACGTCCTTTGTTGCGTTAACGACTGAGATTTGAAGATTTTTTGGTCCAGAGCTGCGATGTCCATACGCTCTGCATTGCCAGGCCATCTCAAGCGTTGTATCAGTAGACGCTTGACTTGATTAGGCGCTCGCCGCCATACAACCCATAGAGTTCTTCTTTACATCTCTTTCTCCAGAGGCCATCAACCAAAACTTGCAGGCAGAACTTTTCTCTCGAAACGACCGTGTTAGATCGCTTTTAATCGTGGTAATTACTTCCTCAGGGCGGTGGTCAACGCAAAATTTTGACTCCGCTATTGTCGGTAGGCTCACCGTGAAATTTGCCAATAAATAATTGTTAAGCACACTTTTGGCTTCTCGAAACGACCAAGAGCCTCAGCGCCGTAGAGAAGGACTGAGAGGAGAAAGGTCTTATACAAAGCCAGCTTGGTCCTACCAGAGAGGGCTCTATTACTAAATTGCTTCTGGAGCCCAGCTATTGCTAAGACTGATTCTGCGTTTGATCTCGGTACTGATGTTGTTCGTTACATTAACTTGGGAGTCAAGGTAATGAATTTCTTCACCACCTCGAAGTCGTAGCTGCCTATGGTGATGTTCTGAACGAGTAGTCGATGTTGTGTGCCCTTTCTTGATGACAACATATACCTCACAGATGATGCACCGCGGTACCTTCCAGAGCAAAAAAGGTCCACGAATTGGGGCTTACCATTTTACAGCACTGATTCAGGCTTTCAGACCAATTTCTTTAATATTGATTTTCCCAGCACTACATCGTTGAAATGGCTAAAATGCCACATGACTGTGTGTGGAGGACGAATTGCTGAACAACAGCACGAGGTGTCTTCGACTCCAATTTAGTGGGACAGTGGGCAGGCGTAAAAAAGCCTTCAATCTTGACGGGAGGCGTACCTTCCCAACATAATGTGCATAATGATGCTCTATACTCCTCCATGGACGGTACAGTGTAGAGGCGATGAGGTTACAAGCGAGATGTCTCTCGTATGGTAGAGCCTCGAGCTTACTGGTGGTTACATCAAGTCAGGCTCCAGTCTGCAATTATGCTGATCTCCGTTGAAGCTGGAAAAAGCAAGCTGATAGCTGCAACATCGGGCAACGTCGTATGCTGTGAAAGCCATAAGCTATGTCCAGCCATCCAGACGTTCTTGTGAGATCGTGCCATTTGGTGGCCGAGTTGCTCTACACTGGGGCTACACAATGAAGATGATGAGTCAGAGTCAGTTGGAGTCGCCTGTTAGCGCCATCCAACGTCGCTTGGCACGATCATCATGAACCATCATCCTTGAGGAACGCAAGGTGGATCCCCTTTAGAAGCTGCTTCGAATCATTCTTGATGGGCTCGTCATCAGGGAGGGCTTTACACCGGAAACCTGTGTGCTCCTTAAGAATGCGCTGCAATGCGTCCTTATGGGTCGCCAGTATGATGACTTCAGCTTTCTTGGAAAGTTGCTTAAAAAAACTCTTTTTCGAGGGAAAACACCTTCCACCCACCATCGTTAATGTGGCGCGAGAGGGCCTTCGACGTAAGACCCTGAAAGCAGGTTTATTGAAGCCCAGCTACATCAGCCAGATCATGTCAGTTGCTGAGCGTCTTGCTGAGTAAAAGGTCTACACTTGGGCAACACAAAGAAGAGGATGGATACCTTATTTGAATTTTTACCTCAGAGTCAGCTGGACTCAGTGACTTTCTGAGAAGTCAGCGAAGCTTTCGAGGGATTCTTGATGTTGCTGGTCCCCTCCTCAGAATCTGGTTCTCTTTTGAATCACTTTTGATGGAGGTCTCGGCCTTACATCATGGTGGCTTCCTAAGACGTCCCTTCGGATAAGATTCTTTCTGGCTCGCAGCCTTCGACTTCATCTGCTGGCAGGTGTCTCCTTGGGAAGTTTAAGACTCCCCAGAGGTACTCAGCTTCAGCCAGTAAAAAAATCAGCAAATTTGATGAACTCGCACTGAAGAGTCGATTTCGTGCCGATCGCCTTCAATAGTCAGTCGCCTGATCGAAGGTGCCTTCCAAGCACTCCCCTGCCATGATCAACAAGTCCAACGTCCAAGGGCCACCATCGCCAAGAAAAGCTTCTCTCCCTTCTCTCCCAGCAGAAGCTTTCCCATCGCAGCACACACAATGGTAACCTTGATCTTACTCAATGCTAAGGTCTTTGACGTTCGTCTTGATCATCCAGAGAGCACCGGCCGCTCCCACTAGTGGTCACGAGCTTCCAACTGATTCTCTCTCAATCGCTGGCGTCTCTCCAATTTCTTCCGAGCCGTTACCGGCTTTAAATCCCTCACACTCACGAAAGAGGGGAATGCACAGCACACACCGCGACTGCCTTTCTTTCTTCTTGTGCCGTCTTCCGCCGATCCACCACTGGAAGTGGTGCCGCACACTCACTGGAATGGTAGAGATTGGAGAATTTCTCCACACTCCACAGCCGAGGAGGAAGAAGAAGCGAGACCGTCCGACCAGCCGACCGTCCGACCATCATCATCATCGTCGTCGTCGTCGTCGTCGTCGTTATCTATCGTTCTTCACTTCTTCGCTGTGTAATTACATGTGTGTACACGTATTTCTCCCCTTTTTTCCAGTTCGGTTCGAACACACACACACAGCCACTGGCCACTGGGAACACTTTGGAGAGTCTTGGGGAAAAGCATAAAAAGAGGAACGTTTACAGGTTCAAAGTCATTGCCCATGATGCAACTGATGTAGTAACATCTTTGCCCAAACAGTCGAACAGTGAAGACAGTCAGACACCGCCCAGCAGGAGAGAAAGAAGCCTTCTTCCTTCGCTCTCAAAAATACATCAATTTTCACATCGAATCTTGTGTGTCGTTCTGTTCGTTAGATCGCCTTCGTTTTTTTTTGTGTGTCGTGTGTGCTCGCATTTGTGGATACTGAATTTGGATACCGTCCTCCGTCCTGTGCGCAACCAGTGAATTACCGTGCAATCGTGTCGATCAGAGGCTGACCAGCAAACGGATTAAAAAAAAAACAAACGAAAAAAAGGATTATTGTGTGAAAAAATTTCCATTCAACCAGCTTCAGTGAAACGGTGTTGCAAAGTGGATTCTACTCCTCGTCGACATTTGTGTGCGCATTTTGAAGTGTCTCTGCGATTAATGACAGAAAACTTGTGAACGGATATCGAGGCGAGCAGCGAGCAGCGAGCTACGAACGAACGGTGGGATTATTTTGGATAATTTTCTTTCACCGCGGATTACGAAGTTTTAGGTAAGTTCTTGGGAAAACAATTTTTTTTTTGTGTGGCTTTGTAAAGGGAGCTAATGGAGGGGAGCTGTCGTCCCTGCTGAGTTTGGTGGGCTGTGAGGTTGGAGTTTCTTTGACTTGAACCAACTTTTTTCGCGGTCACAAGTGAGACTGCCGAAGAAGTCGAATTTCGGCAAATTTCTTCATAAACTCAGGCAACTGAGCAAAAATAGGCTTCGTTGTATGAAGCAGGAGCTGTCCCTGCTGACTTTTGTGGACTGTGAGGTTGTACCTCACCTTTTTTCGATTTTTTTTTGCCGGGGTTACAAGTGAGACCTCGGTTTGAGTTTATTATTCTGCCGAGGAAGTCGAATTTCGGCAAATTTCTTCTGACCAAAAATAGGCTTCGTTGCATGAAGCAGGAGCTGTCCCTGCTGATTTTGGGGTGGGCTGTGCGGTTGCACTTCAAGGAGTTTCTTTGACTTGAACCACCTTTTTTAGATTTTTTTCGGGGTTACAAGTGAGACCCCGATTGAGTTTCATTTTCTGCCTGAAAAGTCGCCGATTTCTTCCAATTCATCATCCAGTTGCCCTTAGAAACTGATTAAAAGTTCGCCTTCCATTCCCGTTTCCACCTGACTTCTGTCTGACCTCTGGTCGTTTTTTTCGAGGAACACAGGTACTATTCAATATTTTCTGACTTGAACCACACAAGACTTGCCATTAATTGTTGAACATTCCCTTCTTTCACTGACTGCATCGAGAGGTCTTGCTGTTTGGCTCGAATTCTTGTGGACATTTGACTTGTAAGCCGCTTGCATCGTTTCAAGTTCAGGTGGTTTGAACAAAATTTATTCGAGAGAACAACAAGATAAGAGCCCAAGAATAGGGTCCATGGTGAGCCTCTTGATGTGATACGGCGGTAGGGAGGTAGCCCAACTTAGCCTCACTGTTGTCGATTTGCCTGGTCTGAAGCCGAAGACTCTGATAAAGATTTCATTAACCACCTGCTCCTCCTCGGCTCTGGAAATTGTAAGAGACCCCACGAGGATCAAGTTACGAACTAACGACCCTCTCAAGCAACTCCCCAAGTTCAGCCTTCTGCACATCCTCAGAGGTGCCCAAGAAGAATCTCGGAAATCTAGCTGGACAATGATTAGGAGACCTTAAGAACTACTCTACTCCTCCAAATAACAATAACCTAGCCAGAGGACGTCTCAGGAGTTTGGGATATTCAGTAGACCAGCTCTCTTCGGCCCTGATGGACAGACAACTGAGTCTCTGTGCATCGATCGATCATCGGCGACTTACAATTTTTTCCAACTTCTACTCGTCGCAGCGACATGGTTGAGGGATCAAGAGGTGTGCATCGCGTGACTTCTATCGCTTGACTTCTCTCTCTCTGACCTTGTAGAAGTGATGCAAATCGTCGGTAAGGTTTGAGGTAGCGTTGTCTTCCAGAACACCTTCACCACTTTCTTCTGCCAACGACCGAGCAGAGTTTTTGGCAAGAGAACAATCGGTGTCCCCACTTGAAACGACTGTTGGTCTCTAAAATGACACTTAAGCCTTTTTCCTCCTATCCAAATGGAAGTCGGAATTTAGAGACCACTCACCAATTTCTCACGTTTCACCAGCTATTCCATGAAAGTCATCATCAATCGTCTGTAGATTGGCACGCATTTCGTTGATCATCCCATGTGTCTACTCACATAAATCTCAAGGAGTCTACTTCACCTCAGGTCAGGTTATTGGACTGCACTCGAAAATGCCCGCACACTTAAACCATTCATGGTCCATATAGGCACCTAGTTTGATCCCAAAGGCAAATGCTGACTGGACCAGACAAAAGCATAAACCCAAGGGCAGGACCTCAACCAACTGTTTCATTCAGCATATTAATAATCTGATACGCCAGGTTTTCCCAAAGGCACGTTTTCACATGTAGGATGCTACAAAAAGATTCCAAATAATTTTCATGACATCTAAGGATGGCCGAAGCAAGAAATCCAAACAGAGTAGAGTGGGCCGGATTTGCTTGGTGATTTGGCAAGTACTGCCTGTATTCCATCTGGCATTGAAATTTAGTTTGCTTTGATTCTTGTAATTTAATGGAAGCTAAGCGCTAAGCTAAGCGAACATGTTCGGCTCATGAATAACGATGGATAACACTGGCTACTTTATCGGTAACTGAACTCAGTGGGAGCTTCAATGCACAAAAGTGAAATAGACACGCACTGGGCTACACTGGATAGTAGAGACATGAACCTCCATAATCCTCCCATTGCTCCTCCGAACTCAAAGAGCAACTAAGCTGGCACCTAGGGTCTCTGTCTCAGTGCCACTGACTCTCTTCTATAATATTGAAGAATACAAAGTGATCTCTTGGAGCTTCCGCTTCTACCACTATTTTCAATCGCAGCAGACACTGTACTTGCCGGTTCACAGCCACATCTTTCTTTTTCGTTTAAGAAGAGAGAGTGAGAGTTTGTAACTTACGCTTTCACATATCAACGTTGAAAATAATTGACTATTCAACATAAGAATTATATTCGTTATTCGTTTAAGCCTTCGGGAACGTTCAAAGTGCATAGCATAAGTGCAGCCTTATTGGTATCTTCAACAACCGTGTCCATTTGTCTGAGAATCTTCTTAACTTCTCGAAATTGGGATCCACAAAGCACATCACGAGACGCAGCCAAATTAAGCGTTTTCAACATTTTTCGTAAAAAAGTTGGCTCTTTCTCAAAATTCCTCCATTCTGGTAGACATTTTATGTGAATCTGAAATTCACTCCATTCTGAAGAGAGAGGTGCAAAATCAAGTATCAACTGTTGCTAATAATGTCCCAGTCAAGAACCTGATCATTTTCTTCCTCTCCATCGAAGTAGTCGTCACAAGTGGCATGTTCATGTAAGAAGGAGAATACTTCTATATGAGCTAACTGACTAAGCAGACCACTTGAACTTGACTTAACACGCTTCATCAACGAGCACTTGGTCTTAGGTGTAGCTCTCAAATACTGCACTGATGCAGTGAACTTAAGTTTAAACAGCTGCTTCCAAGTGGGGCTGTTCACAGATGAATAGGCGACTGAGACATGCATTTGAAATCAGGCCCAAGTTCATGGTTGATGGCACTAAAAATCGCTTGATAATTTCTCTGGCGTCTCTCTCGTTCTTTGTGCACGAAAGATGTTGAACGCTCTTCATGCACGTAGCTCTCAAAGGTGACCTCGCTATTTCACCCAAATGCGGAAAAACGAGGGGGTCTGGATACCAGAGGCATTGGATACCAGAGGCATTGGATACCAGAGGCATTCCCCAAAGGCAGAGCGAATTTAGTTCAAGTCGAAGCATGTGTCGTTTGATTCCAAAAACCGCGTTTCAATTTATTGACAGAAATCAGGGAGCCTAAAATTGCAGTCCACATATAATTGCATTGAGCAACAACACAGAATGCGTGCCAGAAAGTGTTTGTGACTCTCCCCTACATTGTGTCCATTAGAGAGGGGTTCACCGAGTTCTCTAGTCAACTCTTTCCTCAGACTTTTTTTTCCAAATTTCTCCTTTTGACGACCAATTCGATAGCATTCCACCGCGGTCTTCAAACTCAATGGACTCTGAAAGAGGTGCAAAATAGTCTGCGGTCCTCTAATGCGTTGATGTGAAGGACCGGGCAACTGATGTTATTTTTGTCATCTATGTAGGGATGCAGTTGTACTTATTTTGACCTAGAGAGGGACTGACCATGAACTTGACAACACTGGCTTCTGCCATCAAGCACAATTAAGATGGACAGTAGATCAGCACATAAACTAGACTTAACATGCTTCTTCAACCAGCATCATCTCAGCGATGCAGTGGACGTCTGCAGCACCAATGTAACCAATTCAACAGAAGTAGGCTTCCCTTGCTTTGTCAGCTCTTGAGGAATTGAGGTGACTCAGTACATTTAAAACGATCTCTGTATGTATCAGCTGTAGGTACTACACCACATAATCTGAGCATCTCAACATCTACTGGGCCATACTTTGTTCTTCTTTCTTTGGCTGGCGCTACAGTTGATGCCTCTCCATCTAGACCGGTCTTCTGCTAGTTGTTTCAAGCCACGCACGTTCAACTTCAGATCCCCTTCTGGCTGCTTGCGCCAACGCAGTCATAGTCTTCGACTCGTCGATGTCGCTGCACAGCCCGTACAGTTCGTCGAAAGATTCGACAATCAAGTGATTAGAGGGTGATGATGGGGGAAACCGGGCAACTCTTCTTAGCTGCGGTCAAAGCATGGGCATTTTTCTTAGCCTGGTGAGATGTCAGCACAATGGACATGCTGCCTCATCGCGTGGCGGGCTCTGGATGTCGTCTTCAGTAACCACTTGGAGGTTTGGCTTTTGCTCCAACGTCTTTCTCGTCTCAAAACTGCGACCTTTTCACACATGTCTCCAACGTATTCTTGAATTTTCCTTGTGCACACCGTTTTGCGTTTCTTCTGATGTATGAAGCCGCCTCTGTGGGCGGGTCCCTTTCGTCGATGACAAGAAGCCTCGGCCGATTCTACTTCTGTCGATAATGTACAACCTAATGACGTGACATGTGAAGTGCCTGAAGAGACCATGCCCTCATATGACAGAGCGATTGAGCTGGCGCAACAGTCCGGGATGGATCTGGGCCTTAGCCATCTCGCCCGGTCTGGTGCTAGTTGCTTCCACTATTCAGGTCCTTATCTAGCTGCGTGCGCCAACGAAGTCATGGTCTTCCTTTACCGCGTTGTCCATCGGGGATGGAGTCGAAGACTTTCCGGGCCGGAGCATTGGTGTCCATTCGCTCGACGTGACCTAGCCGTCTGAGACGAGAGATTGGCAATTCGTTTGACCAGGTCGATGTCGCTGTGCAGCTCGTCGTTCAGTCTCCTCCTTCAAAGATAATTCGAAGGACCGCGCCTCACGAAGCGACCAGAGATCTCCTCGTTCTCTTTAGTTAGTGTCCATGCTTCTGCGCCAGATGGGCATCATGATCTTAGTTCTTCGAGAGATGGCCATATTCCTCAAACACTGGGCCGTACCATCGCCCTTATTGCACCCATCTGCGAAGTGACACAAGGAACCAGTCAGTGCCTGTTGATCAGACTTCCAGTGGTTTCTAAGGGAGATGTTGCTTGACAGGCCTTTCTCGAAGATGCCTTTAGCTAGCCGGGGATAGGTACCGCTGAGTATGGAGGAGAGTCTAATTTCAGTGCGTGCAGCTTCCCTGCAAAGTCTTCAGTAGTAATCGCTGGAGTTACTTGTGCACATCCCGACTTCGTCGTCTGTTGAAATTTTCGACAAAACATAGCCGAGCCTCTCAACATTCGCTCGCTAATCATTGCCAATCAACCGGCTTTCTCCCACACTCCCATCCACTCGCCTCCCAAGCCAACGCACACCCTACACCAAATTTCACCTCGCGACTGTGCGAATTCCGAGCACTCTCGCTCCAGCATCATCATCAAATCGCTGTTCAAAAAAAACAAATCAATCCCTCTTGAGGTCCATAATTGACCAGACATTCACCGGATAGGCGTCAATTTTCAGTTTCATCGCTTCTTCCGCCTCGTTGAAGACCTCTTAAGTGACTCTCAACTTTTTATGGTAACCCGTCTAGAAGCTCCACTTACGGCGATTTAGGCCATTTTTACGAGAAACCGAACCCATCGACGGCCGATTACCGCTCTTCGGGCCGGTCGTTTAGTGAAATTGGAATGTCGACGCGATGCGTGAGCACTTTCTTGCATATTAACCGGCTGTTGGGCCGACCGTGCATTCCTCATCGAGATGCACAACGTGCGCGAGTCATTATTATAATTTTTGGGTCTCAGTTTCGACTTCAGGTTCAGATTTGAATTTCGAATTCGTAATTGATGGGACGACGCAGATTACCACGAGACCCGGCCGAGTGTGTATTCAAATGAGCTGGGAGGAGGGTTTTCTGGTGAAAACTGGGGGTTTTCCAGGGAAACCGGGGACAGTCGATTTTCGTTTGTGTTTATTCACTGGTTTCCTGTAAGCGGGAGGCAGGTTCGACGAACGGAAGTTGGGTCGGAATCTGCTGTCGTGAGCGAAAATTCACTTAGTGGACTTTACGAGGCTGTAAATGTCAACGGGCGGCAGTAAATGTGCCTGCGAAGCACGCAAGAACATCTGTATTTCGTACCGAGAGCCGTGCGGACGCATGACAGCCGTGCGAGTTCTGAGAATGCTGCTGCCAGGCTCTGAAGTTGATTGTCTTCGCGGAGAGTATGCGATAAATTATGTTTGGACGATGGGCAGTCAAGGTAGACTGTCTGAGCGAAGAGGGGTGGTCGTTGTGAAGTGGTTTCTGCGGGGCATTGGAGGTTGGAGGAGATGAGGGCTACCATGCCCACCAGCGGGTTGTCTTCAGTGGCAGTGCAATGAACCAGTTGTGTGATCGGCTACAAAAATGGACGTGATCTGCGCGCCAGTGGCTTTAGACGCTGTGGAGACTACGCAGGCACATCCTCCTTGGCTTGCTTCAAAGTGGTTCTCCACTAGTGTAGCATGAAGCATCCCTAGTCGAGCACCAACAACATCTCCAGTTTGCTTCTCTTTCTGATTTTAGTAAGTTTAGTGATGATTCCCCTTGAAGTGACCCTCGCGATGCTTTCAAATATTGCCGCTAATGAGCCTCTGCACCTCCGTGGTGATGGGAATCAGTGTCTCCATTGAACCGCCCGTTTAGCGCGAAACCCGTGATGACTTAGTTCAACAGCGTGGCTTCGATTGGTGCGTCGCATGAGTCCCACCACGGAAGCAAGTGTGCTTTAGGGACGGCCACCTGAGCTTCAGGCCCCTGCGAGTGGATGTTGTCTCGGTCATTCAACACTCGCAAGTGCATCCTTTGGTTGATGACCGGGTCCATCCCCGACTGTGGCTACATATTGAGAAGAAGGCTGCTACATTGGGCGTTGGTTGAGTACCAGGTCCAGCTCGGACTGTATCGGCAAATAAAGAAGAAGAAGCAGATCGCTAGACCGTCGCTTGCTTGTTCTGAGAATCCATTGAGCTGGACTCCGTCTAATTGGCTCGCAATAGACCGAACGTCTGTCATCATTAGCTGACTAACTTGCAAGCAGAGTCCCTTCAAGTTCACCACAGAGTCTGAAGTTCGCCGAACAACTCTTTCGTGGACCATTTCCCAGTCCATTTAGAGGCCAATTGGAATATGGGAGACGTGCCCATGGTGCTTACTTCATACGCAGGTGCTAGATTCGCCATTTAATTGAGTGACTAGGCCTTTGTCTCAGATTGTCTCAGAGGAGCTGTATACTTTCGAAGAAACAAATCGAAGCAAAAGCACTCCAGCTCCAGACCCCATCGTCGCCCTTTGGAGTTCATTGCAAAGACCTCCTGCTTCCTAGGAAGTCCAAGATGTAATGGCAAGGAGACATCTAGCACCTTGGGCCCTCGACCATATCGACATCACTTGCACTTCTTTGAAGTGAACTCCGCCATTTCCAAGCTCTAGTTCGAACCTTTGCCTCAACCCACAGTCTTCCTCCAACTAGAGCAGTCTTTCGACTCTTCTATCAAATAAATGACGATATGCAAGAATATGTGCTGAAAGTGCGCCCAAGTAAATGGAGTCACCACAAGCATGTGCTGCACATGTCCCTCCAAAGCAACTTCACTCATCACAACCATGCGCCCCAACTCCCTGCTGTTCAATGCGCTCCTCTTCAGCTGCAAATCTAATTAACATTTATCGCCCATTTCGGTTTCTTCTCATCGACTCACGTCAATCAATGTCAACTCGGTGCCCCAAAGGCACGACATAATGAACTCATCAAAATCACTTGTAAAGTGAACAGCACGTTCGGACCCTTTCAATTTCCTCTCGCACAGCGGGCGACAGTACTTTATTCGGATGCCCTGTGGCAGTCCTCCTAGTTGGACTATGATTAAAGTTGTCAGCGGTGACTACCTTACAAGGGTAGTTATCGTGTGTCCTGAGAAGGAAGCAGGAAGATGGGAAAAAAAATGTGACGAAATGGTATGTTGGACTGCTGGTTAATGCCTTTGGGATAAGGTAAATGCGTCTATTCTGCTCTAAAAGATCAACTAGCGCCCGACAGAAAAATGATGTACATACTTGTTCGGTCAACGGACGTCAAATGAACGACCACGATTGTTTCACAACGAGGGTATCTATTTCGTCGTAAAAAATAAACTGGCGCCCGACAGAGAATCTTGTACTTTTCTGAAGAACCGATAATTTTTGCACAGACACGCTAAATGTGCAGATTCCATCGTGAGTGGCGCTACAGCCCATAGAGAGCCAGGGCCTACCTTCTCAGCAACAATCAGTGCTGTGAGTGCTCTTATTCTCTCACGAGTGGAGGGGACCCACAGTTTTATGTCGACTTCGAACGGCCAAGTTTGAGAAGCTTTTTCTAGACAGGCACTCTTTGAGCATTGTCAGTGACTCGAAAGAGGTGGGCCGTGAAAAGCTCCAGGGATGGAACCTACGACGTCGAGGTTGGGGACGACGCACACACCCATAACCACCACGGAACAGGATGAACGCAGTCAAATCCTTCACAGATAATCGCCTGGCGCCAGACAAGAAACTTGCGGTCAAAAATTCTCTAAGAGACTATGCCACTCGTTTCGACAAACCTCCTATGTTCATATCTGACCCTTCCAACGGCTCTACCAACCTCTCTGAGGCTACATCTCCGCTTTCTCGATCTCTGTTGGTCGAGTTCCACTCGAGGAAATTCTTGAAAGATCCAGTCTATGATGCTCTGGAGCAACTGGGTATAGCCTCTGTCACGATGCAGAAGGCAGGGATGAGAGGGAATACACTTTATGTGAGGACAGATTCACGAATATGGACCGAAGTCCATCAGGGACCTTGGCAAATGTAGGAATTTCCTTCAAAAACTGTGAACTGACGCCCAACAGGAGACGATCGATCTTATCCACTCTTTGCATACCTCTCTCCAATGAATGCTTCCTTGGCTTCTTCAGTCTTCTCTCAGAGCTTCTCTTCAAGCTCTTCTTCAGTGACCACGAAGACCACTGTTGTGCGCTCTAGGACTTCCTTGAATTCCGTCCAATGTCAGAAATAATATGAAGACTTAGTCGCAGACTCTGCAACCACTGCATGGGACAAAGCTAGCCTCGGGAACAGTCTTTGCAAGCAGTCCACCGCTGGGTAGCAAAAGGAAGAACTCTGGGCAAATACGTCTCATGTTGCTCTCCTTTCAAATCTCAACTGGTGGCAGTAAGTGTGCCTGCGAAGCACGCAATAACATCTGTATTTCGTACCGAGACCCGTGAGGACCCATGACAGCTCTGAGAGTTCTGAGAAAGCTGCTGCCAGGCTCTGTATTTGACTATCTTCGCTGAGAGCTTGCAATGAGTTATGTTTGGATGATGGCCAGTTGGTAGACCGCCTGAGCGATGGGGAGGGCCGTTGTGAGTTGTTTTTTTTGCGGGGCGTACCATATCCACCAGTGGCAGTGCAATGAACCAGATGTGTGATCGGCTACAAAAATGAAGGGGATCTACTCGCCAGTGGCTCTAGTCGTTGTGGGGACTGCACAAGCACTGAACACATCCTCCATCCATCCCTTGGTCTTTAAAGGCTAATATGTCTGCTTCAAAGTGGTTCGACATTGATTAAGCATGAAGCGTCTCGAGGTAGGCACTCAAATCATATCCTGATTTTTTTTTTGTAAGTTTTGTGATGACACTCTTGACTGATATAAAGCAGATGTCACCGCCATCCAGTCAGTGCGATGGTATGAGCCGGGCAAGAAGAAGATGGAAAACTTGTGTGCCAAACTGGAAACAGCCAGTCAGAGATCCAAGCTTGTTGGTTGAGGCCCAGGTTCAATCCGGACTGTAGCAGCGTACAAAGAAGGAGAAGATGATACCCTAGAGCTTCCGTTGGTCTGTCTAAGGTTCCTACTGCCCTAGCCTTCACTGTAACCACTCCCAGCCAAGCTGGCGTAACCGAGATGCTACTCTTACCGAGTCCCCAATCGAACCGAGCCGTCCCAACTGAACTTATGAAACTTGTAAACAAGCGGCATACCTCAGGGAGGAGCAATCGGGCCTTGCAATGCAAACACTCTTAATTTGAACCAGTCTCTATGCAGCCTCTTGTCAATAGGCAGACTCTGGTGCGGTGGGTTGTTAAGGTGTACGGGGCTTCCTGCACCCAACACCTTTCCAGCTGAACTCCCGCCCGTCCAACGTCCAAGTAATACAAATCCCAACAGACATCCCTTCTTCCCTTGAACCCACAACAGCCCACTTAAACCACGTCCAACGCCATGTTCAGATTCCACTGTCGGCACCGAAGCACATCCAAAATCACCTTGCAAACGAGAGGCATACCTCAGGGAGGAGTCTTTAGGCCCTACAATGCACATATTTTGAAGTTGCACCGATAGCCACGCACCCTCTTGTCAGTATGAAGCCACTGGTGCTGTTGATCGTCAGGCTATACGTGGCTTCTTCCTCAAACGCACAACAGTCCGCCTCAACCAATTCAAATTCCTTTTCCAGATCCCACTGTCGGCACCCAAAAACATCCAAAATCACCTCGTCTCAACTCAGCCACGCGCTCCGATTAATGACAAAACTCTGAAAAGACCAAAAAAGAAACAACAAAACCGACCACAAGACCTCTTACGGTGAAAACTCTCTCACAATCCATCCAGTCTTCGGTTGACCCAAATTGAGTTAATTACAACCATCATCGCACAGCTCATTCCCATCGGCCGGTCTCCCAAATGTGGCAAGCACCGAAACAGGAAGACGAGGCGCACAACACGACCGAAAGGGTCATTCTCATTCACCCCACATCGCCGCCGCTCGCTCTAGCGCTCCTCTGTTCTTGTCTGCGGTGCTCGTCGTATCTCATCACGCTTGCTGGTGAGAGAATTCTGACGAAATTGTGCAGCATTTGTGGAGATTTATCTTCGAACGTTCGTTGCATCTCGGCTCTGGCCGTGTGTTGGTGACCCAAAAACAAGCGAACACGAATAATCACCAACGGCACGCAGTGAGGTGAGGATACAGAAATTCTTTTTCCCGTTCTTCTAGAAATAATTCATCTTTTTCTTCCGCAATTCCAAAAAAAAACGGGGACGGGGAGCTGGAATTGAAAGGGAAACCGTGGCCCTTCGGTGCGCGATGTGACGCCGACCGATATCGGTGCACGATGCGACCCATTTGCTGCCGATTGACTTCGATTTGCTCGTGCCGCCATCGACTGAGGAATGCAAAAAATAAGAAAAACGATCGGTGGCGGTGACCCCGATTGCAGGGCCCGCGTACTTTCGCTCGGAACTTTCAGTTTTTGTGTGGAAAGCACACTCAAATGGGTCACTGGGCGGTTGGTTGCATCATTAAGACGTCTCACAGGGCACACTTACGCGTGTGTTGAGAAGTGCAGAAGTTTGGCCCTTAAGTGAGTCGTTTGGTCGTCTGAATGACTGGTCAAGTGGTGGGTAATGGGTCTCGTGGCTCGAGGTGTCGACGAGTGCCACGACGAGATCAACTCGAATGGAGATTGGGCTGACTCGGGCGGGAGGTGAATGGACACAATTGCAGCACGTGGTGCGTTGCAGGCGAGTGGCCAGCCTCTTGTTTCCAATTTCATCAGTCAAGGAGTGGCGGCTCGGTTCGACTGGAGACTCGGTTAGAGCAGCACCTCGGCGGCTTTTTTTGGATATTCTGTTGACAATTGGGCACCTCATGGTATGAAGCTTGTAGATGCATGGGTGCCTTCCCAAGTGGCCTTGGAATTGATCCAGGCAATGGTCGCACGGTGGAGTGAGGAAGTCAGGAACCATTAGCGAATACTGAGGCCAAGACAGCTTGCTGCTGATCAACTAGCTCTACGCACCAACCTTCCAAGGAACAGCAGCCAAAGAGTGTTGAAATGTCCCACGATAAACCAAGCTAAGTGCACCCATCTACCGTGTCATAGCTCAGCAAAGTTCCACCATCAACGTTGGCCGCGGCTTCTTCCTCTTCTTCATTGCATAGCGCTACAGTCCGGGGTGGCCTTGGGCCTTAACCAACAAGCCTCTCCATCCAGCACGATCCCTGACTAGCTATTCCGAGGCATGCGGCTGCCTCTGAACAATTTGTTCTTTTCGTGGTGTTAGCCTCACGCACAGAAGCAAACTGGGAGGCCAGGCGTATTTATTTTGCCCTTGGGATGCATGTGGTGTCGGTAACCTCATTGTTGCTGCGAGTGGCGCCGTTGATCCTATGCTGGGGTTCCTCCGCCACTTCCACTACTTGAAGGAGCACCATGTAGCTCCGGTTGTCGCCGTTGAGCTTGGAGCTAGTCATGAGATTAGTCCTCCGCCGCCAACCGTAAACAGAGATGAGCCTTGGTGCAGACTCACTCAGTCTCCTAGCCCACTCTCGATAGCAGCCGCCAACGACGTCCCACGGGAGACGACACCTTCCATTCGATTTCACCACGTGGAGGTGAGAGTATGAGTTCGTTGACAGAGACTAAGTGCAGACCAAGCACTCATTGCTTCAAAATCCGACGTCTACCTCAGCTTTATTCGGCCGAAGGGCTGTAAAGGTCTTAAGAGGAAGGGCAGTACATCAATTTGTGGAGAACTGTGGTACACTGGCGTTCATGTAGGATCACTGCACAAGCAGCATCAAAGCTGGCCAGCGGTAGTCGCGTCATCTTGTAATAAAGATGAGCTTGGTCTTCCTCATCCTCGCCAACGTGAATCAATCCTGATCAGCATTTTTCATTTTTAATGGGACTTCGTGCAGTGGTGTCGCAGTTGAACATTGAGGGACTTCATTTTTTCAACAAGTCTCTCCACCGATCCAGATGGTGGGTCGATGTCTTTGGCATCCCTAGGCTGAGTGCATCCTGGTCTAGGCTATTCTTCCAGCGCGATGAACGTTCTCCGACGTCGAGGTCGGGTCTAAAACGTTTACAGACAGCTGCCTCAAGTTCCTCAGTCCTACCTCCGAGCGCATCGTGCGAAAAGAGTCCCCAGGGTCTACACCGCAGTCTTCTTCTTCTTCTTGTGGCGCTACAGTCCAGGGTGAACCTGGGCCTCGGTCAGCAATCCTCTCCAGCTGGTACGATCCTTAGCCAGCTGCCTCCAGTTTTGCACTCTCAGTTGGTTGAGGTCCTTCTCCACTTGAATGCGCCATCGGCTTCGTGGTCGTCCTCTATTGCGTTGCCCCAGTAGCCCGCGGACAATCTCCATTAAATCTGCCACCAAGAGGCAGTGTGGCCCTTCACTCATGTGTGCTAGGTGCCCAGTCCACCGGAGTCTACCGAGCTTGTCTTGTCTTTATCACATCTGCTTCTAGGTCGAGGGCATAGAAGTCATTGTTGCAGCCAGCGTTTGAATTGCTTCAGTGTCGTCGCAACTTGTAGCGTCAATCGATCTTCCTCACGCATGGGACCAACAAGTCTCCTCCCGAACTCAAATCAGAAGATCAGAGCTTTCGTTCTTCCCTTCTTGGTGACCACTTTAGAAGTTGAAGAGCGCGCATTGGAACGTCGTTCGTTTCCACAAACTTCGTGATTCATTGCTGATCGATTTCGAGCTGAATCAGGCCCCTCTCAGAAGAGGAGGGCGATTGACGCATGTTAAGTCAGAATCCACGGGGACTGGTCTGTTGACATGGGCTCCACAGGGCAGTGATTTGTCTCCACACATGAGTGAAATAGCACAAATGGAGAGGCATGTTGGCTGAGGCCCAGGTTCACCCCGGACTGTAGAACCAGCCAAAGAAGAAGAAGAAGGCTTGTGAGCTAACTTCTTTTGGCTCTCTGGCACTCTTTTTTGGCGACATTCAGAGGAGCAGTCTCTTACTAGAGTACTAAATCACGACCTTCTCCTCGTCCTGTTGATGAGATGCCACTGTAACGTGCACAGCGTGTAGACTCGATGCCCACGGAAACCATTGGTCTTGCAAAGAACATCTTTTTGAGCATGGATAGAGCTGAGTATGAGCTACCGTTGAAGGATAGTTGCTGATGTCTAGAAACTCCTTTCTGAACAGTGGCACCACACGCCCTTCAATGTAGAGCCTCTTCTTGCTGTGATGCTTCTGATCGTTCCTATCGAAGGTGAGGCCGGTACATACCCGCAGTATATTCCCCAACATTTGGGGTAGTAGCCAGATTTGTTCTCTGTCTAGATCTCGGTACTTCGCTGGCGATCAGTGGTGACTTCTTCGTCTTCTTTGAGTGGCGCTACAGTCCGGGGTGGACCTGGGCCTCAACCAACAAGCCTCTCCAGCCACACGATCTTTCGCCAGCTGCCTCCAGCTGCGCACACCAAGTTGGTTGAGGTCGTATTCCACTTGTGTGCGCCATCTCGTGCGAAGACGTCCTCTGTCGGGCTCGGTGTCGAAGACTCTTTGGACCGGAGCTGTGGCGTCCATCCGCTCTACATGACCTAGCCATCCTAAGCCTTAGATCCGAAGACGCTTAACTAGGTGCATGCCGCTGTACAAGCCGTACAGTTCGTGGTTTAATCTTCTCCTTCAGGACCAAAGATCGCAGGCAGGACTTTTCTCCCAAAACAACCAAGAGCTTCTTCATTCGCTATCAATAGCGTCCATGTCTGTGCGCCATAGAGCAGGACTGGGTTACAGAGTTTTATACAGAGTCAACTTGGTGTTTGGAGAGATGGCTCTGTTACTCAGTTGCCTCTTGAGTCCAAAGAAACAGTGGTTGGGAAGAGCTATTCTGCGCTTCATCTCGGTACTGAGTAACACCAGTACCGAGTGATGACTTCACGTCTGTATAAGTCAGCGAGCCCTGTGCTAATAGACATTGATTGTACTCTGTAGTCTGTACTCAGTGCAAATGTTGAAGAGCACAGGTCCCAGCTTCGAACCTTGTGGAACACCGTCCTTAAACGACTTGTGGGTGCGGTTGGTTGAGGGCCTGCCCTTGCTTAGAGGAGTTCCCTGTTCGAATCTCAGTGCAAGCAAGTGACTACGCTTGGCCTCTCACGGCACTGAAGTTGTCGATAAGTCGAAGTAGGTCTAAGTGTCCTGGTGATATCGCCGACTGCCCAATACCCTAAGCCAAACTAACTACGTCATCGTTGCTTCGTTCAGTTGATTGACTGCCTTCCACTTGAACGTAGAGTCTTCTGGAGCGCACACACTTTTTAGATGAGGTTGGAGGCAATTCCTGTCTGCCTCAGCTTGTAGATGAACCCCTGTATCCAGTCCATGTCGGTGGCATTTTCCACGTCCAGGAAGCAAATTATGGTGACTTCGACTACGTTGACTACACGTGTGTCCTCTGAAAAACCAGCATCTTGCAGCCATCTCTGACGTCTTGTTGCTGGTAAGCTTGAGGGTGGTCTGTTGAAAAGGAGGCCCCGTGAAACACTGGTTATGAGGACAGTCGAGGTAATCAGCTGGTTTCAATCACTCAGAGCCGAGCAAGTCAGTAAATATTTCCGCCATTTCCCGCCACGATGAGGCTATCGTCAGTAAATCATTGGCATCAACTCCATCGTCAGGCTACATCACAGAACTCTTCCTCAAGGCGTTGAATCCGTGGTAACGCGCTTGCTCTTCTACAATCATCTCTAATCTGACTTGAAACTCATGGCGGACATGCCCAGTATGACTGAAGCCCCTGCGCTGGTGTTTATCAAGACATAGACGTCTTCATTTTCAAGACTCCAACACCAGCCTCTGTTCATCGCCCAGCCTCAAGTGCGGTGCTTTCCCGTCACGAAGGATGCCCTTTGTGAGGAAACCGCACGATGAATGCGTCTGTCGACGTCGAGATCGTCTCTAAAGCGCACACGCAGCTGCTTCCCAAGATCCCAAAGCCTGCGACTACACCTCCAACCACATCGTGCGAAAACAGTCCGCCGGCCCTTTCCCAACCCAAGCCGCACCGGATATGCTCCAATCCACAGCCATCCGATTCCATTCACAGATCACTGTCAGTCGTACCCACTGTTTCCGCATTCGCTCGGCGACTTTTCCCATCCCGTCTCCGGTTTCTGGCTCGAACTAAGCCAAAGCTCCATTAGAAGCCGTACCGCTGCGCTTGATCGCATTCCCCGTGCGGTCACCGCGGATCGGTGACTTCGAAGATGCACCTCCACCGCCGCCACCTAATCGCATTTATGAATCAAAAAATGGATTCACGCCACAGTTAGGGCTTAGAAACAAGGCCATGCCGTCGGTCGGCTTCACATGTCCATTCACCTGGAAACACCGCGATGGCTCACATGGCGATGGCGATGGATCAACGGTGATTATGGCGGCCAATTCCCATAACAGCCGCCGTGGCGACAGCCGTGCACTGCGTCGCTCCGGATATCAAATGACCAATGGGAGGAAACACAATTCTGCTCGGTTCCGTTATGCGTAATGCTCGGTGCATGCCCGTGTGCTGCTGCGGTCGCGTTCACCCAATTTGAGCGCATTGATCTTGAAATGTGATCCGGGTGGTGTGTGTCATGGATGCAAAGAAGACGACACATCGCATTGCATTCACTGTGCACACGGTCGTTCGCCGTCCCCGGGGCCATGTCGTGGCATAATTAAATCCGCGTCTGCCTCGTTGCTGCGGTCGTGTTATGAAATAGTTGAGACTCCGCTGACGGGCGGGAGAAGATATCGCCTTTCTTCGGAATCTTCCTACAATTACAGCTGATTGCCTTGATGGCTGTGTGACCACGTTTTAATTTATTCATAATTGTCGCCTTTTCTTCGACGTTCCCTTCGAGGCTGATCACACTGGTGCTGCTCACACTGGTGCTGCTCACACTGGTGCTGCTCACCCTGGTGCTCCTCCTCCACACAACGGAACAACACATTGTGCATCTAATTATCGCGTTGACCATTAACGACTGGAATGTGACCACAATTTGAGGTGAACAGCAATTGCACACGGGGGCCCCAGCAGCGA
The DNA here is from genome assembly GCA_916610145.1 of Eristalis arbustorum. NCBI lineage: Eukaryota > Metazoa > Arthropoda > Insecta > Diptera > Syrphidae > Eristalis > Eristalis arbustorum. The sequence continues at coordinate 59,616,459 of OU744320.1, read as the reverse complement.
CTTCGTTTAATTGAATTAATTTTACGAGAAGCGTCTCCGAATGGGAATGGGACGATGATGATGATGATGGGGAACCAACGGACGTTGGATTTAATTGAGCGCCTGAAATGGGTTCCTTCCTGGAAAGTCAACTGCATGGGAGACCGAAGCTGGCGATGGGCTCGAATGAACTCGGAGGACCCACTGATTGGGTGCTGGTGTCGAGTTAACAACTGGGAACGAATGAGGGTCAATGCGGTGGGACTTCTAGTTAAGCTAAGTTCACTTAGACACTGTTTAACTATCGGCGTCGGGGCACTTTAATTAGAACGTTTCTTAAGGGACCAGGAAGACATTGCTTAGTGGCCTGGTGCTCTGGACCATGAACGGCCTGAGAGATGTGCTCTAAGACGGGAATCTGCCAGCAGCCGAGCAACCTTCCATGGCTGACGACAAGGTTGTTGACTGAATGCTCTCACAAGCGAAAGAAAAACTGGGAAGCTGGGCCGGCACTTGAGAGTATTCTCCATCCGTTCCCCGTTTTTAGAGGACAGTCCAAGAGGACAGAACAAACACTTCTAGTTTCGAACGTCGTTCAAGTAGTCACCTCGTCTGGCTTTTGTTACCCCAGCTGCTCAAAACTTCGTTGGTGGCTTCGGACTTTAGCTCGCGGATTGCCTTGACCGATCGTTGGCTCAACAGTCGTCCTTCGCGGTCCAAGTGGGTCTAGTCTTAACTCGGAGGCGGCTAATTGCCATCGCCAGTACGGCTGGACGGGCCTAGGAGCATTGCGGCATTGCACACCATCCTGCATGATTGCATGAACCACAAGTCGTCCAAATCCAAGTCGGTTAAGAGGGCTCCGTGGCGCCCACCATTGACTAAGTCGTTGTATCCAGCCTCATTTTCGAAGAAAATTGCTCCAAGCCCCAGCAGCCACATTCTCATCCTCGCACCAAGCGACGTTAAGGACCATGAGTGTTGTCCACTAATCCATCCGTCCCGTCCGTCCTCCGAACTTCAGCCCCAACTTGCGCGCATGAGTCGCGGTGAGTGCTGTAGATGGCACTGGTTTTTTAAGCTTGTTTAAGTTAGTCAAAGATCGTCCACTTTGTGGTCACCGTATGCCTAGCTCGAAGGATCAGTGGCTCCACAGAAAAATTATCCTCTTTTCAAAACAATGCGTCTGCACCCTTTCGGGCATTGATGTGGAATTCCATCATCAACCACTCGCCAGTGACGATTTATGTCCCGTGCCATTGTACAGAGAATCCACATGACGTCCAGGGAACATTTGACACCAATTGTGTGCAGTTCAACGTTGAAAATGATGCGACACTTGTCGCGGCTGCTTCGACCGTGTCTCAGGCACCATGCACCTTCTGGGAGCTGTCCTGCTGCAGTCAAGCTCTTAAGATCCCAGTCCCATTTAAATGAGTTCCACACTAGCTTATGTAGCCTCAATGTTGTCAAATCCGCTCGAAGGATCGCAATATTCGAACACTCCTGTACTTAGAAGTGCCTTGACTTTCACAAGAGTGTCACTTCGGAACTTTTTTTTTCAAAAGTCACCAGACTTCATCAAGATTAACTAACAGCGTCGAGTTCAGTCCGTCGTTCAGTTTGAGGAATGGCCACTGAAACGAAGCATGGAGCCTGAAAGCAGATTGCCCTTGGTTCGTCCCCTCAAACATCGGGTACTCGGACGAAACTAGATCAAAGGGGACTGGTAGGCGAGAAGATCACTTCCTTCAAAGGCTCAGTGCGCAAAGAAAACAAAGAGACGGTCCCGGCCCCGGTCCCGTTCCCTGAGGATCGCCAGAGCTAAGCGACAAGCATGACTCGCCCAGGACGTCTGTCTCTCTGGTCCCACAGCCGAGCATGATCTCGTGACATTTGCCAGATGGCCGTCCAAATCAGAGAGCCCATCATTGGACTCGCCTGCCTCCACAAGCTAGTCTCTAACCTCACGAGGGTCAAGGAAGATGAAGCAATTTCCACAAATGAATGCCCACAATCCTAACCACAGCCCTTTTCGCATCACAAACTGCATGCAATCAAGCAGAGTTGATCCCTAAATTACATCACCAGGCATTGTGCATCGCTCCGCTGTGACTGCCCTCAGAGGTCTCAATTGCGATCCGCTCGCATGATCGTGTGGCAATTGCTTCCCTTGACGAGATCTCCCTTTCATTACCCGATTCGATCCGCAATTAGTCTTGATCTCCAACCGTTCCGCCGGGGCCCCCAGTCTTCAGCCGCAATGCGCACACAGCAAGTCCGGTTGACAAAGACGTATGCCCTCGTCCTGGCTGTCCAACCTAATGAATGACTCGGGCATTCGCTCAGCATAAATACCCCTAGCGAGTGCAGTCACGGCAGACGACATGATTGGGTGCTTTGGTGCCATGCACCAGCGTCGCGGCGCATCCATCCGCCAGATAAAGATTAGCTGGCCAGATAAGTTAAGCTAATCCCTCTCTTTGTGGCTGGATCTTCGTGCCTCCGTCCGTCCGTCCGCCCGACGACCAGTATCCCTTGCAGTTCAGCGGAAATTCAACGACCCTAGTGTCAGTGGAATGTGTCTGTCTGTCTGTCTGTCTCGATGTGAGTGTGTGCCTGGTGTCCACCTCCTCCTTGTTGGCTGCTTTGAGGATTTCCTCCTTGGCTTGGCAACAAATTTATTTGTTACTGTCTTGCACGAAGCTGCTGTTGCTCGGCTGCTTCTGGTTTGCCAGAAGACAAACGAGCGAACCGTGTGAGTGGACAAAGGGCTCTTGTTGTCAGACGGGCGGACGCAGTTGAAGAGGTTAAATGGAACGTCGTGGCAGGGGGAAGTGGACATCTGTGCAGTCCCTTCGAGTGGGACGGTAATGTGAGATTCAAGGAAATTGTAAACTTTCAAGCAGAGATCTTAGATTGGGCGCGAGGAAGTGATGCACTTGACGGGCGCAGGGTCTTTGGGGTTAGTCGACATGGGAAGGCTTATGCACTCTCGCGAGGACGCTGGAGTGCTGGTGGGAGTGAAGACGGTCTGTGGGGGTCGTGGGGTTGGGAAGTGGTCCTGGAGACAGAGGCAATCGTGGACGGCTGCACTCGGCGAGGAAGCGACGCACGTGATGGTTAACAGAAGCTGATTCCGGGCCAACCTTGGAGTCCCACTTGGTAGTCGTTCAAAGACGTCGAGTGGATGCCGGTGTGTCCAGGTCCGGCTTCGTGCAGACTCGTTACAAGGTTCTGAGACAAGGTTTAACACTACATCTTGGCTACGAGGAGCGGATGCCGGTGTGATCCGCTATTGTCGCTCTGACTCGTTTCAGAGCTTGAATCTCTGACACCACGGCACTGATTGCCCAACTAGCTATCGCTCACTTAGCACTCGCTAGTGCGCGTAGAGCCGATGACGCATTAATGGAGAAGGACCTCAAATTGGAGGCAGCTCCCTAAGGATCGTGCCAGCTGGAGGGACTTGTTGGCTGTGACTCAGGTTCATCAGCAGAAAAAGTGCGCCTTGTCTCCTCGGCCACCTAGAGACCACAACAATCGTCTCCCAGTAGAAGCGAGAGATTACAGACACTCTTGGCGGATCTCTAGAGTAACCACTCGGTTTGGAGGGCGTCTAGTTCTCAGACGGAGTGAATCGGATCGAATGTGGTAGGACTCGTCTTTCACTGGTTTAGTTGTTGCTAGACGTTGACTTCTGTCAGTTCGACTAGAGCTCCTTCGTTAACTGACGCATCTAACCTAAGCCTGCCAGCTTATCTACGGTCACTCGCCTCGTCGATAGCTTGTGGCTCTGCAAAGTGATCACCATTTTGACGATGAACAGGAGCACACGTCATAAAAAACAGCTTCTACAAGCCTACCGTCGGCAACACCGTCTCACCAACATCGAGGACATCATAGACACCAATGATCAGACCACAGAAGCAGTTCGAACCAACTATCGTCCTCGTCGATTTCCATCAAATCTTCGATGCCACCTTCACACTCCCTCTCCCCTCACCCCATTCCACCTAATTTTCATCCACAAACACGTAGAATTTTTTCAAAAAATCGCATTTTTCAAAATTTGCCCTTCCGTGGTAGAAAAAGTCGACTCAGTTCATTTCACATTTCACCGCATTTTTTCGGGCGAAATCGGACATTACCTCGATGTTGCATCAAAACCTCAATGACCGAGGAGGAGGTCCGTCGGATGATGGCTTCGTGTGTCTCCTCAGAGGTTCCATCAAGTGCATGTGGTTTCCCAGCAGTTTTCAGTCAAAAATCACCGGCTTATGAGTGAATTTCGACCGTCTGAGGCGCTGGATGACGTAGGCTTGCTAGACTTGGGAACTCTCTGTGTTCTTGTACCTGAGTAGGTTTTAGTTTGCGAACATGTCTTGCGACAATGCCGCTGGAAGTAGAATTCGTCGCGGAAAGACAACCAAAGAAGAAGGTTCTGACCAAAGGTAACCGTGGGATGGTGATCGTGGCGCGAATAGTTGAAAAAATGGAGGCGATCGTGATGACTGGACGTTCAGCCGGCTGTGGAATGTGCATTCTCTCATTTGGTGTTCAACATCAGCCGCTAATGGGCCAAGAAATGCCACCAAACACTGCCTCGGAGTTTAAGCACTTACTCAAGGACTGTTGGACTACAATATGGTCCAACGACATCGTCTGGTTGCACTTCTATGACGGACATTGTATTCAATTTCCATTCTGGGCGACTTGCGAAGATTTGGAAAACGACCGTGATGCCTTGACCATCAACTTGTCTCACAGCTGACTGTGGAATGTGCTCCAGTTATTTTTCTTCGGTTTGAAGACCAAATAGTACTCAAGACTTCTTGAGCCATCAACTCTTAAGAATACGAACGTCATCACTCAAATTGAAGTCCATCTTCTCCCCAAGATCAGTGACGTGGATCTCTTAGTCCAAGCTGGGGGTGCACGACATCTAGACGTAGGTCCAGAGACCTTGCCAGTGCTTCATTCCCTCTAGTAGCCAGACGCCAAACTGAAGGGCGTCATCTAAACTGAAAGAAGTGCTTCTCTAGAGACTACCATGATCTTATGGATATGGGTTGCCTCAGCCCTCTGTCAACAGGCGCTAATGGTCCAAGAAATGCCACGAAAGGCTACCTGTGCCTCTAAGCACTTATTCAAGGCGCACACAATGTGGTCTGGTGGGATTTGGAAAACGATCGTCGTGCCTTGACGATCAACTAGTTTCACGGCTGACTTTGGAATGTCCTTGCTGACGTTTTCGTTCGAAGACCACACCTTGTCAATTGTAATTCAACGTCTTTCTTTGAATTCAAGCTTATCTAGTCCCCAAAGCCATTGCCGGGGACTTATCAGTCGTTCTAAGGCCGTGGTGGCACGTGGACTTGTGGGTATGTGCGTCGACCCCAACCTCAACGTCGTACGTTCGTTTGGTACTTTGGCTCAGTCACAATGCCTCTCTAACTAGCATGGTCTTAGGCTAGGCGTCTTCAGTTTCGTAGACCCAGCTGATTAAAGTCTCACAGGCCTCGAAGACTTTCCGAACCGTCTCGTTAGTGTCCATACCCACTACTCTCTGACCTAGCAATCGGAGTGGAGACAACCGAATTCGTTTGACTAGGTCAATGGCCTTGCACAGTTCGTAGACTCGGTCCTTCAATATTTTTCTCCAAACTTCTTCGCAAAGAGGACCGATTAAAATTCGAACGACTTGCCTCCCGAAGCCACTAAGAATGTCTTTGTGTGCATTTTCCCATGATTCGGCTTCATACAGTAGGACCGAGACTATCAAGGACTCCGGGACAGGGCTTTAAGTCCAAGAACACAGCGATTGACCAGGATTATGCTTCGTCATATCTCCGCGGCGATGAAATTTCCGTAGCTTATTGCAGAACCTAAATGGACATAGAAGTCCTTAACTATGGCATGGTAGCATCCTTCTCGAATGCTCGGGGGTCTTCGAATTTAACACACATTTAATTTTTCTTGAAGAATTAGCATTCTACCGTAAATCAGTCTCGAAAGGAACGCGCTTGCCTAATTTTGCCGGCATGGTGTTGGGCAAATACCATTCAAAGGAGACATCTCTTAGACAAGTCATACGCTGAGTGGGAGTCGGGAGATAATTGGCAGTTTATGCATGACAATGACCCAAAGCATACAGCGGGAAGTGGCCCGTGGCTTTGTAGGCATGTGCGTCCAGATTCGATCCCTGGTCTGTGCGACAAAAATAATTTTCACGGCCCACCTCTTTCGAGTCACTGACAATGAGTGCTTCTCTCTAGAAAAACCTTTTCCGTCGTTCGGAGTCGGCATAAAACGGTAGGTCCCTTCCACTCTTGAGAGAACAATAAACACGCACAACACGAGTGGTTGCTGAGAAGCTATGCCCTGGCCCTCTATGGGCTGTGGGGCCACCCATTTAACTAAGGCTGTGCGCCGTCTGGGATAAGGTTGATTCTGAGACGAGTTCTTCTTCATTCTAGACATCAAACTAAAGTGCGTCCCACGACCTGACAGCCACTAATGGGCAAGGGAGAGGCTGTTTCAGACTATAAACACATGGTCAAGGCGTACACACTGTGGCGGTCTAACGACATGGCCCGGTTGCACGTTTATGACAGACTTTGTGGCATTTTCCATCCTTCTTGCCCTCTCGACAGAGAAAGACGCACTCGAAAACTAGCTCTGGGACATCTTAAAAGTGGTGTTGTAAAAAATACAGTTCGTGTGCCCGGATTCGAACCCTAAACCCTTCACTTTCTAGTCACAGCAACCATTCCCGTGCTAATACCTGACATCGTGGGATCAAGTTAGCATGCTTGAGGCATGTGTCAATCGTCTTCCCCTACAGAGCCCATCAAACACGACTGTCTCCTCCCCCCACACACGCGCCCCAACTCAAAGTCCATTACCATCGCTGGCATTTGAAAATTGATAATTTCCAGAGAGTCCTACGTCTTTACAACGACGACGACGACGACGACCATGTGAACATTTACCAGCAAATTGTTTGCCTTAGCATCCAATTATTATGTTCCACAGCTTGTTCTTCCAATTATCCACAGCTCCTCAGAGCCGTGCCACCTCCTAGCGTCGCAGCATCCTAAAGATGCGTAATCCCTTCACATTGTGGTCAGAGAAACATCACATCGTTTCCCATCACCTTGCCTCCGATGCTGATCGTTTCATTTGGCGGCACTCACATCATGCAGGCCTCCGGGGCTAAATGCACGCCGCCGCGTACACGCCGTACGATCTCGTGTACTCGTGTACGCTGCCCTCGGCGTAGAACACAAATATTTGCACAAATTTAAATCTCAAACGTGGCCAAGTCATTGATTACACATTCCCCCCGAGACAGACGGAGGAGCAAACACCACCGCCATTGCCACCATCGGCGACCCTTTGTGTGTACATTTGTTGTAACGCGTCATCCTTGTTTGCCGATGCCTTGGCGCAGATGTCATGGCCTGCGCCCTCGGTGTGTGTGCAATTGTAGCAGGCGCACACACAGCCGCTTCGTTTGAATAAAAAATTCGTTGGAATAGTTTCTGTTTGCTCATCCGCGAAGGATGCTGCCCGTGTGCGTGGCTGTGGCTTACGTGACCGTGGATTCCTTTTTGGTCGTTCATGGCTGGCCAAGCGGCACGATCACGACTCGACACAGCTTAGAGGCCAATAATTGCCCGGTGGAAATAAATTCCCATTCCCCAAGGGGGGCGGGGGAAATTGAACGTCGGGATCAAGTGGAAAGGGCCCGGTGTGCCCGCGATGGAATGTTGCTCGCTGGGTTGTGGGTTATGGAATTTCCTCGTTCTGCGGGAGCTGATTGACAGACGGGGTGCACTGAGGTGGGTGGCTGCCGTGACCTGTGAGTCAGTGTGAAGTGGTCATTGGCATCGGAGCAGCACATGCACCAGGAGGCACTTCAAATGATGTCCTGTCCTTCGGTCCATGGTCTTAGTTGAACTCTTGGTCGAGGAACCGAGGCACATCTGTGGTCTTTCTTGGAAATTTGAAGGAGCAGCATTCGGCACCAAAAAGGTCGTCCATTGCAAGCACTTGCTGGATCTCTAAAGTCCACGACCTGCCTTACACAAAACCAGGTCCCCAGGGATCATTTCGTGGTCCTGCCAGTTGAATGCCTTGCCTTACACACGAGCTAACGCCACGCGACATCCTTGGGAATGTCTTCCGACCGATTTAGAGACGTTTCCTTGTCTCAAGGTGGATCCAGCGATGCTTTCTGGCAAGCCTTCGATACATCTTCTGGCGTCACAGACTCAAAGCAGATCCCACCACCAAGTCGTGAGCTATTGAGTCGCCAAGACCACATTCACATTTCGCCCTCCATCCTCCTCCCAAGCAACAATCACTTGTCCACACATCATATTTCATTTCAATTAGCGCTCCCAGTCGAGGCGGCCCCTCTCAAAGGACCACCAATTAAACGAGACAAAACAGAGGATTACCACGAGACAAGATAACCATCGACCAAGCGCCATTAATAATGTCCAACGCCGTTCAGCCGGCTCCTTTGCCTGCGCCGCCGCGCTACAATGTTGCGCCAGATCATGGCTAATAAGTCGGTTGTAACTAAATACCCCGTGATCGGGCGAAAAAGGATTCTCTTTTTCATCGTCAGCCGCAGACGGGAGAAGTGCAATTAGTGTACATTATTCACTGCCATCTGTGCTGTTTGTGAGGCTCGGTGCACAGTAGCTCGGGATGGCGAGGAGGAGGAGGCCAGTTTATTGCTCCGCGTCTTGTGAGTTTACGTCATTTGTTGGGGAGTAGGGGTGCTCCGAGTGGATGGGTCGGCGGTTGATGGATTCGAAGGACGAGTGCTAGTTCTGCAAGTTTTGATGAGTGTTGGCATGGTTCAGGTCGTTAACTTTGACGATGTTGCCAAGCATTACTCGATGGTCAGATTGAAGCGCAGCACAAAGTAGACGCTTCTCCACCGTCAAGGAAGTAGGAAGTCAAGGTTGCCATGAACGCTATTTCCTCCTTCATCTCATAGTGACAACTAGAGCATATATACCGAACTGAACTGCCATCAGTTGTTGTATATCAGCCAGCAAAATCCCCTGATCTGTATTTTGGTCCCAGTGCCGGCTCACGAAATGTGCCGCCACTGGGACCTTGTGTGGGCGTGCACATCCCACTACATCCAGTTGAGGCTACTATCTCTGAGCACATTGCTGTGGAAGATGTAGGAAACTCCAGACTCCGACTTCAACCAACCTAAAATATTTCCTTGAGATTAGGACACTCTTGGCAACCGTAGAGGTTATCGAACTTAACAGGATTGCTCAAGTCCCAGTTGTGAGCACTCCACTTTCATTGGAGAGTGTGTTCACGGCGTTGTTCCAATGGCTCGAAGAATCGAAGGCTCTTCTGTTCAGTTTTCCGGCGTGAGATACATGGCTTTCTGCGTCTCGTTTCTAAGTTTCGACTGATTGCCTCTAAAAATACTAGAAGACCTATATAGTCAACTTAGACTCAAACAAGCCCGCACTCGGCTTGACAGCCTACATGGTGTCACCAAGGGCTCCTCCAAACCCAAGTCGATCTTGATTAAAGGCAGAGATCAGCTCAGTCTAACCAACAAGCTTCTCCAGTCAGCTGCGCACACCAAGTTAGTTGATGTCCTTCTCCACTTGTGTGCGCCATTTCGTTTCGAGGACGTCCCAATGGCTTGGGCCGGAGCTGTGATATCACCCACTGGACTCTACGTGCTTGCCTAAAATTTATTCCGAATAGTTCGTGCTTCTCCAAACTGCATCAGCGCTAACCAAAGATCGCTCGCAGAACTTGTGTCTCAAGACGACCGAGAGCTTGTCCATGTCTCTGGGCCATAGAGCAGGAATGGTCAGAGTGTTAAATAAAGGCAGTTTTTCTGGTCACTTGGGGAAGAATAACCACGTTTGAGTTCAAGTTCAGTGTAATTGTTGATTGGCCGTCTTGAGCTGAACAGGTCTGCAGGGAGAGTCAGCACTCTCTGGGAGGTCTTCTAAAATGTCATTCAAATTTTATGACAGTCGTGATATCTAGCTTTTGCTGAGCCCTTTTCAAAGACATACGACACTCCAAGCAACACCAACAAAGCTCAGGCATATGCTCCAAATTTTGGACAAATTTAAGCCACTTTTTATTCCCATCATTGGGGTGGTGTTTAGCTAACTCTTGCTTTTCCTTGACAAATTCGTCGATCGTCGAACAAATTATTTCTGAAGCGAAACGACACGATGTTCTCATCGAGCAATGGACACGGCTTTCTTAAGTCGGCCATCAGTCCTTGGTGTTACCATTCGGTGACTACGCTTAACCTCTTAAAAAAAAAACAAATGAGGGGACACTACCAGAGACAGGAGTCCACCAAACCTTGTTTCAGTCTACCGAAGTTAGTATACCCCCTTCAATGGAAAGATCGTGGTGGCCACAGTTTTAACCCAACGTCATGGAGTCCATCTTGGGATCCTCTCGTGTTCAACTTTGTGAAGTGAATAGTGCTACGGTGCAACAGAACATCAAGCCTGCCTTGTGCCGGCACCCGAAAAGCAACAAAATGCGTTCGTTTTGCATCGGCTCAGGCCAGGTTGGAGGAATTGTACCGCCAATCAGTGTGTCAAGCAAGGTGAATGTGTTGGTCCGGCGCTTTAGTCTTAAAGACCCCGAGGGCCACGAGAAATTCAAGCAACTAAACCTGAACCCAGACAGGGTTCTCTTGTCGAACTGCGCTAGTCCGGCGCTTTAGTCTTAAAGACCCTGTGACTTTAACACTAAAGCGCCGGACCAGCGCCTTCAGCTGGCTTGGCACCTGAGCCGAGGCCAGTCGACCCTATTTGCAGAGGACCACGAGAATTCCATCAACTGAACCTGAACCCCGACAGGGATTCTTTTGTCGAAGTGAACAGGCATCGGTGGTCTGAATCCTAACTTAAGTGCACCTTATCCACAGAGTTCCCCGTCACAACCTCCCGTCCGTGGCAACAATTGAGGCACCAAGGCACTCATTGCAACTCCCAAAGGCCCTTCAGAAGCCATTCGCGCCTGCCTACCCACACCCTGACGAGTCACGGTCACCTGAGCTTCGGAGTCACGGGCCTCTTCAAAAACCCATCAACTTTCAAGAACGGGGTGCCATACGCGACCGACTCTCTTTTTTAAACCTCGTTGCGCCGACAAAAATAGCGATTGGGAGGAATTTTGAACCCAGCGCTTGTCGGTCCATCGTGACATTATCTCTGAACACAGTACATTCTTCGTTGGGTCCCAGCTAGACCCACTGTCTCCGTGGCGGCTCGATTGGACATTTGTACCGCCTTCTAAGATGTCTCTTGTCTCTGGTGCTTGGCCAGGGTGTCCTATACGATCTCCTCATGCCCTCTGCTATTATGGGAGTCATGTAATCGCTGGAACGTCGTTTAATTTCGAGGGTTTCACTAAGAGCGTCTTCCTTTCTTGCTTCTGCCTTGATTTTGAGCTTCCACTGGTCTCTTCTCTCTGTCAACGCTTCCTTTCCCATCCATTCGTGCTCATCTGGTGACCACACTTCCTTCGACTTTCCTCCTCAATCTCACCCACAGCAAGTCTGTCCCTCGTTCCTGGTGCAACACGGCCCACAACAACCCCACCCATGCTCCCCGTCATCAAATCGCAACCGTCAGCGGTCCGAAAGCCATAAAATCACACATAAACAAATCATTCCCCCGTCAAGTGGCACCACTAACCACTCGTTTTTTTCTTCTCATTCCAGGTAAGCATCGCCTTCATTGAAGTCTTCATCTTCCGCAGTGGCTCAGCGTGAGTGTGGGTTAATTTCATCGATCCAGCGATTTGATAAACTCGACGATCCACGTCGGGTACGCCATAATTTTCTGTTTAAGTTCACACAAATTGAAGCCGGTCCCGTCCGTCCAGCGGTCCGGTTGGCTACACTCATGCGGTCATTACTCTAATATCATCCGATACGGTCGCAACAGATTGACATTCCTGATTCAGGTGAGACGGCACTCGGTGGTCGGCAAGGTGCACCAGTTGCACAGTTTCCGTCGTGACAGAGTGTCGCGCAATAATTCACTGCACGCTATGGGTTTCATCATCGCCTTGCCAGGGGCTTGCCAGGGGTTTGCCAGGCGTTTCCAGTACGGTTTGGTGCCCAATTTCATCACGCATGCGCGCTGCAGAATGCACGTCGCCATCTTTCATCCAAGAAACCCGTTTGGCGTGCCACCGCCAAAGATGGCGATGCCGTACACCAAGCGAGGGCACACACACAGTCGCTCCGTTGCACTCCACTCGGGTCCGTGGCGAGCTGTGTGCGACAGTTTATTGTCTAGGCGACGCGCCAAACGGTTCCGAGTGTACTTTCCTTTGCCGGAAAGTCATCGTCGTCGCGTGTGATGACACGCCACGGTGCTGTGTCTCTTTGTTCGCTGCTGGCACATTTCATGCGAATACCGTCGCAGATTATCTAATCATGAGCCATTCACAGAAACCCCTCGTCGTCGTGTGAGAGATGGAAGACTGCATTCTGCGCGTGTGCATCCGAGGTGCCTGCAGTCGTTGGCTGCGAAGAAATTCTAGAAGTTGCACAGTTAGTCGATTAAAAGCAAAACAAGTTCAAGTTTGGCCGCGCTGCAGTGCACCGGGCTCTGCGCTCCGGCTGCAGCCAATTTCATTTGGTCATTCATGATTGCCTCGCTCAATTTGGCTCTGGCTCTGGCCGGGATCGGGAACATGGAGCCAAAGCGGCAGCAGCAACATCTTCACTCACTCCAAGCCGGACGCTTGCAGGCCTCTGGCACACAAACTGTGGATTTCTAATGACCACAAATGGTAAATGAGAATATGCCATGCCGTGGCATCGCAGGCCATCGCTCGGGCATGCCGTGGCATTACCGTGTGTCCATTGGATCGATAAAAAGCGGTTAATTTAAACAAGTTCTTCGCTCCCTGTATGCCCCTGAGCACCCGGTACGGCCGTGGCTTACCGGAGATGCAGCGGACAAGAAGATGTAGGGTCAGCGTGGTCAGCACACACGTACCTGCTGATTGTGGTTATTATTCCACGTGCTGTCTGCGCTGACACTTTTGAAATGTTTACAATCGGGCGACCCTTGCAGGCTCGCCCTCTCTTGTCCCGGTCGTAAATTAAGTCGCTTATTAATCCCCTCGGCCGGTGTCATGCCACGTGAGCATGTGAATAGAGCGATAACTCGACGACGACAAGTCAATCTACATCGCATTTACCAAGTGCGCGCGCGCGAGAGCGAGAGAGTGACTGAAGACGCTTCCTGCATCTCTAATGAGCGTTCGACGGTCCGAATGAAGCGCACAACGCACAGCGTCCAACCACACCACATGATTGATGGTCTCATCTACACCCCGAGAGCAATTAATTCGTGTACATCTTCGTTGAGTCTCATGCAGTGTGCCGGGCTGTTGCGTGAGACTTGCCATTATTCAGAGGAAGTGGGTATTTACCGATCTTATCACCGCCAGACCACCGAGATTAGTTTCACCGAATCGACGATGGATCAAAGTGGGACGAGCGCACAGATGCGCTGCGATTCTGATCTCTGGGGGTCCTTAATTGCTCTCTTAGCAGACCCTTAGCACTGATCTGGATCTGGTTTCTGGATGGTTTCGTTCGCACGTGTGGGGAGAGGGATTCAGTGAAGAGTCTGAGACGGACGCTCTTGTCCGTTGGTTGACCTCAAATTCGGAGAGCAAGAAGAACGTCAGCCGATAAGTCGAAATCAATTTGGGAAAGCACGCTGATGTCGGTTGGATAGGGAAGGTGATTCAATAAGAGGTTACATTTTCAAACGGATGTGGAGACCTCATTTTGGAAGATATCTTGATGTCACTTTGAAGGTGAAGGAATGCCAAATGACAGCTGAAAGTCGACATCAACTCCCGACGTCCGGTAGAAGATGTCAGGTTAGGTTAGGTTAGGTTATAGTGGCTGACTGCTAAGGGTAGTCACACTAGACTTCGAACCAGTTGGTGCTTGTGGCTTGCTGGGGCTCTTTAGCTCATTGCGGCCGCTGAAGTAGTAGGCCCCTAGGTGTAGCTGCACGAGCAGAGTACGTGACGCGCGCTTTCTTCCTCCTCGTCATCCATGCAGCTTCTGCAAAAATCATTATATGGGGCACCCAGCCTGGGAGCATGAGTGCCAATTGCACAGCGCCCGGTTATGAGTCCTACGAGAGTCCTTAATGAGTGCTTGCTGAGTCTAAGTAGACTGCATGACCGTTTTAGGCCAAGTGACGGCCGAAATATGCCGAGGATCATCCAACGTCTGCCTAACAGACATACAGTCTGATCTGAAGGCTGATCGAGAATTTCTTCTCGAAGATAACCCATTAGGCGGTCAGTGTCACTAGAAAGGAAGTGGAAATCCTTGAGAATGGTTGAGTAGCCAATGTTGAGTTCGGACCACAGTCGGAGTGTTGTTCGAAGGTGAAGGAGAATATTCAGTTCGTTTGACAGTGCACCGCTAATGCCAGGCCAGTCTTTGTACTCGTTTGAGTGCTTTGAAGTTGATAGCCGTGTTTAGTGCTCTCCGCCAAACTGAGTCTCCATACACAAGTGTCGGTCTGACAATCGAGATGAAAATCCTTGAGCGATGCGTGGTTGTAGACCCCATTTGCAGCCAATGGCTTTCGGCAGAAGAGGCTTTCTTGACCCTTTCCTGGATGTTGAGCTTCCAGTTTAGCTTGCTATCGATCGTGAGACCCAGAAATGTCGCTGTAATCTAGTGCCACACAGCAGTCTTCTGGGGAAGAGTAAGATATCCGTTTTTTTTGTGGGTTAACGCCGAGTCCGCATGTTTGTGTCCATGCTTCCAGCGAAGGCATTCTGCATTATGTCTCTTAGAGTAGAGTAGGCAATATCATCCGCATAGGCAATAGCCTTGCATCCTTCCTCTTCCAGTATTAAAAGCAGTTCCAAAGAAGGGGACTGCGATGAATCTTAGCGTCTCCCATCGAAGAGTGTATTACGCTGCTGGTGAGTAGCTGATGAATGAAAGCCACTCATCCCGACGTTGTTAAGCGCAAGTCAAACTGCCTTTTGTCTAATATTGTTGAACGCACCTTCCATGTCGAGAAATGTCACAAGTGTGTATTCGAGAGATTTCTTGATGGTTCCTATGAGTGAGTGGAGGACTGTCTCTACAGACATGTCCTCTGCATTTTGAGAGTCTTTGTGCTAGAAGGCGTCACCACCTGAACCACTTAAAACTACTCCTGTGACACTCTTAGAAAGTCCACATATCAGTCAGACTGTTTCATTCCTCTCAATCGATGTCTGATACAACCCTCCAAGTCCACATCCCACGGAATACAAGCTCATCAACCGACTTCCAAACCACCTCCCGCCAAAAAAATTTCCTCACAGTTCCCTTAGACGCTCGCTAACCGTCTCTACATTCTTTTTGAACCCATTTCCACATTTCTCCATCCACCCATGCCCCACCATCCTTTCAGAACCCCTCGAAAACCAAAAAAATCTTAATCTCTTCTCTCGAACCAAAAAAAGTCGACTCAATTCGTTTCTCAATTTACTGCATTTTTTCGCGTGAAAAATGTCAAAATCTGAAAAACGTGATTTATTGATTGTTTCGCATTCAAATGCTGTCCTTTCACTGTTGCCACATGCGGGTGACTCAATCCAAGCCGATTGCATTCACATTTCGGCTTAATTTCCCGAAATTGACAAGAAAAGGGCCAATTTTGATTCATGTGACGTCATGTGAATTTCGTTGTTCAGCGCTTGTGTTGTGTTGTGCAACTGTTCGCCTCTACCGTCACTTCGTCCTCATCTTCCGATGGCCCGTCATTCCACGATGGAACTGTGCCTTAACCAACTGCTGGCAAGATCTCGAGTTCACGCCAAGCTAACTGAGGTCCGTCACAACTTTTGTGCGAGTTTGGTTTCGTGGGGGTACTCCATTGCATTGAGGAATCGGTGTGGAGTAGGGCTGTCCAAGGGCTCTTCATGGCCTGGATCAACAAACGAGGCTGCTTCTCCTCACCCAGCTCGTGGATGAATATCCTTCTCCAAATGCCACTCACAAACTGAAGCAATGACGTAATGCAGAGTTCCCCTCGCAAGTGGCTTCATGACAGAGGCTCAATGAGCTATTCCTGGTCAAGCTCCGCCTTAAGGTCAGAGAAACAGCCATGGTAGACCATAACTCGAATTGGTTTCCCAAGACTAGCCCATCGCACTCAGAATAGACGGAATGGATGTCTAGGTGGATTTCTAAACCTCCGTCCATATACCTCCTCGAAAGCAGACTGAATCCATATATCATTCAGTCGACAAGTGACGGAAAAATGCTTACGCTTCGAGAACTAGAAGAGTCTACAGTCTATTTCGTTAGATTGTGACAAGTTCTCAGAC
The DNA here is from genome assembly GCA_916610145.1 of Eristalis arbustorum. Lineage (NCBI taxonomy): Eukaryota > Metazoa > Arthropoda > Insecta > Diptera > Syrphidae > Eristalis > Eristalis arbustorum. The sequence goes on along the minus strand of OU744320.1, from coordinate 59,600,064 downwards.
CAAAATGTAGTTTCTTCCGAAAAACACAAGACGATGGTGATGAATCTGACACTCTTTCTTCTTAAGAACCGTCAAGAGGGTGTCGAGGGTAAATCTGATCTGATCTTTCCTCAGTCTATAGTCTAATCTAAAGCAATGCAATGTTCTGACACTTTGCGAACCCAAATCAGACCAAAATCTGCTGCGAATCAAGAAAGCACACATTTGTCCACATGTGCATCCATTGATCATGAAGACCAGTAGATGCAACACAAAGGCAGGCGCTTCGAGAACTGCCTGAAATTGCAGTCAAAGCACGCTTGTGGCCTATGTCTGGTTCAAATGATCAGAGCATGACCACGATCTCTCCTTGTAATTAGAGTGGACCCGAAATGTCATCCTCTCGATCCACTTGAGATAACGCAACAGCCTCCGAGAAAACAACATTATGCGACGCCCTAAAGAAGCTCCAGACTCAATCTAGTTCAGCCTGTAGCCTCCCAACTTTCTCACGCTCTACCCGTGGGACAACAAAGCAGTCGAATGATCTGTTGTTTGAAGGACCGATTGCCACAGTCCTAATTACTTGCTTGCTTTCTTATTAGGCCGACGACCCATGAAGGGTCGATCCTGAGCAATTTCTGCCTTCCATCGGTGACGGTCCTGGACGCGCTGCTTCTAGTCATCAAGGCCAAGCTGTCTTACATCCGACATCACTTGGTCTCTGTACCGGAGGTTCGGTCGTCCTCTCCTTCTCGAACCAGGATTCGAAGACCCACATTGCTGGAGAGATGTAGGCGAGCCAGTGTAGTCAACGGATTTCTGCCTTCCGCACTACATCCGCAGCCTTGTACAGCTCGTAGAGTTCGTCACAGTCCCAATTGTTGCCTCAAACTGAACTCTGACATCAGTCCGGGATGGAACTGTGATCCAGTGCTCCAACTGGTGCGATATCTTTCTAGCTTCACGCTCTAAACTCCCACATCACGATCTCCCATTCAGTTACAGTCCCGCCACAGTCGAATGATCTCTCAAATAAGACGGGCCCTTAAGCGGAACCTTGTGGAACTCCATTTTCAAAATGATCTCCAACCGCTTCTTCCTAGTCCCTAGTCCCCTCGAGAGTCTCACATTTCATCTGAATAGCTGACCAGAGCCCAAGAATTCTCGCAAATTCCATCTCTCCAAAGCCCACGGATATGCGATTACCTCTTCAATAATCACTTCCTCGTGTTTCTGATCAATCCGATACCCACGAGAAAAAAAAAGAACCAACAACACCACTGATTCACCGAAGATACACTCGAGATCTTACAAGATATTTGCGGAGTCGAACAAGTCCCAGGCCATTCATCGTTGCCCGCGGCAATGGCGCACGGTTCACAAGAAACCGGTAGAACTAACCTACATCCAAGAGTAATTGGCAACCGAAAGCACCGACAGCGACAAGCGCTCAGCACAAGCAACAAAACGCCACGAAACTTTCCTTCATTGGCCTTTATGCTCGCAAGTCGCGTACAGCCCACCTCAGCAGTGGCTGTGACTGGCTGCCGGTCTGTGGTGTTGGTGTGTACAAATAACAAAGGTAAAAGTTGCATTAACCCAAATAATTTGTTTCTCTTTCAAAGAAGATGCAAAACGTATTGCTCTTGCCGTGTAATACTGCGCGGCGTGAGATGGAGTGCCGGGTAGTGTTGTCAACCCGCATGCGATACCGTCTGACGGAAGAGAAAGGCCCGCAGCCGGGTCCGGTGAAGAAGGTGTTTGAAAAATCGATTGTGTGTCTGCCGATGGTGACCTTATTTGATAAGATCGATGCAAGTGCTTGAAATCGTGCGACTGCCCGATATGGAGTGCGTTATGCAAGATTGGACGGGTGACAAGTGATTAACGAGATGGAGAGGGAATACTGGTTTTTTTCGCACATTTCGTGGGAATCGATTCGATTGTGGGAAGAGTGTTGGGGGGGATTTATGTCGCACGGGAGGATTTTGTTGGCTTAGCGAGGTGGCAAGAGGGAGGAAATGAGAAAAAGAGAGCATTTCTGGTAAGCAATTTAAAAGGCACCCAACAGAACAGTTCCTGAACCCAAAGACTTCTCAAAGTTCGCCTAAGGCCGGTGATTCGATAGAAGGTTACAGTTTAATTTCGAAGAAGGGTCCAAGAATGAGAGATCAAGGGAAAATCTATAGGAATGACATGCCATTCGGAGGAAGAAAGTAGGGACTCGCATCTAAGTTTGGCGGTTTAAGTGGGTATTCTGTCAACTGATTCAGTTGGGGATGCATTTTGACACAAATAAAATGGAAAAATGGGACTTTTCGACTACAAGAGCGTACCATGTTATGTCCTGAACGCTGTCATTTAAAATGCCTGCTCACATTCTAGTACTGGACCCAGGAATGCCTCTGGTCATACTTCGTGCCAAGAACTAAACGTAGTCGTATCTCCACGGATAGCTCCAAAACCAATGAAGCGTCCAGCGCTGGTGTTTTCGTAGATGGCGACAACATTAGATTGTACTTGCGTTCGGCTTACAATCAGAAATGTATGCGATCCTAATGGCAACTAACTATATTGTGAAGGACAGGGAGGACGGGTCAACTGGACGGTTGCTGTGTCTGTAGTGACAGGCAGACTGTGCTTAAGGCCTTACTTAAACCTTTGACCATTTTCGAGATAGTTCAGCAATGAATTCGATTGGCAGTCAAAATTCACTGAAACTCATCTGGGTCCCAGGGTACCAAGAAATCGCGGATTAACATGCTTATCAGAGGAAAGTTTCTCAGAACCTGAACCTACGCTCGGAGCACCTGCGTCTGTGGTTAGTGCTTCCTTTGATGGTAGGCCTCTCCAAAATGTAGACAGACTGAGCGTTGCAAACATCTTTCGTATTGTCCCTTGACAGAAGACTACGGATGACTTACCGGAGTAATAATGGTTCACAACACCTTTGCCAAACACTTAAATTTGCTTGGCCTAAACGAGAAGATGCGCTCTACGACGCCTGTGGAGAGGATGGCGACATGGCAGATCACATCCTCTGTGAATGTCCCGCCCGTGCTCGGATCAGGTTGTAGGTCTTCGGAGCTGGTGTGCTGAGAGCTTATATTGTAGGCCCTTCATCACAAGAGTGCCTTCTGGTCTTCCGAAGAAATTCCAGCTTGCTGCCTCGTAGTACAATGGACCAGTCTGAGTGACCCTCCTTTTTTACATCAGAATGCATTGGGTTATCCAAAACCCTTGATGGGACGCATTCATTTTCAAAATTATTCGTTTTGTAAGCTTCTGGGGCACATAAAGAATTGAACCTGTCGTAACACTGCTTGCAGTTCTGTCTGGTGGTCTGGTCTGGTGGTTCATTACTTGAAGGTATCTATTGGTTTGAGAGGTCACTTGTGGTAGTCGTCATCTTGCAAAGTGGTGGGCTACATTCTTGTTCTTTGGCTGCGGCTACAGTCCGAGGTGGTCCTGGGATTCAGCCAACGTGCCTGACCGGTCTTGTGCTAGTCCCTTCTAGCTGCGTTCACCACCTTAGGCGTGGTCTTCCTTTACCGCGTTGTCCCTCGGGGTGGGAGTCGAAGACTTTCCGGGCCGGAGTATTGGTGTCAATTCGCTCGACGTGACCTAGCCATCTGAGACAAGAGATTCGAACTACTTTGACCAGGTCGATGTAGCTGTACAGCCCGTACAGCTCAGCGTTTAGTCTCCTCCTCCAAAGACCATCCGTACGGGACCGAAGATAATTCGAAGGATTTTTCTCTCAAAGCGACCAAGTCCACTTTAGTTAGTGTCCATGCGCTTCTGCGCTATACAGCAAGACTGGGAATATTAAGGCATGACAGTGCGACGCCCTAGACGCCTCAGACGATTCAACAAAAATACCAAATTCGACACCCTAGCCTTGTCAGATGATGCCTTGGAGTTCCTGTAGAGTTACTATTTGGCCCCTAGCGGGTCCGGTGCCTGGTAACAAGGACAAACGCAGGGTGTCATCTAACGACACACAAGATATTTTGATCAAAGGTTCCGTCGAGTTTTTGAAACACCTCCTTCAGGGTCTGGCAAGGAACATTCTATGCACGCCTCGGGAGACATGATGATGAAGGCATTCGTATCCGCTGTAGAGCACCGCTTAAGGATCACTGTTGCCTGCCGAACGACGTCACTCCTTCATCGGTCATCATATGCAGCTAGTCGCTTCTTTGACAGAGGACAAGATTACGCAACGGTGTGCATGGGTTCGGGCCTTGTCAGTCTGTCGTCTGGCTTGACTTCAGCCTCGGCATGGGCTGTGATGATCAGAGACGGAGCCTCCTCAGAGGAACTTCCTGGTTGAAAGGTCTTGGGCCTGATGACCAGTCAGTAAAAGCAGGCAGACAGTCCTACCGCCGGCCGAGGCCTTTCATAGCCGCTTGGACTAACATGGTAAGAGCTGCGGCTACATTCACCTATCGGCGCCTTTTTTCACATCACATCTGTATTTCTGGGAGATCGGTGCGATCGCGTCGGATTGCTCTACAATCGGTGTGATCAATCATTGCAAGCATCAAAAGATTGCGAAGGTCTTTGGAGCCTCCAAACACGCAATGTTCTGTCGATGGCTGTCAGTTGAAGCTAGAAGCGACCCTGCCCTGTTCAAGTTTGACACTCCTTCCACCTACTACTGCTTCGGTTGAGATGCTCTTGCGAGAGAGGAACCTGAATTGGACGGGAGCCCTTGCAACTTCAGCTCCAAGTTCAACAAGCGAAAAAGAAGAGATCATGATCGATGGCCAACCAACCATGTGAGCATGCTTATAGAGTGCACTGTTCGATAGATGCTCTTTCCTTCCGCAGAAGCTGCCGAGACGAGGATAAAATTGTCCACAATCTGTTCTGTAAAAGAAATCGAAGAAAAACGCTTAGTTTTCGAGATATCGGCGATTTTGTAAAATTTGTCATTTCGGGTGACTTTGCCGACACTTTTGGTGGTCCTAGCGGTATGTTTTATGTCAGTGATCAGTGATCCCATCTCTGATCCCAAAGTTCACTGATCCTGGTCCACGTCTCATGACACCTCATTTTCTTCAACAATTTCCATTCGACGAGCCTCATTTTGGACAAGTCCCAGCCTTTGATCGAGTCTCAACCACGATCGTAATTAGCGCACAATGCCATGTCACACCAAGAATGCCTCCCCACAAGCTAAACAGTCGGGCCTTCTCCCAGCATCTCCCAACAGCTCCCAGCATCTCCCAAACATCTCCCAGCAACGAACCAATATTTCTGGTCATTAAGTGCACACGGGCGACGGCAATCTCGACCAGCATCTCTCGCATAAGGTATCCACTGTCGGAGCCGGGGGTTTCGTTCTTCCCGCAGCCGAAAGCACTGCACACACAGATGCAAAGATGCAGAGATTATGCCGTCTAACATATTGTGGAACTCTGCAAGCGTCGTAATGCCACATGCGCATGCGCGCATGCGCACGCCGCCATCCAGTCGAGTCCTCCCCGTAGTGCAATAAATTTCATTGTTCTATTCCCGATGTGCGCACTCTTAAGTTGGCCATAAATACGGTGCGACCGGGCGAATGAGCCGAATGAGGGTATCCGCTTGCCGGCCGCTCCAGGTTCGATGAACCACTTTACTATGCCATCTTACACTTTATCGCTGTTAGTGAGGCATTTCTAACTTGTTACTTGCGCTGGAACCGAAAAGCCTCTGTGTCTCGGCGACACGACGAAACCGAAGATGGCCACCAGAAGCACCAGCAACGAGTGCAACGACGACGACGACGACGACGACGTAGCTGATGTCGACAACGATGGCAATGGCGACTGTGCAGACAAAAAGATTGTAACTTCTGCATTGCTGGTTGCCTCGTCTATTGTGTTCGGCCTCTCCGCTGGGCGTGTGTTCTGTTTTTGTTCGCCTCTTCCTTGTTCTCTCTGGTTGACTAGGCTGTTACAGTCGCCGCAGAGCTCTCCGGTCGTTATTTCACTTTTCCTCCTCCGAGGGATCCAGCCCGGTGCCCGGGTAGGCAATATGTCCACAAAGGTAAATTGCTACAAATGCATATCTTAAATAGTTCCAAGCAGCGGCGTGGAGCGGTGGGCCGGCGGGCCGACGGGCCAGCGATAGAATGAACATTCCAAGATCAAGGAAGCGGCGACGCGGCGCGCTGCTTTGGATACGGTACCCGTGTGTTCGCGCGGCTGTCCCCTTGTGAGAATTCACTTCCAGCCCGACCGAGGCACACGGCCCCGCTGCGCATAAAGTTTTATGGAGTTATAAATAAAGTGGCGGCCGCGGCGAAGGGAGGAACTGCGCAGAACGCGTTTCGGTTGGCGAAAGTGTACTTTCCTTGGGAATGGGCCTCGGTGGCAGGGTATGCGTGCAGCGATTAAGAGATTTGCCAAAGGCCAGCGGCCAGGAAACAGGTACGAACGGGGTTGGCTGTAGTGGCACTCATTGGGTCAGTTCCCTTTGCGTGGAATTCTGAATTTCGACGGAAGACGTGACGAGTGTTGTCGACTGAGAGCTCTTTGAACTCGACAAGCATCACCGTAAGCTTGGGCCCATCGACGGCAGAAACGAGGCATTCTTGAGCGGAGAGGATGACGACGGCGAGATCGTCAGATTTGCAAGGGCCTTGGAGACTTATTGGGTATGTCACCGTGGTCCTGAGGTGCACGCATCATCTTAGAGCGGCCAATGAAATCGAATCCTCTCTTCAGCTGGATCGGGAGCAATTTGCGATAAAAATCCATGATTTCCGCAAGAATCCGTTGATAATGCCATCCTAGGCACATCGAGCCACTGCTGAGAGGGTCTCTTCAAATCTAAGCCACAATCTTCGGTGCAGAGCCCAAGTGATCGCGTCGTCCAATAAAACTATAGAGGCAGGCGAGGGGACTATTCTGTCGAGTCCCTTAGAGCCTTGATGTTGAAGACTGCAAGCAACATTGACGCTCAGAGTCAGACGCTACCTGGAATGTCGACAGGAGATGGACGACAGATCTCGATCTCCTCCAACTGACCACTGATTCACTCAAGACGAGGCCCAAATTAATTTGCAGAAAAAAAAGGAACTTGCTTCGATGGGATAACGCAGTAGACACTCAAGTTAGACGGATGAAGCCAAAGATCAGCGATTTCCGTGGAAGTCGCCGGGAGGATTGGTTGGTTAGTGGTAGCTTTGGCTCAAGCGATGTACAAGTGGCGCAGTTGAGCGCCGTTTTGATACCACCAGTCAACCAACTGTGCGTACAAATCAGCTCCCTGAAGACCAACGTTGCTCTAGGCGCTTCTTGGTTGAGGCTCAGGTAGACCTCTTTTCCATCACACTGGGCCTGTCAAACGGTTGCTAATTAATGCCTCTTCTCAGCCAGAATAGCTTCCATGTCCACATAAGGCCCTTTGGGTAGAAGCAAGTATCGAGACAGCTTCGATCAACAAATTCGCTGCATTTCATGAGTCAGAAGGCCAACTGGCAAAATGGACTCAACTCTGTGGACTCTGAAATCCGCTTCAAAGTGTATCAGTGAAGCTCCATCCACTCGAATGGCCGAACATGTCGGCATGCGTAAGACGTACGCCCCATGAAGTCTCTCAGTCTGAGTTCATGCTGCACTCCATTGCTTACAGTCGTTGAGGACAGCCATAAACCCACCAAATTGGCAACAAAAATGACCATCAATTTACATAAAAGCGACGGAAATTGCCTTGACAGAGCTCTCATCATTGTCAAGGTTCACCATCCCACCCACGCGTTTAAAATCATCGCCTCAACACAAGATCACCATTCTGATCACGTTTCCCATTGCCCTTGTCCTCCATCGCGTTGTCTCTCCTCTTTCTTCATTCACATCCACTTCTGGACTGGAGAGGCCATCAGTTTCACTAATTGACCAGCTATTGACTCACACCACGTCCAGACACATTTTGGTTTAACACGCAAAAAGAAACCACGTTCGGGGCTTTCGACAAAAGAAACGACCACAAGTGGTCGACGGCTGGAGGCGATCGCCCGAAGTGGACACCACTCAACTGGATCTGGCGTTCTGGTTGAACGAGCGAAACAGATGTTAAGCGCTGAAGTCATTTGTTCGAGCGTTTTATTGAGGATTTTGACGGGTGTTTGATTCCCTTTCCTTTCCATTCCTCAGCTGACCTTGAATCGAAATTAAGAAAGTTTGTCACTTCAGGTGAATGTGCAGGCAGTCGCCACGAAATAGTCGCCGGAGCGTCGAATGTCTAAACACGGAGGAGAAACACTTCAATCTTCTAAGGCAGCTCAAAAATATTGCTATTCCGTCGCTTGTCTGATGTCCGAAATAATTGGGGTCACATAGCACACTCCTGTGGCACCTCAGCAGAAAAATCAAAATCGGACGAATTGAAGGATGGCCGATGTCAGAACTTATGAGGGACTGAGTGAAGAGTAATCAGAAGAGACCCATCCTCTGTGGCGTCTGGGAGAGGGGCTGTTTGGTACCAAGGTTCGTAGGTTTGAAGGCCACGCAGCTCGTCAGCTTCAGATCAATTCAGCCACAAGCTGGTAGAAGAATCCATCCACAGGTTGAGAGTGCAGTACTGTCTGTCTATTCATCTCCGGAGTCCGGCACATACTTGTGAACGAAGTCACATTGTGGTGGACATTGATCGAGGGAGCTGTGAATGGCAACCTTTCGTATGCCTTATCGGAAGATCACAGTCCCTTTCCTTGGACTGAACTGGCTTGTACGTGTTCCTAGCTTGGACTAGCTTGGAAAGGTTGGTGAGCCATCAAGTAATTCGTCCGATGACACCTCGTTTCTGGACCGATTCTTGATTAGTTTGTGGCACCCATGGGATGATGCGATCCTCAGAGCCTTGTTGCCCGAGGCGCTGAGTGATCGATTGGTCTGAGGACGATTGTGGACGTTGCAACGAGATTAGGAGAAGACATAACCGCGAAATTCGAGCGCATGAAAAACTAGCAGCTGGCCAGCATGATCTTTGAAACCATGCCACTTATTTCGAAAAGGAGATGAATCGCAAACCAAAGCTTGCCATCACCAAGCAAAGGGAAGGCAGCATAGTACCAGTTTCAAGCTGTTTCTGGCCATTCTTTAATTCAGCAAGACACGATTAAGGAATCTTCTCTATTCAAAGGCGTCCCCGCGATTCATCAACACCACCACCTGTCGCAAAGGCGGTCCCTAGTCAGTACTTGTCTTGCACCACCGGGAACTGACCTCCTTCTGTTGCGTGGAATTCATGGAACCACCAAAAGACCTTAAGGAGCTCCACTTCTCATTCAGTTGGTCGACCCATGCCACCTCTAGTCAGGTCACCAGTGCCAACGACTCGCCTTGTTGTTTGTTTAGAGACAAAAGCGCACAACTTGAGTCTCAGACGATTGTTGCAAGCAAACGACAACGACAACGACCAGTTGGACTATAATTGCTTTTGTAATTAGCGGCATGTTACCCGATGGACAAGATAGAAGGCATTTCTACGCCGTTGTTGGCATTTCTGTTTGCTCATATCACGGCACGGAGGAGGATGACCGAGGGTAATTATAGACTCGGACTTGTTCTGAGCGGGAGAACCTGTCCGCGGTGGACTTTCTATTTGCGCACTTATCACACAGGGTTGCTGTTAATGTGTATTTTGTCAACTGATTGCTGGAGGAGAGGCAATGCACGCGATCGGTTCATTTTTAGAGTCATCATCGTTGTCGTCCGGTTTTTGAATGGACACGAGGAGGTGGATGGATTTGGACTGGACTTGGAGGCATTTAGGGCGAATCCGATGGATGGTGTTCGAAGGAGACGACGAATGTCTTTCTCTAGACGGACTAAGGATGACTGTAGGTGAAGGGCCTTATTTTGGCTTTGGCTTGGTGAATAGGAGGCTCATGTGTACACGTCCCGAGAGTGGGAATCTGAGGAGAAGGTGGGATGTATGGATAATGCGGTCTCTTATAGATCCTTATTCACTCCATGGTACCATCATAAATTTGGCAAACATTTGTTCTTCTCAGACGTCAGCTGGTTGACTATTTCCGCTCTGCTCCATCTCTACTGTGACCAGGACTGGGCTGGAGTCGTCTTAGACAAGGACTAACAACGTTTGGGTACCACTGTTTGTCAGAAGGCTTGACGGAAATGAAGCTCGAATCCTGGGTGATCGCGGAGGAAAGGCAGCTTCAGTGTTTCTGTCGTTCCTCTAGTCCAACAAGGAGTTTAAGGAATCATCACTATTCACAGGCGTCCCCAAAATTCGTCAACACCACGGCCTGCCGCAAAAGCGGTCGCAAGGCGGTATCTCCGACTATGGCGCCGCATAGACTCTAAGAGCTTAGGAGTCACAGCATTAAATATGGTGACGTCCCATGTCGGAGCTTCTTCTTCCTCTTATGGCGCTACAGTTCGGAGTGAACCTGGGCCACAGCCAACATGTCTCTCCAGCTGGCACGATCCTTAGCCAGCTGCCCCCAATCTCGCACTGCAAGTCGATTGAGTGCGCCATCGGCTTCGTGGTCGTTGACTACGGATATCGGCGCTGAGCGCTACAGTCCGGAGTAAATCTCGGCCTCAGCCAACAAGCCTGTCCTTTGAGGTTGAGGTGGGTCTCCACTTGAGTGCGCCATCGGCTTCGTGGTCGTCCTCTATTGCATTGTCGAAGACTACGGATGTCGTAGTTTCAGCTGGTCTACGCCCCCACTTGTTGCTTTAAGAGCACAGTCTTGGTCTTGTAAAAGTCATGTCAGGGCAGCTCATCGTCCACCAGAGTGCTTTGTGAGGCACACTGCTTGTCCGTAAGATTGACTGATACATGTTGCCAGCAAGCCTTCTGTGAGACACAACTGAATCACATTGAAGACGCTCTGATAGGGTGATAGTTGCTGTTTTAACACCATTCTCGAGAAGATCGTGCGGCACTCAAATGTCAACACCAGAGGCACGATCTTCCACAAATCTGTGCAACTGCTCGCATATGCCGATGACATTGACATTACCGGAAGAACTCGACGGGCTGTCAGTGGGGCGTTTGTGGGCATCGAGAGGGAAGCGGCTAAGTTGGAGCTTGTGGTTAATGAGGGTAAGACAAAGTATATGCAGTCTACGAAAAAGGTCCACCAACACCGAAGTCTTGGACAAAGTGTCACAAAAGACAGACACAGCAGTCGATTTAGACTTTGTCTATCTAGGCTTAGGAAATGAAGGATAACCCTGGCTAATCGCTGTGTCGACTTAGGCGGCAATTGATTAATAAAGCCCTGTCTCGGAAGACCAAGCTGTCTCTCTACATAAGACCATTCCTGCTGTATGGCACAGAAGCATGGAGAATGTCAAATGCGGACAAAGTGATGCTTGTCCACTTCGAGAGGAAAATCCTTTCAATCATATTCGGTCACGTTTGCGAAGGAGGAGAAGATTGAATGCGAACTCTATGGGCTGTACAACGACTTTGGCGAGTGTCTTGACTCAGGTTGGCTAGGTCATGAACAGAGAATGGACACTTACGCTTCGGCTTGGCAAGTTTTCGAGGCCAATTCTGAACGACAGGGCGGTGGATGAATACCTCGCCTCTGATGTCGTAAGCAGCTGGAAAGAGATCTGCTGGTGCTGCAGGTGCTCCAGGTCCACCCCGAAATGCAGCCCCACGCAGAGAAGAAGAAGTTGAATCGTCTGCTTCCAAGCTCCCACTGCCGCTTGTTGAGAACTCTTGGCTTCATGAATTGATTGAGTCTAGAGTGAGGCTCAGGTCCTGCTGATTTCACTTTCGGTCCTTTTTCTCTTCTCTGCATGAGCCACTTGTAAAGTTTGGACCAAGGTGTCATGTGATCCGTGCTGATCACCAGAAGTGCGTGACCGTGACGTCTGTCATCTCCCCCATAAGTTAGCCTAAACCGTCTTTACGGAGCCACGCCTAGGGGGACCAGTCGTTCTCGTGGAAGTCAAGAGAAATGTGACACAAAAGAGTAAACAATTGCAGTCTGAGCCAGAGTCTTGGCCTTCCTTCTCGACTATCTGGGCACAATGGAGACAACTAGTTGGTCTAAGTGAGCCGTGGTCTCAAGAGCTTCTTCTACCAAGAACCAACGGATCGTTCAGTGTGCCTTCGCTGCCCTAACTCTGATTGACGCATGCCAACCAAAGCTTCTCTTGAATCGCCTCTGCCGTGGTGTTGATGTTACTCAACTCTCGCGTCTACAGATCCACAGAAATAGTGTCGCATTTTTATACCGAAACACCAACTCAATACACGATCCCAGTGGAGACAGAGACATGGAAGTCTAGAGGCAACGGCGGGTTCAAGCAGCCATCCCATGTTCCAGTTCAATCAGTGATTACTTCGGAACCTTGTCAACTTCTTCGTCACTCCATTTCTCACACCCAACCAGATTCCCCTTGAATCACGACATCCTCAAGCTGAGCAGCAAGTGAGTGGATTCCGAAAACAAACCTGTCTCACACTCATAGCCCACCAGACTCTGCATCCAGATCTTATCGAGAACTCGTCTCCGAGCCGTTGCCCGTCCGCGTCAACGACACCACCTGAAAGTTGATTTAAATCAAAGATAAGCCTCCATTAATGGTTCGTTTCAGAGAAAGTGTGTGTCTGACAGACGCCAAGAATCAATCGAATCCACCTCGTTCCGTTCTCATTTCGCTTGCAAAAATTACCATTCTGAATGACGCGTTAGCACTTTCATTTCGCCGTCAAGACGAGCCTGAAACACGTTCGAACGAACGTTGAGCGAGTGGAACCCTTCAACGGTTAATTACCCAAGAACCTTATCTATTCCACTCAAGCGTGCCAATCCATCAACGCGAAAACAAGAAGAGACCCATCAGCCATCAGGCACCTGCATCTCCCAGTGCCCACCGGATATGCTAACGAATGTGCAAACTGAAACAGAACCGCTTCCCCTGTACCAGCATATCTCCGTCACCGGCTGTCGGTCAGTCACCCCAGCACACCACAGCACATAATGAAGTCGTCACGAGTACAATTTGCTGTGCATACTTCTCGTTCTCGTATCGTCGAGGCGATAAAACTGTCGTCGTCGACACTTGGTGCTTAGCACTGCTCACTGTTCCCCTGTTCGTGTCATCTCCGTCGACCAACACCCAGAGTGCGTGTGTTTGAAAGTGAAATTCATCAAAAATCCGAACGACACAAGGTCTGCGTGGTCACCCCTGCGGGAGGTCACATTCTAAACCTCCTCTCACCGTCTCATTAATTTGGCATTTCTCTTTTTTTTTCTTCCAGATAGACGACGAGTAACCCTCCAAGCGAACACAAGGTAAGTGTGGCGACGCGCCGGGGAAATCCAATCGATTCTGAGTGAATGGCGGGCGAATGAAAGTTTTTGTTCTTCTCCCGATGACAGGTGAACGTGTGAACATGGCGTGTTGTTGACAACGCATATCACGTCTGCCAAGGCAGCGCGCACACAAAAATCGACGGGAAATGTGAAAATATTGCCGCCAGATGCTGTGCTCCGGGGTTCGTGGAATTGTGTCAGTAGAATATTTCTTGTGAGGTTTATTTTTTTTGTGTATCCCGGGGTTCGCCTTGTTTGGGGGAATCGACTGGGACATGCGGAGATGTGGTGATGTCACGTGACAGACGGGGGAAATGTTTGTGATGAAAGCAGGTCGACCTTGTTTGCCATGAAGACGGCTGTCAAGCAGAACTCTTTGATCACAACTAGACCGTGACTTGACTAAGAAGTTGCATTCTATGAGAGATGTTTGGCTTGGAGCTCTGGTCTTTTTGACTTTTTTCCATTTTCTTGAGAAACGCGCAAAGTAGGAGCCAGGCATCTTCCCTCCTAGTTGATCGTTGAATAATGCTAAGACTCAAGCTCGGCTCTAAGAAGTAGGATCATTCGCCTTCCGCCTTCCCGTATTCCGAGCCCGTGCAAGCATCATTCGCCTTCCCTCCATCAACGACAATCAATAGAGAGATCTCGGGTTCAACTCTCAAGGCAGGCAAGAGAAGCCATGTTAATCCGCAAGGCAGTGTCGATGGAGTCAGTGACAAGGTACAAGGCGTTTGTAAGCAAATTTAAGCCCTTTCTGGACGCAGAGGCATGGATAGTTATGACGAGCTGATGGAGAAGTCCTTGGTCTCTTCGAGCGTCGCGATTCAACGAAAAGTGACTCCCTATCCAAGTTCTAAGGTGTCAAGGTCATGTTCACGGAAAACAAATAACAGCCAGCACAGCCGACAGACGACTACGACTGTGGTTCGCACTCATCATCGGCCACTCAACCATTCTCAAGGAATTCAACTACCTTCCTAGCGACACTGACCGCCTAATACCCCAGGCCTGACACCCCAGGCTATCTTCGCGAAGAAATTCTCGATCAGCATTCCCTCCAGATCGGACTGGATCTCTGACAGGCAAACGTTGGATGATCCTCGGCGTACTTTCACAGAGGCCGTCACTTGGCCTAAAACGGTCACTCAGTCTAGTCTGACTCAGCAAGCACTCATTAAGGACTCTCATAGGAGTCATAACCGGGCGCTGTGCAATTGGCACTCATGCTCGCAGTCTGGGTGTCCCATATAAAGATTTCTGCAGAAGCTGCATCGATGACGAGGAGGAAGAAAGCACACATCACCTTCTCTGCTCCTGTCGTAGGTTCCTGCATCTAGGAGCCTACTCCTTCAGCGGCCGCAATGAGCTAAACAGCGCCAGCATAGCTCAGCTAAATCGCTTCACTACAAGCACCAACTGGTTCTGATGTTAGGAGAAGTCAGTCCGCGTGGCTCTGGCCTAAGTGTGACCTCCCCTAGCAGACAGCCACTATAACCTAACCTAACCTTATTCTTGTATTCATATCCTGTTCGAAGAGCCTTTGTATTCCGAGCCCGTGTAAAGTATTCGATAGACGCCCGCGTTTGTGATGGGCTGAGGATCATTCTGGTCTTTTCTTGGTCTGCCAGATAGTGTACAAGATCATCGCTTAAACAGACGATGTCGCCATTGTGGCCTCTATGAAAGACTTATCCACGATCAGAGGTATCATGCAGCCGGCCTTCTTTAAACTCGAATGCGGCTTTCGAAGCTAGTCCTCTTCACCAAGATAAATAGGAACCCTGGCTTCGATCATCTCCAAGAGTGTTGTAAACCTGAACGACAGCATAAACTAACCAGGGACCTGTCACATGGGCCTTCACAGCTCAAACAAAAAAAATAGGTGGCCAGAAGCTAGCTTTCACAGCAACCACTCGTATTGTCAATCTCGCACGAGTTCAAGACCACAGCTGTATACTGCTGTAGAGAGGTTCAAACGGGTCCGCATTGTCTACTGGCTATTCACATCGACATTCGAGTCGCAAGGTGTACTGGGCTCGACATGGACCTAAACTGGAAGCCCCTTAACAGGGTGACGCGCTCTTGCATCAGCAGGGGAGTCAGAATAGCCCCTTTCATATCAGTGATCATACTGCAAACTCCCCAGTCTCTTGCCGATAGACCTAATCGCCAGAGAGTCTGCAAAATAACCCGACGACACCCACCTCATGACACCTGAGCCTCTCTTCGAGAATAATTTCTCGCCCGATCATGCAAGGAGTCTGAACACCGGGCGTTGCACGGTCCTCTGAGAATTCAACAGATTTATCGAAGGCGGGTCTTTACGCATGTGCGTCTATTCTCTCTCTTCAAGTCTTCAGGCAGAAAGTACATAGAATGAGGAAGCTCTGTCGTGGCTAAGAACTATGTGACATTAATTCCAGATATCGCCATCTCTTGTGACAACCAGGCGGCGATCGAATCTCTGAACGCAGGCACTTTCAACTCAAAGACTGAATGGCCGTCTGCCTCTTAACGCTTTGGCATCATGTGAGGCCGTGAAACTGTGCCATTCTAGAGAACAGTGAAGCACACGAACTCGCTAAAAAGGGCTTTGCATCAGATGGTGGTCCGGATGGTAGCCTCTCATTGATGTCTATCGCTGCAGCAAAACGTAAGCTGAAGCGTACTTCTTCTTCGTGTGGCGCTACAGTCCGGGGTGAACCTGGGCCTCGGTCAGCACGATCCTTAGCCAGCTGCCTCCAATTTCGCACTCCAAGTTGGTTGAGGTCCTTCTCCACTTGAGTGCGCCATCGGCTTCGTGGTCGTGCTCTTTTGCGTTGTCCCACTGGTTCGGAGTCGAAGACTCTTCGGACTGGAGCAGTGTTGTTCATGCGCTCAACGTGGCCTAGCCATCTTAGGCGTTGAATCCGGAGACGCCTGTCGCTGTACAGCCCGTTGAATCTTCTTCTCCAGGAACCTTCAACGCAAACAGGACCAGAGGAATAACTTTTCTCTCGAAGAGACCAAGTGCGTCTTCATCCGCTCTTGAGGTAGTCCAAGCTTCCGCGCCATACAGCAGGACAGGGATGATCAAGGTCTTCCGAGAGTGGGGTCTACTACTCAATTGCCTCTTGAGCCCAAAGAAACAGCGGTTGGCAAGAGTTATTCTTCGTTTAATCTCGGCACTGATGTTGTTCGCACTATTAACTTGGGAGCCAAGGTAGATGAAGTCCTTTACTACCTCGAAGTTGTAGCTGCCTATGGTGACGTTCTGACCGAGTCGTCGATGTTGTGTGTCTTTGATTTGCCCTCATTCACCGCTCGTTTCAATACAAGCGAAGCGTACTGACGTCACTGTTTAAGCCTACTCTCGACTGGATCTCAGAGTTCTCCTAGAAAAATTAGCACTCACATCTGCTCTTGATTTGGTCTAGGCGAGGTCTAGAGGAACTCCGTACTTGCATTGCCCTCGCCTCCCGATGAAGGTGTCACCTAAAATCCTTCTACTTTAACAACCTGTCTGAACTAAGTAGCGCAAGTGTCGGTATGGGCTCATATGGATCCGTGAGGTAAAACAACGGGTCTATACTGGCTGGCAACCACTGTCGCACACTCAGAACACATCCCCTCAGAGTAAGTGACTACGTTCTATGTATTCAGGACGTTCGAGAGAAGTATTATGTGTCAGCTTGACCTAACGACCAACAAATTAAACCCTATGCTATAATAGATACTTCGTTTCGTTAAATTTCGTTGAGTTTCGTTAAGTTTCGTTAACTTTCGTTGAGTTTCGTTAAGTTAAGTTGAGTTTCGTTTGCTTTTTCGGGAGTGAAAGTAATTTATTCGACAAAACAACGTACGTACATTGAAATTTCACGAACCTTCTAACTACTTTTCGTTCGGTTTTGACAAAGCCTTCAGCCCGCTTGGAGCGAATTAGAATTCAGCCAATAATCGTCATTGATACGATCTACCGATGACCATTGGACCATTGGGACTCTTATCGCCCTTAATCGAAGATCTCCAAGTTCGTGATTATTTCCTTTTTCTTCCACAACGCCGACAGTCTCTGTCCTCTGCTGACCCCCACTGGCCACTGACCAGTGAAAAGAACCACAATCGATTGCGACCTCCAATCCCGGTTTCATGGCCGATTGAGGTCAGCCGACTGCTGCCGACAACTGACCACTCGACTGTGTTCTGCAATGCAGATCAATTTCCAACCCGTCTCGGCTCACACTTGAACTCCTGTGCATATTCACTGCCCCCCCGCAAACCGCATTCCGTGACGCTCCAAGTGCACACTTGTCCCGCGCTCAAAACTGACCCAGTTCCAGTGGTCGCAAGAGAAAATCCACCTCGAAACGTACAACAACCGTGAAATGATTTCATTTCTGCGATAATTTCCATCCGACGTGTCATCTCTGCAGTCCGTCCGCCGCTCGACATGCTTCAGGGTCAGACTAGAAGCTGAAGCGCATAGAAATGCACATTTGGCCGGCTGGCCCGCTTCACCTTTGTCCGGCTGTCATCTCTGCCATCGACTCAAAAGCAAGCCACACACTGACGCCGGGAAACCTACTTTAGTCTGCCCGAAAGAAAGCGCCCGGCCACGACGCTGGCCATCCGTCCAAGCGGCATGACAAGCCGATTAAAGCTCTTTTCGCGCGATTTCAGCACATTTTTGCGCGGCCAGGTATATGGCACGACGGCTCGTCGTCTGCGGCGCTGGGCGGCGGACCTGATTCCCGGCCGATCGGTGGCCGCATTCGTATTCCATGCGGCGGGCAGTGGCGTGTTAACCCAGTTACACATTTTCTTTGTGGAAAAATTTGTTGTGTGCGACCGTGAAATGAATACGAAATGGCTCCGCGTCGCCGCTGCGATGAGTGGGGTTTGATTTGGCATTTTGACGACTGGACTGAGGCTGCGCCGCGGTGCGGAAGAAGACCGCATCGATGGCGATCGGGGATCTTCTGACATAAATTTCACACGGTGCGTGCTCTTATTCGTGCGGTGGCTGCCAGTCGTGGGCTGCTGTGTGATGGGAAGATTGGCTCCTGTGCGCTTAACGATGTGACCTCATTCGGATGACGCTGATTTGTTGCAGCGACGGGATTTGGAATGACACACACTCGAAGGGGGTACTGATCGCACGCATTTGATCCCCAAGACGTGCCCACCAGCAGATGGTGTCGGACAAGCCACATAACACCGGGAAGCAAAAGAGTCGAACTCAGCAACTGGTGGCATGGGCTTGGGATTTTGAAGCGCTAATGGGGCACTAATTTGGTGGTCCCTGGCGTTGTGGGTATGTGCGTCGAGCCCAACCTGGTCTGGGCGACAAAAAAAATGTTCACCTCCAAGAGTACTCCTGCCTAGAAAAAGGTTCTCAAACTTGGCCGTTCGGAGTCGACGTAAAACTGTAGGCCCCTTCCACACGTGAAAGCCCGCACGACACTAGTGGTTGTTAAGTAGCGTTAGTAGTTAAGACTACGATCAGGAAGCAAACCCCACGATCCCTCAGTCCCTCTTTATTAATTTAAAATGTATCCAGGAAGTCGTCCAAGTGCGAACGACTTAGCTGACTGGCTTCCATCTCCACCTCCACCTCCACGTCCGTGATAGCATCCACTTAAGCAGCGTCACGTCACCGACACCGACACCGGCACAAAAGCCGCGCTTGCATCATTAATCACCGCTTTGTGCTGGCCCGGCAATCGGATTCTATGCGATACCTCATTTCCTCGTTCACAGCTAGTCCCAACTGTCTCGCGATGGTTTTAACTGTTCACGTAAAGTCTCTCTCCCAAGAGATTTTAATTCTAACCCAGATACCGGGTTGCACCTGCTGCTGCTGGGCCCGGCGGCAGTGCACATCTGCATCGCCATCATCGTCTCCCTCTTCGCCACGGCATCACATTCATTTTGCATTCGCGCGACGCGCGAACCGGAAAGAAGCAGCCGTCTGCAGCCAAATCTAGTCGCGTCCATCTGCTGCGATGGGAGATAAATTGAAAATTTCAGATGCGCGCGAAATTGCCTAAAAATCAATGCTGACCGCGGGTTGTTGGCCTGTTCTGGGTCATCTAGCGGGTACTCGCGGTCTCCCACCATAAATGGTATTTTCTTCATTTTCTCTTCACTCCTCGCACCGGTGCATGGATGGGACCTGCCCGCCCCGGGGAGTGTGAGAGTATCTCATGCTCGTATCTATTGGGATTAAGGTGGTTTATTTTCGTTCTTGATTGGTGGCGTTTGTGAGGTGTGGCACAACGTGATGATGACTCTGTTCGGTTTTTTTCTCTTCTCTCTCTCCGCCCGTCATTTACATCGATTATCACATTAATTGTGTGTATCGCATGTGCACGCGGCCGACGGGGCTGACACTGAGCTGCATAAATCGTAATTATCGGTTTTGTATTCGGTCAACCGGTGGGATTACAGCGCGTAAGGGACATGGTTTATTTGATTATCGGCTTAATGCTCTTAACTGTGATGTGGTGGGGGTTCGATGGTGGACGTGACGTGCTGTGGAGGGACACCGATGGTGGACGTGACGTGACGTACTGGTGGTGAGGTCCAAATTTGAATAAAATGCAGCAACCTTGTGAACGACGATGCATCGCATGGAACCAACTGTCGTGTAATTCGTTAACCTTGTGGGATGTCATGGAGAAGAGTTATTTTCCAAGAGTCCAGGCGATTTTTAACCAAAATCAAAGTGATTCCAGAGGAGGCAACTCCCATTGTGCCATTCTCTGACTTAGGTAGGTAAGTGGTCACTAGGTGGTGGCACATAGTCCGTGAATAGGACGGAATTTTTCTTGATGTCGTTTAAATTGTTCTAAAAGTAGACGCCCAACGTGGCTTTCCTAGTCGGGCCGAAGGCACGCCAGTCACCGAGGAGGTGTTGGGTTGTTTTCCTCCTCATCCTCGCCTCGGCAGCTTCTACAGCAGTCGTTAGAGAATAGGCCTAGTCCTTTTGCGTGGAGGTCTAATAGGCAGAGCCCGGTAATCACGGCAGTACTAATTTTTGATCTCTTAAGGGACATCGGTGGAGGCCCGTGGCGTTGTGGGTATGTGCGTCGACCCCAACCTCGACTTCGTAGGTTCAATTCCAGCTCTGAGCGACAAAAATAATTTTCACGGCCCCACCTCTTTCGAGTCACTGCCAATGCTCAAAGAGGACTTCGGTCTAGAAGAAGCTTCTCAAACTTGGCTGTACGGAGTTGGCATAAAACTGTAGGTCCCTTCCACTCCTCTTGAGAGAACAATAACACGCGCAACACGAGTGGTTGCTGAGAAGCTAGGCCCTGGCCCCCTACGGGCTGTAGCGCCACCCATATTATATTATTATTATATTATATAAGGGACATCGGACTAGTTGATCTTTTGAGAGTGCTACACAGTCATTTGGTGTCTATTTTCTGAACGGGAAGTTTATTAGTCTGTAGTTGAAGGTACCTATAGGGGTACCTTTGTTACCAGAGATTCCATCAACAGGCTGTCTAGTGGTGCGTTGAGCGTTTTTATACTGCTTTGCAGTTTCCCGCCATGTCTCTGTAGCGTGGCACCAAACACAGGCGGCGATTGTTAAACCGCTCGGACGTCGTGTCGTTCAGAGAGGCGCTGCAGTCGAATGTTGCTTATGAGTTTATAGAGAACGACTGAATTATTGCGTGGCAATCGGTAATGACACAGATGTGGCAAATATCACGATCCACCTTAGCCAGGACAAGGCCTTGCTGATCGCCATTACTTGCACTAAGTAAGACACTGCAGTGATTACTTGCGGACCACAGGTCTCTGTCCGGAATCGGGTTCTCGAAGTTGTTCTCTGAAAAGTGTTGTGGTGAAGGGTGGGCTAGGTGCGTACCTATGGACACACACAAATCCATCACATATGCTTTTAAGCGAACTGCACAGCTAGTAGCTGTTGCGGTGGTGGGCCGACACAGTGGGTCATGGTGCTTGCCATGAAAACGAACATTTCAAACGAATCACTTTCAGTGGCTTAAGGTGAGCATGCTTTAATTAAGTGTCCACTAGCGGTGGAGTCAACGTCAGATGTGGAATTCGTGATGAATCTCCTGAAAAGGCATTTTCACCTCATCTCCACAAACTGTCTGAAGACAATCTCTCATCAAATCTCAGATTAGAGGAGCCTACTGCAATGGCAACTGCGAGGGTGACGTTAGACAAGCTAACCAGTAATGCATGCAACAAGCTATTTACTTACTCTGCACTCTACGATCCATGGTGGTCTAAGCTTGTCTAAGCTGCCTTTCATTGTTGACGGTCCAGACATTCAGACCAAGCTGTTTCCGCGATCACTTGGTTTCTATGCCGGAGGTTCAGTCTTCTCCTTCTCGAACCAGGAGACTCGGCTTCGAAGACCCTCTTAGCTGGAGCGTTGATGTCCCTGCGCTCGATGTGGCCGAGCCAGTGTAGTCGACGGATTTTAGCCTTCCAAACTACGTCCACATCATGGCACAGCACGGTGAGTTCGCGGTTATGTCTTCTTCTTCAATTGCCTTCCTCGATAGATTAGTCAGATGAAGAATTTTTCTTTCAAAGCTTGCTGCCTTCGAATCATCTCTCGAAGTTTTGCTTAGCGTCCAGCTATAGGTTTTATTTTATTCCTTCGAGTCAGGAGGTTCGAGCCCAGTTGTGGTTGTTAAGACGATTCTACGTCTCATCTCCACTTTAATGTCATTCGTTTAGTTCACATTAGCCCCGAGGTAGACAAACGCCTTCACTAAGTCAAAATTGTTGCTGTCGATTGTGACGGCGAGTTGGCCTAGTAGCCTAGCCTGGTAACTCTCCGATGCTGCCTCAAGTCAGACAGCGAAGGCACTAGCAACACCTTTTGGGAATCTCTCGAGGAAATAATAAATCAAACCAACCAACCAAGTCGCTTTCTAAACTCAACAGGATGGTACTAAAAATCGGTTAATGACGTACGGAATGATAAACAAAATAGAGCTTTGATATCAAACAGCCCCTAGTGCTGATTGAGTTCTCCTAGAACCAAAAATCGCAAGACGTGCGGCCATGAATTGAGAAAGTTGCTCATGTCGGGGACTAAAGCAAGAACCCTGCGTCGACACACCTCTTCACTATCAAAGTGAGCCGTAATTTCTTATGCTTCCAGCATCCAGTAGCAGGTCTCTACACCAATTGACCTGAAAAGACCAACTGTTGAGGTGACCAAGTTCTCTGCTATTTGGGTGGCAGCTGGTCAGTCATTCACACTTCCATTTCATGTTTTGTGCTCCAGCCACTTTCCGTTTTAACCCAGAATCCACATCGCACGAGAACTACAAGCCATGTCGTCTTGTCGCATCTCTGAGTGAAAGGAAAGAGCTCACCAATTCCACTTAAAAATGCATGTCACCACCGTAAATCCTAAACTCTCCCATAAACAAACCAGTTTAACGGTCCAAACTCGTCTCCCTTTCCTTCAACTAATGCATGCATACGAATAAATTTGCTTAGGACCCTTCACTCGGCGCGCGGCAGTGAAAGTTCTTAAGCCACCTTTCTTCTGTTGTCACTTTTTGTTCGTCTCACTAACCGACGTCTTCTTTTTTCCTCTCGTTCCAGGTGAGTCCGAAAAACATAAACAAATCGAATCGTAAGTACAGCACTCATCTCATTCATTAATTATCGCCGCCCATCATCGGCCCTCGGGGAAGCAACGTCGTTCATCGATGGCGCCCGACCGAAGGCCCTCGCACTAATCACATCCATCCAGGATCTCGCCGTAAACATTCGGCGGTGTCCTCGGGCGAGGTTGGTTTAAGCGCGGTCGCTCACCTCGAGGCACCTCGCGCTTGGAATGTGATGTGGGTCAGAGAGAGAGACCAACGGTCAGTGACCCGCTCGTTCGTCGTTCTCTAGGATCACCGAGCATGGCAGATGGGCACACGGCGGCGTGGTGGAAAGGGAAATGGAATTACGCGTGCGTGGACCGTATCCTGTTTCCTGATTTGATGTAATTGCCGGCGAGCATGCGATGCTGGCAGTTGATGGGGGTTTCTCTTTGATTTCGAATGGGATTTGAAATGAGTTCTGGCCGAGGACTCTTGGGAGAAGATTTATGCGAATGCGAGAGCGTGCATCATGCAAAACGTGCGGAGGGAGTGACAGGAATGCAGTTGACTCTTCTAGGCGGAGACACGCTATCACTTGGCGAATATTCCTTGATTGTGGCGATCGTTTCAAAGGGGGCTTCAGGATTAGTGAAATGTTTTCGACGCGTATTCAAATTCCAACAAGAAATCCACTGCGTTTGTTAATCGACGGAATACCACATGTGCTGGGAAATGGTCAAGAACTAGGACTAGACCTCCTTCCGTCGTTTATTCCAAAAGCAGACCTTGGACCGGCGGAGCCCGCCCGTTAAGACGAGGTTAAGACGCAGCACTGGTGGAATGTTTGGATGGAGCTTGGAGACGGTGTTGCACCATTCAGATCAATTCAAGTTGAACCGTCAGCCACTCTTGGAGGAAGACGCGACGTCGACTCTGCATAGACTCTGTTCATTCTCTCTGATCATTGAACCTGAAGAGAACCACGAATGACCATGCCTGGGTTGACTGTGTTTCAAGATGGTCGTCGCTTCTGTCCACCTTCCACCAGTGAATCGTACAACTTGCATTCTGCCTCTTCCAAGTGACGAAGTGCTCAGCCATAAAACAGCATTACTCCTTTTCATTTGAACAGCCAGAGTGGTTGTTTAGGCTGCTTTTACACAAATAACAAAATTTGACAGCAGGCTTGGATGTGAAATTCTTCTTTTGTCTTACCTCTCTTGCCTACAAGATTGAAAAGCTTTCTGTCAAACTAAGCGTGTTCAAAAGCAGCCGTAGAAGGCACAGTCCAGTTCACTCCTAAGTTGTGTGAGGCACAGCTGCCCCTTGCCTTAACCACCGATCTTGCCTTTCTGCCTCCCAACATCTTGTGTTGGCTCTATAACTTAATTCGTGCTGTTTTCTTTTTCAAAATTTCAATAGTATTATTCAGAGTATAGCCCATCTGAAGCTATGCCTAGCTAACTTTCCAACGGATGTTCCAATGGAATAATACAAGTAACGCCATCTCTTGGCAAACCGTGACCCAATGGTGGCAGATTTGAACTCGGCAGTGTCTTCGCGGAGGAGCAAGCCTACCGACCACTCGGACACTCAGCATTTACGCAGAAAAAAGACAGTGAAGGGTCCTTTTATGTGCCGACTGAGACGCATTCAGGGGCAGTCCGAGGTCTCTCTAGTTAGCTTCCTTCTGTTCCACACGCCAAGCTGAGATCCCTCTCTTTACAATTTATGGTTGGATGAAGTAAGGAATGAAGGATGAAACCAACAAGCAAGGCATTGCCCATTCATCTGGGATGATCAGTGTCCGACATAAAGTGAACGTCGTCCTTCGAGACACGGCTCCATCAACTCTCTAGCGCATAAGAACGGAGCGTTACGACGGAGACTAGGTAGACAAAGTCCTCCACTACCTTGAAGCCTAGGTTAGTCACACTAAGCCCATTGTAGGTCCACTCAGCGCCGTTTATTTGATCACGACGGCAAGTGGTAAGTGCTTTCATTGGAAATCGAACCTGGAGCACCTATAACCAGGCACTCAACCAACTGCGCCATCTAGTCGTCTTGAAGCTTAAGCTGTCCATTGTCAGTTTTGTGTGTCCGTTCTGAATTCATTTACCGATGGACCCATTTAGACCCTCTGTGATGGCTCGATGTGTGCCGCCAATTAAGGCCAATGCCATCCGCGTCTAATAACAGCAGGACGAGCTTCTGATCTGCACGATTTTCTAGAAGAATGTGCATCCATTCACTCGTAAGTGCGTCCCCAAGATTCTCGACACGAACCAAAACTTCACCAAGAACAGGGCACCTCAAGCTTCACAAATTCTCTGATCGTTCTTGATGAGGACGCATGGATGGATGGAGTTTAGCGGGTCCTTGGAAAGCTGTCACTTGTGAGTCAGTCTTCCTCAGGATTCGAAGACCGCGTTTAGGTGCCCCTACGACACATAGAGCAACGTCTTGGTTCCATTCAAACTTGACTACCGTGAGACCTTCCTTCAGATCTAAAGCCAATCATCGAAAAAGGTTTGTCAGTTCAACATCGCATAAGTCCGGCAGTTCTATGAGTATGTGCTTCCCTAGGAACCATCTCCTGATAGGAGCGTTCGTGCATTCGCCCACCACTTCTCCTTCGTCTCAGAAGTGTCTCAAAAAATGACTAGTAGTTCAAGAGTACCTACGGCACAGTACTCAAGGACGACCATGAAGCCCTTGCTGCGTGCTTTGTGGACTGTGTACCCGGGTGAAGCCGTCGAGTTATGGCTCTCTCCTTCCACTTCGTTTCCTTATGTCCTTCAGGTGAATGCGAGGAACACAAACAAATCGAATCGTAAGTGCAGCACTCATCCCATTCATTATCGTCTCCCATCATGAACATCATCGGCTCTCGGGGAAGCAAAGTCGTTCATAGATGGCGCCCAACCAAAGGCGCTTTTTGAATTTCTCTGAATGCCACTAACGCTCCATCTGCAGAACCTAACTCACCCAAAGTGGACCATTCTAGTCCATGCACACAATGAAAAGAATAGGTGACAAAGCGCAGCCTTCGGGAAGTCCAACGGATAAAGATAGCCAAGCTAGCCAATCTGCACCAGGGTGCACGCTTCTTGTGTGAAAAGAGAACTCTTTCACTTCCGAGCCTTCTTAGGTACCATTCGACGGTCGAAGAGGAATCTGGTCGGTTGTTCTTCTGCCGCACTGTTCATTCCCTGTCCAGCACTTGAGCGTGGCTCTGGACAGTGTCTTGCTGCCAACACCATAGCATGCGTCTCTGTCTTTGGAGCAATGACTCCAGTTTTTGATTCAGCCCAGTTTGATAATCGTCAGGTGGGAGCAGGGAATATGTAGCTTCGTTCTACGGCATCGATGTTTCCACAGGAACGACAACAACGTTGTGAATATGTTTCCACGAAAGCTGAAGGCAAACCATATGAAGCAACGACAGCGACAATAACTCAGCGTGCTTCCAGACCACCAATAATGACACCAAACGTCCCTCGTTGCCTCTGGGCTGGATTCAGCGTACTTTCCGGAACTTTTAGCGATTCAATCAACAAAATGGACACCTGCCCGTCTGCCACTCTCAGTGCAAGGCTGCCTGGTGCAGTTCAAGAGTACCTACGGCACATCAACCGGTAACGAGCCTCGTTTGCTTGCATTCTTCTTGCTCATCGACTTCTGCCACTCTCAGTGTCCTCGTCAATGAGGGCCTTCATCAGCGCTTATTCGGAAGAAACACACCTTCTTTGGACTTGACTCCTTCGACGATGTTGAGCTTCCTTTGGAGACGGCAAATGGCTTGCCAGTCCCTCAGTCTTTCCCGCTCACAAACAACCAACAATTGCACCGACATTCGGTGACATTTGGCCTCAAATTCGGCCCAAAAATAAAACCAGAACATCGGGTCGAAAAGCAGAGCTCACACACCACACCACGACTGCATGCAAATCGTCAACCGGTTTCGCCCGACAGACTCGCCATTTGCCACATCCAACTGACTCCTCGTCGCCGGCCAAGCATGTTGCCCACTCCGTCCATGGGAAGCGAAACTCCTCATAAAACAGGGCACCCCGTACTGTCAGCTTGTTCTTCTGACCCAGCACCGCTTTGTGGCGCGTCACTGCTGGTGCCCTTTTACGGTAAAAGCAATTACCAAGCGCGCTTGTCCCCGCTAATGTAATGCTCCTAATCACGGTCGCGTCAATCCCCAGCACTGCTACAAGTGCTCGTACTACTACATCTTCCATCGCGCTCCAGTTGCCCGGGTGGCTGCTGCCGATTCAACAGCACAATTGTGTGATGCATCCATTTTGGGCTTAAGTACACATTCCCATCGGCGTGGACTTTCCAGAGAACAGTTTTTCAGTCGAATAAATTACACGCTTGTTCATATGCAAATACACACCGCGACCGTTCGCTGTGGCTGCTGCGAATGACGGTATCTTCATCGGAGCTCTAGATGCATCGATCCGGGAATTAAGACCGACCATGAGACCGTGTGTTTAGAGTTTGTTCTCAGTTCTCTCAGGTCGCCGAATGGGTGACGGGGAAGGGGAAAGGTGTAAATTACTTATGGAAATGTTAGGTGACCCATATATGCGCGATATTATTGAA
This sequence comes from Eristalis arbustorum, assembly GCA_916610145.1. NCBI lineage: Eukaryota > Metazoa > Arthropoda > Insecta > Diptera > Syrphidae > Eristalis > Eristalis arbustorum. Next base: position 59,572,575 of record OU744320.1, on the reverse strand, counting down.
TAAAACATCGCCGCGGCCATCTAATGGGCTCAAATTGGAAGCGAATGGAATTTGATAGCCCCTCGAGACTGGTGACTAACCGGGGGGAATTTTAAGGTCTAGTCGATGAGTATTTTAACCAGTTTTAGACGCCGTCACATGATGCTGCTGTTGGAAGCGAAATCAGCTTCCATTGGTTCCAGTCTTTCGGCAGGAAAGGTTGTGGTACTCGCCCATCGCATTTGTTCAACTGTATGGCTACCTTTGAAGGGTGCTGCCATGTGGTCGACGAACACCCAATTGGGCTTGGTATGTGCGCAGACCTCCTGAAGACATGATCGAGTACTAACTTCGACTGTGAGCAGGCAGAGCTGACGCCTAACCGTTTCAAAGGAGTCTGTTCTGAGCCACGTTTGCCTCATTATTCTGCCTGCCTTCGGAAGCGGATTCGACAGCATGGCGTACTTCGCTTCCTAAGGCACGTCCAATTCAGTGTCACTTCCTGTTTTGTGAACATAAGAAAGAGTACAGGTCTCATGTGGGAATGGTGTCCATTATCCAGGTCCTCCAGTCATAAAGCAGCACCGATTCCATGTCGCAGTGGAACAGCAGCCACTTGTTAAGCTTTCGCAGATCGGACACTCTAAGCCCAGCTTTGCCTTTCTCAACTTGCCGCACACATCCAATTCGGTGGCCGAGACCTTCACTTCAATTCCTCCTCGCCACAGCTGTTGGCCTGGTCAAGGACTGCTCAAGGAGATCAATAACTCACCGAGGCGGGGATCCTCTGTCTGAAGACATTCACGACTTCGCAAGTCACCCTTAAGGGTTGATGATGTGGGGTGGCAGTCTGGTGAATGTCATTAACGCCTGACCCTCCTAAACAGCTACTTCATGACGCCTTGGGATTACTTACCGTTGACTACGATGGTAATCAGCCTATGATCCGAGAAAGAGGGTATTTCTAAGCCTTTCGGGTGGTCAGTTGCGAGAGGCTTGCGTCAATAATCCCAAAAGCAGATTCGTTACCTAAGTGCGACTGTGTGCCCACTGTGACACTTGTTCTTCGCGACTCCCACCACGAGAGTCCCTCTTGATTCGACTAGAGGCCATGAGCAGCGTCGTTATTATCACGGCGCTCATATTGAACCGTCTTAAGTTTGTGGATAATGCCGTGCAACTTGCACAATGCCATTGGCACTGACACAGTCCCGTCCGTCCAAGTCAACTCTGGCCACCACGTATGTCTTGAGATTCACTTGGACCACCTTTATGGCGAACAGTTGTTGACAGGATTCGCAGACAGACCTCTAAGTGGCATCGATTTATGGCCGACACAACCAATGCTGATGCCTTGTATTTTTCGCTCAGACGAACCCTAGCGACAGATGCTTCGAACTGCAGCCGGAAGATGTTGAAGGCTGTTGTTCCATCGCATGTCGGTGGTTTGACCTTGGTGGAGACGCCGCTGGTCACTGGTTCCCTTGCAGATTACAGAAGGCCTTCTTTATTAGGTCGACCGATGCTTCCAGGTCGTCAATCGAAGTACATCTACGACCATTCTACTGTCAGTGTATGCATTTCCTCAGCGACTTTCGACAGCCCTGGCTCGGAAGTTCTGAGACACGGTCCCTTGAACTGGGTGCCACCTTCTGGCTGGTGATGTGATAAATACCTCGTGGGTCATCAGTCCATCCAGGGGCTGCCATCCTGGCTATGAACTTTTCGAGTCATTCCTGGTCGTCGCCATCCTTGAGCTAAGAACCCTCTTTTTCCAATTTCTTCCGAAAGCCGTCATTCCCAAGTACCCTCAGTTCTGGGGTCTCCATGGATCGTCCAAGAGTCAACGTTCCAGGTTCCTGTGCCAACAACTGCTACAATGAGCATTTAAAGGTGCACAGAGTACATCGCTGATAACAACAAGAACCAATAGCGGCCACAGTAGGCACCCTTGATGGACTCCACTTTGGACACCTCAAACTCCTCCAACTGTCTGACCATTTTGTGAGACTGAACCCACTTTGAGTCTTTCCTGAATGCTCGCGCAAGTCTAAACGTAGCGTACTGAACGCATTGGTAGATGTCACCCTCTTGTTCGTCATTTCAAGGTCTGTGCTTGATAGTCCTTCATGCAAACGCTTCAATAGACGCTATAGACGGAAGCCTATGGCTTGCATAAGCTGTCATTTGGTTAGGTTAGGTATGTAGGTAGACGCGGTGGGTCCACGTGCCCCTTAGGTCCTATTGGACCCATTGTAATGCCCGTGTGTTTAAAAACCCTCTGTCCTACTCGTTGATAGTCGTGGGAGCTTCGAATTATAGGTGGTGTGCTGTCCCTTCGAGCCATCTGGTGATCTTGCCAAGCCTGCAAATCGAGTTGAACGGGATATTTGCTATGTCCTAGAGGTTCCGCATGAAGATATCTCCCAATGTACTCTGTCTCAATATGCAGAGACCAGGACAGTGACAAAGGTAGTGGGAAGTATCTTCAATATCTTCTTCGTCCCCACAGCCTCTACATGTGGTCCATGTCCGCTTTTGGCACTACTATATCGGGGCCAAAAGGTCCGGGCTCGTTCCATGATTATTTTGTCCATTTTGCTCTTGACATCAGCTAGTGATGAATGGAAGCATGGGGTTACTTGGGAAGGCTCGAATATGGCTCCTTTCCAAGCAAGTTCAGCCGGTTATACCATTGTGACGCGGGGACGCAGCATAGAGTGATCGAGTGCTGCAAGCCAAGAATCTCGAGCTCTTCGCGACAGCTTGCGACTGCCTGGCACTTGGCCGCTTGACTGTTGGATTGGGTTGACGACGGATTCGCGATGCGAACTCCGCTACAGTCCGAGGTACACATGTCAGTCACACAACTTGCCCTTCCTTGAGTCTTAAATGGGCACACAGCCTTGTAGACGGATTTTGATGGAAAGCGGTCAAGAGGAAGACAGGCAACGCAGGACATCATGCCAAACCAGCGCTCATCCAGATAAGACTTGATTGATTGAACGTCGACAAGTGGTCACGGGTGGATGAGAGCAGGGTTTCCATGCAGACCCCGAATGATGATGTTTGAGATGGGTTTTCTTGGCAGGAATCTAGAGAGGACGCACATACCCCGGTCACCATGCCCAGTGGCGGTTATAGCCCATCTTGGTACAGGGTACAGGGCAGTCATCAGCGCAGTTTGATTTATCTATCATTTCATGGCAGAACAGCCAAGTTTGAGAAGCATTTCCTAATCACTCTCTGCGGAATGTCAGCGATTCGTGAACACGGTCGGTCTCAACTTCAAGTGGATCGATGAACTCCTCAAAAGCCACCATGTCAGGCTAATGAACATTGCTCCATTTATGCATTCCTCGCCCGTTTTCTCCAAAAAATTAATTTTTCCACCATTAAGTTCGGCGATTCCTCAACGCATCAAGCAAATTAATGATCTTCTCCAAGTCACCGCTAATTTGAGCGTTTTCGCGAAGTCCAACGACTCCTCTGGACCATAAATCACCAAGAACAGTGCTCCGAACGAATCCATTGAATATAGCGGTGTTTTGATGGTTTTTTATGGAATTTCCCAACGACAAATCGAACATCTCAGCCAAAGCCTCTCGACGCTTGAATTGGTCCTAATTATGGATACGCATGAACCTCACGCATGAGCCTCTCCTGCTAACCCGTAATCAAGTCAATCAGCCTCGGTTCCACGTCGTCGATTAGCTGGAACCGAGTCGTCTTCCTCAATCAAGCCTTCCAAGCGACGCCTTCAACCAGTCAAAACGCCTCAACCTACCGTCGATCGTGTCAATCAAGTTGAATTAAATCATTAACCACCCAGATGCAACACTGTCCTCCTGCGGTACTCCATTGCGTTCATTAGCCATTAAGTAACCCGCCGTGGCGTCGGCGCGGCGCTCGTCGCCTTTCACGCACGCATGTGGATCCGAATATTACGTATCCATTACCGATTAATTACCACTCGCCGCGCAAGGTATTAAATAATTTTCAAATCGCGTGCGCGCGCACGTCTGTGGTCTGGAAAACTTTCTTCATTAAGCCTCTTCACTCCTCCCTCCATCGTTGGATCGTAAACTCGGTCAACAGGTTGGCAGCGACGCAGCTGGCTGATGCATTCACCTCACCTCGAGTGTGCAACGCGGCCAGCAATCACCGATGCGAGAGAAGTTCAGCGGCCTTGGACGATATCCGGCGATGGACACGATGCACACGGAGTTGTGACAATTTGAAGAAAAAGCCACCAATCCTCCCGTCAGCCCAAGGAGGGAGAGAGCCCATTTGTTGAATGACCCAAAACCAACAGAGACCCGGTCAGCGTCAGCACAATGAAAGTGCTGGTCCCTCGGGGTGCGAATGATTGATGGCACAAAGCGAACCGTTTGGCCATTAATCAGCCGATCATCATCGATTTAATTATTGAAACGTGGGCTGTATTCACATTAAATTCCAAGCAGTCTCTGTCGGATCGCCGGGCTGACACCGTTCTGGACGCGCTGGAGTCCATGCTGGCGCGGATGAATGCGACCGCTTGGGGTTTGTTCGTAGCCCCGGCTGGTCGCGTGTTTTACGAGTGAAAGAGTTCCAGGAACGATCGATGGAATCTTTGTTACGAGGAATTTCTTTCTTTTCTTCGGCCGATCGATGTTGGGAGGGAGGGAGACGATGGGTGGATTGGTGCCGACTTTTGGGGAGAAATTCGATCAGTCGATGGCCATGTTTAGGTTTGTCTTGAGGTCACAGTCTCTGAATTGTGTACTGACTCGTCCCTTTACTATTTTAGGATTGATCGCCTTCTGTCACCTTCTCGGAGATCTACCATTCTCCAATGCAAGCCTTAAAAATGCCTCTCGGTCGAAGAATCTCTTGGGGTCTGGGTTAGTACATGTTTTCTTAACAGCCATAGAAGGTACTACAGAGGTAGTAATTTAAACAATCAAAGGCTGCCCTCAGGGGGTGTTCTTTTAGCACTTCTTTGGTCAATCCTAGTACATGAACCTCAACTGCCTACTTAACATCAATGGCTCAACAACCAGCACACCATCATCCACCATGAGTGTGGGCAACGCGTAGGAAGTAATAAGAGTACAGCCAGGTTGTTCTTAAAGCCCTAAGTAGTTCCCCTTCTAACTTAAGGCTCTCTGCGAATGTCTCAAATCACTCACATCGACAGAACACAACTGGGGGCCTGGCCATGAAAATCATAAAAGAAATGAGGGGGCAGTGGCACAAGCTAAGAAAAGTGCTAAAGTAATGCTCATTGGACCTTCCCCCGTCTTTGGTTCAAGCAACTGAACTACAAAACGAACTAAACAGTTCTGGGAAAAGAACTAAAAGAACTAAAAATTCTCAACAGCTACTTATCAAGCCGGCGACTCAGCTTAAGCAATTTTTACCTTCCATGGGTAACCTTCCGTTAAAACCAAGCTGCCTTACATTCGCGATAACTTAGTCTCTATACCGAAGGCTCGGATTCGAAGACTGTCTTTGCTGGAAGGTTGTTGTCCAGAGTAGTCGACGGATTTCTTACGGACTACATCCACATCCTGGTGTTCGCGGTTGTGTCTTCTGCTCGACGTCGACGAATTTTTCTTTCGTTGGCACCAAGTATCAGCTTTGCTTTGCTTAGTGTACAGCTTTCGGCTCAGTAGTCAGTAGAGCATACTTTTGGTCACACGAGTCAGGAGTTTCAAACCCAGTTCTTTGGGCAAACCGAAGTAGCAACGGTTGCCAAGGGCGATTCTACGTATGTCATTCTGCATATCCCAACAGCAGGACGGACTTAAGGAAGATAGTGCCTTCCGTTTTAACAGCAGTCCGCCACACGATCTTCTAGAGTAGGTTAGGTTAGGTAGTAGTGGCTGACTGCTACAGAGCAGTCACAATTAGGCCAGAGTAGGCCCATCGTGATACCACGCTTCTAGAGTAACAAATTTAAGAAATCCACACGAATCTCCTTGTCGAAACCCGGTGCAGGTTTGAAACGTTTCAGAGTTTCTTCAACCAAACTGCACGGTGCATCAAGTATGTGCTAGCGTCTCGCCCAAGCCAGATTCGAAACGATCAACAAAATCACAGTAACAGGCATGATTTCGAGCACAATCCCATGTAGTGATGTTTTCAAACTGAATGAATACAGATGTAGAAGGGAGTATAATAGATGTTCTTAAAGGTTCTTCAGACATATCCCGTGTACTTCAATTCAATTCTAATCAGTTGTACAGTGATTAGAGGTGTAGGTACTCATTGATACAGTTGACAACCGCACTTCACGGACCAAATCGTGAACAGCCGTCTACGTTCTGCCTTGATTGAGAAGTACTCAATTCTGTCACTGAAAAATGGTTAGATGGCGCAGTTGGTTGCCTGTCCTTGGTTATAGGGCTTCACGGTTCGAGTCCCACTTAAAGCAATCGTTCAAATCTGGTTCAGTCACCATTTGGCATTGGGATCAAATTAACAGCATTGGACCAATAACGGTCTAAGTGTGCTGGCAAGTTCGCTGGCAGCCCAATAAGCTAACCTAACCTAACGTGTCTTTCGTCTTTCAGAGGTTTCTCAATCCGAACACAAACTTCTGATTTCGTTGAGATGTTCGGTGGTTTGAATTCTGGCTAGTGTACAAGCCGCGCATTATTTGGTCCTCAGAAAATCGACGACAGGATCCTTGAAAGCAAAGCCAAAAGAGGCCTAAATGGTTGCGTGGATTCGTGAATAGTTTAAGTTGCGACAACATTTTTAAGGACTCACATTCAGATCAGTCCCGTGCTTCTAAAAATTCAAATGTTCCAAATTTTGACAGCGTTTCTGAACTAGGACAAATAAGGGCTTCAACTCAAAAGACCTCTGGCATACTCCTACGTTCTTTGTTCTCGAGGAACACACATTCTGACGAGTCTCTCTCTCTCTCTTTGGATGATCTTGGGCCTGAAGATGTTTCCTAAATTTGGATCGTTTCTGGTCACTTTTTGATTTCGACTGATAAATCCGACACTGAAACGGCGCCACTGAGTGGCGGGCTTTTTTGGCCTAAATTTGATAACTTTTTGACATTGATTGATAAATCGGACGAGACTGAAGCAATGCAAGGCTGTCAAGGAGGCCAGAGATTGTTTTTGATCAGATTTTTCACGATTTCTGGTAATTTTTTGGCCTAAATTTGATAATTCCTTGTCACCTTTTGATTTGGTCCGATAGATCCACCGGCTCAAGGCATGCTTTGCGGTCGAATAACTCCAGAGATCCCCAGGGATCAAAATTTGGGAAAATTTCTGGTGACATTTTGGCCTAAATTTGATCACAAATTGGCTAATTTCTGATCACCGACGCTTCTTGGTCGAAAAGCGGCAGAGATCCCTTGAGATCACAATTTGGGCCATTTTCTGGTGACTTCGTCGGCAAAACTTTGTCAACAATTTCGACATTTCTGGTGACTTTTTGGTTCAAATCTGATCACACCTTCTGGGGACACGCAGCCCGACCGAAAAGGTCTGGATCCCTTTGGGACAACAGTTTCCATGATTTCAAGCGACTTTGCGTCCTAAATTCTGGTGAATTTTTGGTCGAAAGTTGTCTGCCTTTGGAATCCCCCCAATGAAGGGGTTATACACGGAGCCACATCGATGTGTCCCTTAACCCTTCGTCCATCACATGCTGTCAACCTTCAACTTCAACCATACCACGACCGACCATTTATCGAAGCCACCCAACAACAACAGAAAAAATGTCTGCGTTGGCCAATGAATGCAATTAAGAGCGCATATCGACCATAAATCAATTGCAATCTGCATCATCGATGGGTGCCCCATCGTCCACCTCGCTCTCCATGACAACCACCACGACGACGGCCTCCGACCAACCAGCGGCCAATGCCTCGAAGGCGGTCCGGCAGACCTCCTTGAACAAGTTATTTTCTACAAAATTCGATATTATATGCAAATTCCTTGCAATTTGCACAAGCAACCATGCATTTGTTATGACAAGTAACCTCCCACGTGCTGCATGCAATAAACATTGCGAATTGGTTCCTCATTCTTCCACAGCGAGGGGCAACCGGAAATGCTGTGTGGCCTCTGCGCGTGTACCTGTGGTATGCATCGCTTGTTCGTTCAACCTTGAGGCGAATTAAATCCAAACGAAGCGAAGAGTCGAAGCGCTTCTATCTATGATTAGTTTATCTGTTCAAAAAAGAAGCAAAGCAAGCCAACAAAGATACACGGAACGCAACAGATGCAGACGAGCAGGAACGAATAGTTTTGTTTATAGCCGACGGATATGCTTGCCACGGCTGGCAGATGCAAGATATATAATTTCTTGTGCGCCCCCTATCCCCCGGTTCTGAAAGAAGATACATGCGATACACTCACACCCGCGGGGGGAGAGCACACAAAAAGGGTGTCTCTTCGTCGGTTCCAATGCACAGTTATGTCCCGGTAACGAGATTATCCAAGCTTATCCCTGGTCCAGTGGATGGTCGGTCTCACCCTATAATTCGTCGATAACGATCGGTTAACTTCCTCAACCGCCCACTTGAGGCGCGTACACACCGACCACAGCCGGCCAATCGTCCATCATTGTTGTTGATCTAATGGCGTCCATTTATTTATTCATTCATCAAGGCCCCATCCATCGCAGCCACCCCTTCATAATTAAAGACCTCGCAGTCCCTGGCAGCCAGGCTCCGCTGTGTCCTGGAGCGATTCCCCAAAAATGGACAAACCACGAGAAGGTGCCAAGAAGAGGTGTTCATTGTTCGTTGTTCGTTGTCCGGCCAGGCACCCGGGGTCTTGTAACTAATGATTACCATTTGAGGCGAATGCCAGCGCAGGGGTAGAGAGAGAGAGAAAAATGACCGAAGAGACCATAATTCGATCAAAAGGGCTAATTATGAGCACTGCACTGCGCGGAGTGCGCGCTCACAAACCGGATGACGGCGACGAAGACGTTCAGAGATAATAATAGAAATTCAAGTGCACAAGTGCACGCAGACCGAGCCGAGGTGAAAGACCCGAAGCTAGGCGCATTGAAGTGCTGAAAGATGCGTCTCCAATCTCGGGCTACGCGTGCATCACACGTTCGCTGGCTCAGTCCGCAATCAGCGCCGAGTGGTAATGTGGCCTCATGTGGCCATCTGCACCGAGCGGCATTAGCAAACAGGTGTGTGTGTTTTGAGCGCGAGTGTAAACATCTCCCCATCGAGACGACGGCGAGGAGGACGGTGCGCAGATAATATGATTAATTTCGCAGATTAGTCATTTATAGAGGGGGCCACACCGCGCACGGAACGTCTCAGCATTGTGCCCGGACACCGATACTCGCCGGCCCGGCCGGCACAGGAAGCACAACACGAATGGTATTCACCAACAAATGGGTATCTATGTAGATCGAGATTTGAATTGAATGTTTGCTTTGTAATTACATGGCATGTGGACGTGGCTTTGATGTTGTTGCCTCGAGACGACCGGCGGAGAGTACAGCCGAAGTGGCATGTTCGCTTCGTGATGCGAACGATAAAATAAGGATTTTAATGGAATTAGAGTGTACTTGCAGTTCAGGCATAAAAATGCGACCTGATATCCTGTTGAGTTTGAGAGAGATGGACATGACGCGCTTGAGCGTGCCAACATGGGGGAAGGATGGCGTGTGTGTTGTTTTTCTTTTCCTTGAGCAGAAGCTCATCATCATTCCACGGGGAGTTCAGCTACCTCGGTGTGGAGTCTGCAAGGGGGAAATGATTGACGCCAGATTCGTTATGTTTCGGAGTCGAAGGAAATGAGTTGGAGTTTGTATCAGAACTTGGACGACACAGCGTTGACGTAGTCTGTCGAAGAGGACAAGCCTTGCTGAGGACGTGAAGGGTGACAGTCTGGGTCGTTCTTCAAGCTACAATGGTCTCCGGTCTAAGTCTGCTCCTGCTTCAAGTCACAATGGGCTGCGGTCTAAGTTTGGTCCTCATTCACATGACAATGGACCTCCGATCTCAGTCTGGTCCTCATTCACATGACAATGGCCTCCGGCTGGACACAGAACCATTCGAATACACGTCTTCACAGTGAGTCTACCCGACAACGAGGAACGAAGCCATTTTGAACCTTATTTGCATTTGCAGCGCCCTCTGTTGCTGAAAGAAAAGTCTCTGACTCCCTGGCCAAGCCATACTGCTTTAAGGCCAGTCATCTTCGTCACTTTCTTCTTCAAAGGACCATTTGATGGTTTATTGTGATGCCACGCTGATTTAGGAGGCAATCCAACTGAGTATCGTCATGAAATAATGTGGGGTGCGTGTGGCCTAAGTATGCTGCTTGTCAAGTTAAATCAGCCACCTTAGCCTTGGACACCAGTCTCGACAAGTTTAGAAGACGCCACTTCCGGTATGGCGGCTTGCCTTAGAAGGAGACTGTTCAGACTGGCTCAGTCTGGTTGGGTTTAGACTGGCAAGTTTGACCATCCATCAGCCGATCATCTAGTAAACCATGGAAGACTAATGTTTTTACGTTCGCTCCATCTATCCATCACAAGGTTCGTTGCTTGGGCCCAATAGTGATTGCTAATCGCTTCCGTTCTTGAACTCTATTCAAGGCTCTTTCGATTTTTTGTTCCTCAGCACTTAAGGCGCCCTGAGAAAGTCCAAGAAACGACTGGATGGTGCAGTTGCTTGAGAGCCTGTCTTTGGTTACAGGGTCCCAAGTTCGAATCCCCGTGAAATAAAATGTTTTCAAATCCAGTTTAGTCACCATTTGCCATTGGGAACGGCACAGGGTATCACAATGGACCAACAATGTTCTGGGTGTGCTGACAATTTCGGTGGCAGCCCAATAACCTGACCTAACCTAACCTTAGATGGCCCCTCTGAGGCCTCACGAACCTCCTTCACTGTCACTCGATCCTTCTCAGGGACTCCCACACAGCCTTTTTCTCTAGAACCGTGTATTGAGCCTTCCTGATCTTTCACTGCATCGTTAGCCTCGAAAAAGACACTTATTCTGTTCCATTTCGCAGCCGTTTCAGACCCTTGTCAAACTGACATTTGGCCTTATTTACATACAGCGACGCTTCCAATAAATCTGGCTGTCAGTATAGAATCCAGCGGGCAATGGAAAATAAATCAACTCCATGCCCAAGCTTCATGAATCAACGCCTCATATTTCCATTTTTTCAAGATTACTTGGCAAATGTCCTCGCGAAACACCCTGTACGAGCAACAACGCCCTCGGGGGAGTCCAGATGTGGGTTCCACTCCATCTAATTTAACAACGCTGCACACTGAAGCCTAATTATAATCCACCGACGGTCCCAATCACTCCGGAAGGGGTTTTAAAATCCACAGGGTGCCAATGAAATCATTTTTCTTGTTTATTTTTCCAGCAAATTACGGTTCCTGCCAAGGTTCTTGACTCAGAAAGTCTCCACGCGTCCCCATGTCCCCCGTCATTTAGTTTACTTGACAAACACTCCAGTCACTGTTCTATCAGAACATTTGACACAACTTCACGGCTAATTAGCCATGACGGGGAGCTAAGGCAAAAAAAACACAAAAAGTAGAAAATAAAGCCAACAACAACAGCTATCGCGGCTCACGGTTTCCTCTGTCTAACATGATCTAATACCCTGTGCCGTTATAACCTACCTCATTGCGCAGCAATGGCACCGCACCGTACTCTACGGTGACGGTGCCGGTGGCGACAGCGTGCAGGTTATTCAAGTTCATCGGATATTTTGTATCTCAAGCGGCGACCAAAGACAAAGCGCTTCTCGGTAATGTACCCGCAAGAGAGGCGGATCACTTTTGCACACAATCTTTTTCTTCTGTCTTTCTTTTTTGTTTTTTGTTCATTCTTCTGACATTCCACACTGAGTGTCGGGGCGGTGGATGATGACAATGACGGGCGAGGCAATAACCACAAAACGGCCTGTCAACCGGGGAATCCATCAGGCAGTCAAGTACCCGAGCGTTTCCCAAGCTAACTGCACAGTTGATGGACGTAGAAATGTGAAATTCCCCCAAGGTTACCCACGTGAACCCATTGTCACCGGCAGGCGGAAACCATCGACGTCATTCTAATGAACGGCAAAAACTCGACTGATTACATTCATCAGAGTGGCGGCAGGAAAAAAAAATGACCACAAGGACTGCATGCACTGTGGATGGCGGACAGACACTTCCCATCATCAGGGCGCATTCGCAGACGCTGGCCCCGTGGGTCTGGAAGGTGCAACCTTTGACGGAACCTTGTGGGAAAATTGCATCTGGTAATCATAATCGCAATTCCCTTCGGCCCTTGGTCGGGAGAGAGGGAAATCGAAATTGATCGCGGCATATGACTGACCAAGCGCGCAGTTCTTCGATTCAATTTGCGGTCGGAGCGCGGCGTTGCTGGGGAACTGATGGTTTTTTGCTGCTTATATGCAATCAGTGCAACGACGAGAAGATTGCACATTCCTTGGTCTTCCGCTGTAATCTGGTGACTGACTGGGAATGTATCACGCTTCGTTGAGAGGGAAGCAGGTGCAAATGGCAATCATGAGCGAGCAGCTTGATTGGAGGCTCTTGACTTATCGATCGGTGTTCGGTCTCGATCGTGCATTGGATGTTGGGTCGAGCCTGTGAAGAGTCCGACAGTGACTGACACGAGGAAACTGCGTCAGTCGGACGTCAGCCTGCGAGGATAGTCAGTGAACTGCTTCTAACAAGACGACGCAAAATTTTCACAAAGGGCTGGACAAGGTTTATGCCAGGCTACTCGGTGTTAAGCTCAGCAAGCGTAGGCTGGTGGATGCCGGCTGTAGAATCGGGGAAGGAGTCTGTGGTTTTACGCTTGACTACGGTGTCCCCTCTAGAGTCAGTTCAATGTGTGATGATGAAGGGATGCAGATCATTGAGAAAGTAAGCTCCCGGCTTCTAAGCGACGCTATAGACGTCGAGGGGCACGATAGTCATTCTTACGGGCGCCAGATCTCCTCTTGTTAGAACTCTGACTGCTCCCTCTTCTTCTTGGAGTGGCGCTATAGTTCGAGCTGGAGCTGGGCCTCAACCAACAGACCTAGTCAGCCTGCGCGATCTTTTGCCAGCTGCCTCCAAATGCACACGGCCAGTTGGTTGAGGTCCCTTTCCACCTGGGTGCGCCATCTGTTTCATGGGCGTCCGCTGTTGCGTTGTCCTTATGTCTCAGATTCGAGGAATCGGGTCGGAGAGTGGCTTAGCTACCTTAACTTGGTTGTATCCGTGACTTGGCCCATATCGACGTGCAGAAGGTGCATGCATGAGACGAAACGACAAGCCTCATGTCCTGCCCAACCGAACGACCACTACCATCCACCTGTCACAGAATATCACAGCAATAGTGACTAACTGACATTCTGGGACATCCCTTGCGGGAACGCGCCAAGAAGTGACAGACAGCACCTCATGCACTGCTCAAAAAATGCCTGGTTGTCCACTTCATCTCAGAATGCTTCTCCTCCTCAGCTTCGAATCATTCCAGCGCAAAGGTTCTGCTCCAAGGGCTACCCACCAGCGAATCTGACCCAACCAACCTGATGTGTGAACTGCCATTCTAAGCTGGCTGCACAGTGACATTCTTCAGCTACCACCAACCACACCACAACGTTCCCTTCCTGAGCTTTGCCAGTTTAACTTAGGAAGCAACCTTCTCTGGCCTAGGTTTCCGGGTGGGTTCCCTTTTAAACTTGAGCGGGATTGGGATGAAATCAACTTGGTCCTACGAGAGAGGGCTCCATTACTCCAGGGCCAGGGTTTGAGGCAAGCGACTCGTCGTCGTGTCCCCCTTTTGAGCGGATGGGGATTTTCCCTTACCTGAGCTAATCAGGGTATTTTTTGGAGCACCAGTACCTCTCCATCCACTGGAATCCTTGTCTTGATGCTTGCAGTGTTCAGTCCGGAGCAGCCTGGGGTTGGCTTCGGATCAGCTATGGCCATACTACTTCTAGCTTTTGGCTCAACAGCATTGACCGTTCGAGGTGGAATGGCAATGACCCTCCTTCCTAGTAGGGACCAGGGTTGATCTCCTCAACTAGGAAGCACTGCCGCGTGATGCTGGCAAAGGCGGAGTCGTTTCCAAGGTAACTTTCGCTATTGCTGGCATACCCTTCCGATTTTGCGTCAAGGCTTGAACTTTCTGCGTTTTCAGACGTTGGCTTGCGGGTAGTGGCCGCACTTCCTTTGAGCCCTTTGAATGCTTTTTCTAGGAAGGCTGGACTTCTCATCTTCTTCAACATCTACTGCTTCGTTACGAGGTGTTTCCGAAGTGTGCCTAGCTGGTGATTGAAGAAGGATATATTCCTCCTCTTGCGCTAAGGAGGGTTGTACATCTCTTGAGGCGGCTTAATGAAGATCACCGATGCTTGGCTCGGTGCATCAGTACTCCTTGAAGTGGTTTTGTTTAGGTAATCGATTTTTGACCCACGAGTATGGGGGAGAGGCACTGTTCCCACTTCCAGTGTACCTTGAGGTACAGGGGACTTCATTGAAATCAGATTGCTCCAGGTGTCCGTCAGACCTGGAATTATCGAGTTGTCCGCCTCTAGATCCACTATCCTTGGTAGAACTAGGTTCACCTCGAGCAGGCCGCTTGTAGCGATCTTGGGAAGAAATTCTCCGTGGTTCCCACTGAATATCGCCCCTCTCGGCATGTACTTATTTTTGCCCTAATTTACCGCCGGACAGTTTGGCAGCATCCGCTTCTAAGCCAGCAAACGCCTCATTGACTGCTCGCTGTGTTCGTCCAATCACGTCAATGTCATCCACGTAAGGAAGCAGTTGAACGGCCCTGTGGAGGATCGTGCTTCTGGTTTTGACGTTTGTGTTTCGCACGATCCTCCCAAGTATGATGTTGAAGAAGTCACATGACAGCGTGCAGCCCTTTGACTCGATGATTTCGTTACCGACCTTGATGAAGCAGCTAGAGTTCTCCATCGTCATCCGTCATCACGAGTTCGGCAGGAATGTGAAAACTAAACATGGCGCTGTATAGTTAGAGAGACGCTCTGCACGCTGTCCTATGCGAAGAGTGGACTTGCACTTGAGTCTTTGCCAGGATATGCCGTAGTGTAAATATCTGGTCTATTGTGGACTTGGCCTGAAGCCATACTGATATGGACCTATCAGATTGTTGATGAACGTCTTCAGGCGTGTACAGACAACTGCATAGAAGATCTTGTACGCGACGCTAGGGAGCCTTAAACCTCTGACAGTGTCCTGTCATGCCACCAACAGTTAAATTTGTCCAGGCTTTGCGGCGTCTTGAGGTGTTTCGGATTCGACTGCTGCCAATAAAAGAGGAACATTTTACCTAAACCATCTTTATGCTTCGTTTATCGGCACCAATGGGCAGACTCCTCTTGAAGTTTCCCTCCCACAGTTAACACACAGCACAGGCAGCGGTTGTGGTTTAAATGACTGCAATTAGGCCTATTTCCTCCTCTACAACATTAGCAGGTTTCCCTCAAATCCCACCAGCTATCCCACCCACCAGACCTCCGTAAGCCCGCAAATATCTTAAGCAGCTAATTTTGTGATTGTTGTTTGATGAATGCGTCGTTATAGCTGCCCAGGTGCTCATTGTCACAGTTCATTTCGTTGAATCTTTGACAGCGGGCCAGTTAGACGCACAGAAGCGAACAATTACGTTTGAGGTGTCATTCAAAAGTGGGCCTCAATTTGATGTTTCAAACGGGAGACAAATTGCTAGTTAATGTGCCACGGCGTTGGTAGGTGATGGTTAGCTTTGGTTATTGGGCTACAAGCGAAACTGCCAGCCATTGTGATACCCCGTGCCACTACGAACCAGATTTGAAAGCCACAGAAGATTGTATTAAATTTTTCTTTGACTGAGATTCGAACCTTGGACCCACATAACCAGGTGTAGAGGAAGGAAAAGAAAAAATACCATTTTTGATCAACTATCAATGTCATCCCAACAGCCGTCAATAGCCCACCTCTGGTACCTCTGGTGTCCTTAATCGATCCAAATTTCAGGATTCCGGCGCTTAAATGCTAGAATTTTCAAGTTTTTGGGCGTCAATCTTGCCACTGATGCCATTTCACTGAATCGAGGCGCAAGTTCATCCCAGAAACCATTCCAAAGTACCCACAGATCCCTCGAATGGCACCTGAACCTAGTGGCAGAGTGTCGATTAGTGCCTCTACGTTCTAAATTTGACCCTCTGTGTTCATCTTCGAATCCGAACCTGTTGGGCAACGCAACAGAGGACGCCCGCGTTTAAGGTGGCGCACCCAAGTGGAGAAGGATCTCAACCAACTTGGTGTGCGAAACTGGAGACAGCTAGCCAGGGATCGCGCTAGTTGGAGAGGCATGTTGGTTGAGGCCTAGGTCCACCACGGACTGTAGCGCCACACAAGAAGAAGAAGTGTTCTTCTGTAACCATTGATCCTTCATTCAGAGAGTAGACGTCGGCTGATTCAAACAGACCGCCAGCCCAGAGCATCCCCACAAATTCACCACACACTTTCCCCCGACTCCCCTTCAAAAGGAACACAGCATCCGGAGCGCCTCTCTCGCTCTCCGATGTGATTAATTATCCCCGATCCTGTGAATCAATTCAAACGTTCCACGGTGTCAATCAAATAGGCCACCTCTCCCGGTCTCGCTCATGTTTCTCCTCGACGGCCGTGTCGTCGTCGATCGCGGTAATCTCAATTCAATTAGAGGTAATTTTCAATTTTCCTCGGTTGCTCTCCCCTCCTCATTATAATCGGCTTGTGCGCATTTTTTCGCCATCCGGCTCGCTCCTCGAGGATGCCATCGGCTAATGGGCACTGCACATCGGATGGAAAAAAAAACAGCGACTGTCTAGAATAATTTAAATATTACACAACTCGGATGACTCTTGGGCCCTTGGCGGCGCCTTTCATTCGCAAGCTTTTCTCTCGATTTTTACACGTAATTCTTCGTGTCATCCGTGCAAGTTGAGGAGAATGAATAACCCGGGATAAACGACCTAATTGCGGGCAATTAAAGTGTGCTGCCATCAGGTGAGTGAGTGAGAGAGAGCGCGGAAATCACACGGTGCACAGGTGCATAGACATGCGGAAGCTGTGCAGGCGGCGGCTGCGGTGCCATTCCTGCGTCCCGAGGCGGGTTCATAAATTTGAAGTGTAAGTGGATTAACGTGTTTTCGTCCATGGTGGCGCCATAAATAGCTTCACCGCCCAAAGGCAGCACTTCTTATTCCAGAGCACTTTATCGTGACGTCCTGGTGCATGGTCTGGTCTTTCCACACCTTTTCGCGACAAACTGGTGTGGAGTCTGCGATTTTCAGCGAATTCGTCGCTTCTTGGCTCTTGGTGGACGTCTAAACTCTCTGTTATCTCTCTCTCGGCTCTCTATTGCCGCGCCAACATGCAGGAAGCAGCTGTCAAGTGAGATCTGATGTCGAAACGTGATGTTGATCAGTGATGTCCACCTGGATGGTCGCGATGGGCGATCAGAGATCAGGAAACTACTATGACAAGGGTAGACAATGTCCCGCTTCTACGGCATGTACGGCAATGTCTATGGTTGCCCCTGGCTGCTATCATCCTCAGAAATGAACAACATGGCCATGTTGGGTTAGATTGAACGTGTGACCTATGCCTTTATGGCCACTTGACTGCCTATGCTTCCTACAGCGGCCCATTAGGAATGATGAGAGAGTTCAGCAAAAGAACTATTCTAACTTTGTCTTCTGCCAAAAACTCCCATGCAACCCATCTCCACTCAACCTACTTGCTCCCGTGCTTTCGTTCACTTTCACAATAATCGTTGGTCCCTAATAGCATCTCTTACGTACTCCATCCAGGTGAAAGCGCACACTCCTTCCTGTCACCCTGAACATCCCCAGTCAGTCAGACCTACCGCCCAGATAAATTTGACACATTTTCACTGTTTCGTTAAGTTTCGTTCAATCACTTATATTGGCTTGCATAGCTGATTATCCACTTGCCAACGAATTTGAGGGACATCTTGACCGTTAATTGCGACCACCATATCATGTAAGTGACATTCGTTGGGTTTCGACAAAACCCATCGACTGTTATGCAACAGTCAGCTATCTTCCTAGGACTTGATATCTGCTTAAGTGGAAGTGAAATCAAAGCTTGCCTTCTTTTACGTAAATCGTACAATAGAGCGCTTTGAAAATTGGCTATGCTTCTGATTTCGTTCAGTTTCGTTCAGTTTTGACATAAGCTTGTGTTTATATAGCAAAGAACTCAGCAGTCGGTATTCCAGTCTGACAAAGAGTCGTGCATGTTACAAGGGACTGACGTGCAACGTACGTACGTAGAGTTGACAAAGTCAGTCCCAGCATAGACAGTAGGTTAGGTTAGGTTAGGTTATTGGGCTGCCAGCGAAACTGCCACCATTGTGGTACCCACTGCCGCTTACTTGATCCCAACGGCAAATGGTGACTGGAACAGATTTGAAAACCAGATGTGCTTAACTGGGACCGAACCAAGGACCCCTATAACCCGGGCAGACACCCAACAAAAGCCATCCAGCCGTTCGACCACGGACATGTGGAGCGTAAGCCTGGAAATGCTGGCAAAGATGTCACAGATGAGCAAGGGATCGTTTTAAAGTGCTTCCTCCTTTCATTTCACCGCCAGTAATTTCAGACATCCTGGACGATTTCTTTACCCATCTTCTCAAGTCTTGACAAGAAATCTGTTCATCAGCAACCAAGAACAAGGCTCCATTCGTCAACTTCAACCAACGCTCGCTTCTTCTGTCTGTCCATGGGCAGCTTAGCCCTCAGCAACATTGCCATCAGGAGCCTTGTCCGAGTTTTAAGGAAAAATCAATCAAGAAGTGTCGTCCTTTGTCCAGTGGGTTCTTTGAATCGGGCCCACAAACCCCTTCTACAACATCGCTTATGCCTCACACTTTGCCGTCTTCTGTTCGTTACCCCCTTTCAAGCACACCACATTCAATCAAATCAGCCACTCAGCTAGGCGTGCCCACTAACCCCACAGAACCCCTCCTAACCTGACCCCACGGCCGACATCCGGTAAACTTCCCGAGGGCGGTGAGCCGCTGCTCGGCCGACCTCTACTGCCTTGCATTCCGAAAACGAAACATGACATTGAGCTAAATTTCAATGAATCGCTGCTTCTTTCTGTGAAGCCATCAAACGCCGTCATAATTTTATTACCGGCCATAACTACAACCGTCCACCGACCGGCACTTGTGTAAGCGCCTTCCGGTCTGTTTTCTGTCATTCCCCACACATCCCGCTGTGACTCTTAACATTTGCCTGGTTGCTGTTTGAATTACATTCGCCTCATGACGTGTTTCTTTTGATTTCAGATGCGGACGTCGAACTTTGCCTACCGCACTGCGATAGCAGTGGCAATCGCTGCATGCCTCCTGTGCCTGCTCCCCGCCGCTGACGGCCGCATGGCATTCGAGAAGCTGACAGACTTCGATTTCGCCGGCACATCGTACTACAGCGTGAAGAACCTGTCGCTGTACGAGTGCCAGGGCTGGTGTCGCGAGGAACCGGACTGTCAGGCGGCTGCGTTCAGTTTCGTCGTGAATCCCCTGTCACCGTCGCAGGAGACGCACTGTCAGCTGCAGAACGACTCGAGCGCGCACAACCCGTCCGCGCTGCCGCAGAGGTCGGCCAACATGTACTACATGGTCAAGCTGCAGTTGCGCAGCGAGAACGTCTGCCTGAGGCCGTGGTCTTTCGAGCGTGTGCCCAATAAAATCATCCGGGGTCTCGACAACGCCCTGATCTACACCAGCACCAAGGAGGCCTGCCTGTCGGCGTGCTTGAACGAGAAGCGGTTCGTGTGCCGGTCCGTCGAGTACGACTACAACAACATGAAGTGCGTGCTGAGCGACTCGGACCGGCGCAGCAGCGGCCAGTACATTCAGCTGGTCGACGCCCAGGGAACTGACTACTTTGAGAATCTCTGCCTGAAGCCCCAGCAGGCCTGCAAGAACACCAGACAGTTCGCCAACGCCCGCATGGGCGTGTCCGACGAGAAGGTCGCCCAGTACGTCGGACTGCACTACTACACGGACAAGGAGTTGCAAGTGACATCGGAGTCGGCGTGCCGCCTGGCGTGTGAGATCGAGACCGAGTTCCTTTGCCGGTCCTTCTTGTACCTCGGCCAGCCACAGGGATCGCAGTACAACTGCAGGCTCTACCATCTGGACCACAAGACCCTTCCCGATGGACCGTCGACCTACTTGAACGGCGAACGTCCACTCATCGATCACGGCGAGCCAATCGGCCAGTACTTCGAGAACCAGTGCGAGAAGGCGCCCGCATCCGCCCCAGGAACCCTGCCACAGGACCACACCCTGCCCGTCAGCATCGACGCCACCGAAGACCCCAGCCTCAACAACCAGACCAGAACCGACGTCAACTGCGACAAGACCGGAACCTGCTACGATGGTAAGTTCAGCTGCGGCAGGCTTAAGTGAGCTTCGGGGTCTAATGGTTTTGCTTTTCCCTCCCGTTCTTAGTGTCGGTCCACTGCAAGGACACCCGCATTGCTGTCCAAGTGCGCACCAACAAGCCCTTCAACGGACGCATCTACGCCCTGGGCCGGTCGGAGACCTGCAACATCGACGTCATCAACTCGGACTCATTCAGGCTGGACCTCACCATGGCCGGACAGGACTGCAACACGCAAAGTGTGGTAAGTAGCATCGCCCTCGAGGTGGTCGGATGTGGGTTAATGAAGTGTCTTCCGTCCCTCCTCCCAGACTGGTGTCTACTCGAACACCGTGGTGCTGCAGCATCATAGCGTCGTGATGACAAAGGCCGACAAGATCTACAAGGTGAAGTGCACGTACGACATGAGCTCGAAGAACATCACCTTCGGCATGATGCCAATCCGCGATCCAGAGATGATCCACATCAACTCGTCGCCCGAGGCACCACCACCAAGGATCCGCATCCTGGACAACAGGCAGCGCGAGGTCGAGACTGTCCGCATCGGAGACCGCCTCATGTTCCGCATCGAAATCCCAGAAGACAGTAAGTGCTTGCAGGCTGAGTCCTCCGGGAGGAATTCTCCTAATTGCGTCCACTCGTTACAGCTCCCTATGGAATCTATGCCCGCTCCTGTATCGCCATGGCCAAGGACGCTCGCACCAGCTTCAAGATCATCGACGACGATGGCTGCCCCACCGATCCGACAATCTTCCCCGGCTTCACCGCCGATGGCAATGCGCTCCTGTCGACCTACGAGGCATTCCGCTTCACCGAGAGCTACGGTGTCATCTTCCAGTGCAACGTCAAGTACTGCCTGGGCCCTTGCGAGCCAGCTGTGTGCGAATGGAACATGGAGTCGTTCGAATCACTGGGCAGGCGGAGACGTCGTGCTATTGAGAGGTGAGTCTTGAGCTTGGCCTATGCCACCAGGGAGCTTCATGAGGTCCTCTTTTTTTTCCGTGTTGCAGCAACGAAACCAAAGAAGCTGATGACGATATGAACATTTCGCAAGAAATCCTCGTCCTCGACTTCGGCGATGAGAAGAGGGAGTTCTTCAAGGCGGACCCAAGCACAGATTTTGCCAAAGGTTCGTTGATCACTCACCGCGACCGTCTGAAATAGGGGCTCACCCAACCACTCTCTCTCTCTCCTTTCAGATAAGACTGTCACAATAATCGAGCCATGTCCAACAAAGACGTCCGTCCTGGCCCTCGCCGTCACGTGTGCTCTGATGATCTTGCTGTACATCTCGACCCTCTTCTGTTACTACATGAAGAAATGGATGCAACCGCACAAGATCGTTGCCTAAGTTACTACTGCTCCACCCCAGCATAGTTTTAAATGAAACGTAGAATTTTTACACTTAACACTAAGGACACCCATCACAGCACAGAACATGTGGCAAATACGATCATTTCACCGTACTTATGCATTTTTTTGTATTTTCTTTAAGAAAATCGAAATCAAGGAACACCTTTACTCTAAACTTAGCACCTAAGTGAGGTAGACATTAACAGCAGCAACTACGAAGGAATACATAATATTTATTTTCATAAACGAGGGCTACGCATGCCAAGCCGATAGCAATCATAAGACAGACCCACTTTCTATTAAGTTCCAAATGATTGGCTGGAAATGGTTTCTCAACCCACCCGAGGATCCCACCCGATTTTCCAAGCCTCCCCCAAACCCCCTGAACCCGACCTCCCACCCCTTTCAGCCGCCATCCATGAGAACACTTGAGATCCCATTCCGATCAATTCGAACTTACATAGAGACTGGAGTTTATTTATTTATTTTCTTGCTTAAATAACTATTTTATTTCTTTTTTTTAATTTTATGATTTATTTATTTTCTATGATACTTATTCAATTTAATCAAACAAACAACGATGACATCACTAAAAGACTTCAATTTAAATCGGTCAACGGAAGCGCCAGTTGACGGTTTTAAATTGAACGTGACGTGTTGCCGGACAGTATAAAAGCAACTTTCACGCGGAATCAAATACACGTGAAGTGAGCCGTGAAAACGAAATTCAAATTCACTAGGTAGGGTAGGAATCGCAATAATCAATGGATTTTAATTCAAAATTTTAATCAAACGCAAAGTGAAGACACACTTTTTTTACATAAGACGATTTTATTTTTTGTAATTTGTAAATACATATCTACAAGATGATTTTTTATTTATAAATAAATTAAACAAAAAATATTATTTGGAGTTGTTTTTATTTAAAGCCGACGCTTCTTTTGAGCCCTATTTCATGCCTCTACGACAAGTAGAAGGTAGGGAAAAGTGTCGTCAAAGTGGGCTGAAATGACAAATTTTACAAAATCGCCGATATCTCGGAAACTAAGCGTTTTTCGGCGATTTTGCTTTTGCTCAAGCTTTTTAGGGTTTGTTGCGGAGGGAAAGACGCTTCTTTTGAGCCCTATTTCATGCCTCTACGACAAGTAGAAGGTAGGGAAAAGTGTCGTCAAAGTGGGCTGAAATGACAAATTTTACAAAATCGCCGATATCTCGGAAACTAAGCGTTTTTCGGCGATTTTGCTTTTGCTCAAGCTTTTTAGGGTTTGTTGCGGAGGGAAAGACGCTTCTTTTAAGCCCAATACCATGCCTCTACGACAAGTAGAAGGTAGGGAAAAGTGTCGTCAAAGTGGGCTGAAATGACAAATTTTACAAAATCGCCGATATCTCGGAAACTAAGCGTTTTTCGGCGATTTTGCTTTTGCTCAAGCTTTTTAGGGTTTGTTGCGGAGGGAAAGACGCTTCTTTTAAGCCCTATTTCATGCCTCTACGACAAGTAGAAGGTAGGGAAAAGTGTCGTCAAAGTGGGCTGAAATGACAAATTTTACAAAATCGCCGATATCTCGGAAACTAAGCGTTTTTTCGGCGATTTTGCTTTTGCTCAAGCTTTTTAGGGTTTGTTGCGGAGGGAAAGACGCTTCTTTTAAGCCCAATACCATGCCTCTACGACAAGTAGAAGGTAGGGAAAAGTGTCGTCAAAGTGGGCTGAAATGACAAATTTTACAAAATCGCCGATATCTCGGAAACTAAGCGTTTTTCGGCGATTTTGCTTTTGCTCAAGCTTTTTAGGGTTTGTTGCGGAGGGAAAGACGCTTCTTTTAAGCCCTATTTCATGCCTCTACGACAAGTAGAAGGTAGGGAAAAGTGTCGTCAAAGTGGGCTGAAATGACAAATTTTACAAAATCGCCGATATCTCGGAAACTAAGCGTTTTTTCGGCGATTTTGCTTTTGCTCAAGCTTTTTAGGGTTTATTGCGGAGGGAAAGACGCTTCTTTTAAGCCCAATACCATGCCTCTACGACAAGTAGAAGGTAGGGAAAAGTGTCGTCAAAGTGGGCTGAAATGACAAATTTTACAAAATCGCCGATATCTCGGAAACTAAGCGTTTTTTCGGCGATTTTGCTTTTGCTCAAGCTTTTTAGAGTTTGTTGCGGAGGGAAAGACGCTTCTTTTATGCCCTATTTCATGTCTCTACGACAAGTAGAAGGTAGGGAAAAGTGTCGTCAAAGTGGGCTGAAATGACAAATTTTACAAAATCGCCGATATCTCGGAAACTAAGCGTTTTTTCGGCGATTTTGCTTTTGCCCAAGCTTTTTAGGGTTTGTTGCGGAGGGAAAGACGCTTCTTTTAAGCCCTATTTCATGCCTCTACGACAAGTAGAAGGTAGGGAAAAGTGTCGTCAAAGTGGGCTGAAATGACAAATTTTACAAAATCGCCGATATCTCGGAAACTAAGCGTTTTTTCGGCGATTTTGCTTTTGCTTAAGCTTTTTAGGGTTTGTTGCGGAGGGAAAGACGCTTCTTTTAAGCCCTATTTCATGCCTCTACGACAAGTAGAAGGTAGGGAAAAGTGTCGTCAAAGTGGGCTGAAATGACAAATTTTACAAAATCGCCGATATCTCGGAAACTAAGCGTTTTTCGGCGATTTTGCTTTTGTTCAAGCTTTTTAGGGTTTGTTGCGGAGGGAAAGACGCTTCTTTTAAGCCCAATACCATGCCTCTACGACAAGTAGAAGGTAGGGAAAAGTGTCGTCAAAGTGGGCTGAAATGACAAATTTTACAAAATCGCCGATATCTCGGAAACTAAGCGTTTTTCGGCGATTTTGCTTTTGCTTAAGCTTTTTAGGGTTTGTTGCGGAGGGAAAGACGCTTCTTTTAAGCCCTATTTCATGCCTCTACGACAAGTAGAAGGTAGGGAAAAAGTGTCGTCAAAGTGGGCTGAAATGACAAATTTTACAAAATCGCCGATATCTCGGAAACTAAGCGTTTTTCGGCGATTTTGCTTTTGCTCAAGCTTTTTAGGGTTTGTTGCGGAGGGAAAGACGCTTCTTTTAAGCCCAATACCATGCCTCTACGACAAGTAGAAGGTAGGGAAAAGTGTCGTCAAAGTGGGCTGAAATGACAAATTTTACAAAATCGCCGATATCTCGGAAACTAAGCGTTTTTCGGCGATTTTGCTTTTGTTCAAGCTTTTTAGGGTTTGTTGCGGAGGGAAAGACGCTTCTTTTAAGCCCAATACCATGCCTCTACGACAAGTAGAAGGTAGGGAAAAGTGTCGTCAAAGTGGGCTGAAATGACAAATTTTACAAAATCGCCCGATATCTCGGAAACTAAGCGTTTTTCGGCGATTTTGCTTTTGTTCAAGCTTTTTAGGGTTTGTTGCGGAGGGAAAGACGCTTCTTTTAAGCCCAACACCATGCCTCTACGACAAGTAGAAGGTAGGGAAAAGTGTCGTCAAAGTGGGCTGAAATGACAAATTTTACAAAATCGCCGATATCTCGGAAACTAAGCGTTTTTTCGGCGATTTTGCTTTTGCTTAGGCTTTTTAGGGTTTGTTGCGGAGGGAAAGACGCTTCTTTTAAGCCCCATTTCATGCCTCTACGACAAGTAGAAGGTAGGGAAAAGTGTCGTCAAAGTGGGCTGAAATGACAAATTTTACAAAATCGCCGATATCTCGGAAACTAAGCGTTTTTTCGGCGATTTTGCTTTTGTTCAAGCTTTTTAGGGTTTGTTGCGGAGGGAAAGACGCTTCTTTTAAGCCCAACACCATGCCTCTACGACAAGTAGAAGGTAGGGAAAAGTGTCGTCAAAGTGGGCTGAAATGACAAATTTTACAAAATCGCCGATATCTCGGAAACTAAGCGTTTTTCGGCGATTTTGCTTTTGCTTAAGCTTTTTAGGGTTTGTTTGCGGAGGGAAAGACGCTTCTTTTAAGCCCAATACCATGCCTCTACGAAAAGTAGAAGGTAGGGAAAAGTGTCGTCAAAGTGGGCTGAAATGACAAATTTTACAAAATCGCCGATATCTCGGAAACTAAGCGTTTTTCGGCGATTTTGCTTTTGCTCAAGCTTTTTAGGGTTTATTGCGGAGGGAAAGACGCTTCTTTTAAGCCCAATACCATGCCTCTACGACAAGTAGAAGGTAGGGAAAAGTGTCGTCAAAGTGGGCTGAAATGACAAATTTTACAAAATCGCCGATATCTCGGAAACTAAGCGTTTTTCGGCGATTTTGCTTTTGTTCAAGCTTTTTAGGGTTTATTGCGGAGGGAAAGACGCTTCTTTTAAGCCCAATACCATGCCTCTACGACAAGTAGAAGGTAGGGAAAAGTGTCGTCAAAGTGGGCTGAAATGACAAATTTTACAAAATCGCCGATATCTCGGAAACTAAGCGTTTTTCGGCGATTTTGCTTTTCCTTAAGCTTTTTAGGGTTTATTGCGGAGGGAAAGACGCTTCTTTTAAGCCCAATACCATGCCTCTACGACAAGTAGAAGGTAGGGAAAAGTGTCGTCAAAGTGGGCTGAAATGACAAATTTTACAAAATCGCCGATATCTCGGAAACTAAGCGTTTTTCGGCGATTTTGCTTTTGCTCAAGCTTTCTAGGGTTTATTGCGGAGGGAAAGACGCTTCTTTTAAGCCCAATACCATGCCTCTACGACAAGTAGAAGGTAGGGAAAAGTGTCGTCAAAGTGGGCTGAAATGACAAATTTTACAAAATCGCCGATATCTCGGAAACTAAGCGTTTTTCGGCGATTTTGCTTTTGTTCAAGCTTTTTAGGGTTTATTGCGGAGGGAAAGACGCTTCTTTTAAGCCCAATACCATGCCTCTACGACAAGTAGAAGGTAGGGAAAAGTGTCGTCAAAGTGGGCTGAAATGACAAATTTTACAAAATCGCCGATATCTCGGAAACTAAGCGTTTTTCGGCGATTTTGCTTTTCCTTAAGCTTTTTAGGGTTTATTGCGGAGGGAAAGACGCTTCTTTTAAGCCCAATACCATGCCTCTACGACAAGTAGAAGGTAGGGAAAAGTGTCGTCAAAGTGGGCTGAAATGACAAATTTTACAAAATCGCCGATATCTCGGAAACTAAGCGTTTTTCGGCGATTTTGCTTTTGCTCAAGCTTTTTAGGGCTTATTGCGGAGGGAAAGACGCTTCTTTTAAGCCCAATACCATGCCTCTACGACAAGTAGAAGGTAGGGAAAAGTGTCGTCAAAGTGGGCGAAATGACAAATTTTACAAAATCGCCGATATCTCGGAAACTAAGCGTTTTTCGGCGATTTTGCTTTTGTTTAAGCTTTTTAGGGCTTATTGCGGAGGGAAAGACGCTTCTTTTAAGCCCAATACCATGCCTCTACGACAAGTAGAAGGTAGGGAAAAGTGTCGTCAAAGTGGGCTGAAATGACAAATTTTACAAAATCGCCGATATCTCGGAAACTAAGCGTTTTTCGGCGATTTTGCTTTTCCTTAAGCTTTTTAGGGTTTATTGCGGAGGGAAAGACGCTTCTTTTAAGCCCAATACCATGCCTCTACGACAAGTAGAAGGTAGGGAAAAGTGTCGTCAAAGTGGGCAATGACAAGTGAGTGAAATGACAAATTTTACAAAATCGCCGATATCTCGGAAACTAAGCGTTTTTCGGCGATTTTGCTTTTGCTCAAGCTTTTTAGGGCTTATTGCGGAGGGAAAGACGCTTCTTTTAAGCCCAATACCATGCCTCTACGACAAGTAGAAGGTAGGGAAAAGTGTCGTCAAAGTGGGCTGAAATGACAAATTTTACAAAATCGCCGATATCTCGGAAACTAAGCGTTTTTCGGCGATTTTGCTTTTGCTCAAGCTTTTTAGGGTTTATTGCGGAGGGAAAGACGCTTCTTTTAAGCCCAATACCATGCCTCTACGACAAGTAGAAGGTAGGGAAAAGTGTCGTCAAAGTGGGCTGAAATGACAAATTTTACAAAATCGCCGATATCTCGGAAACTAAGCGTTTTTCGGCGATTTTGCTTTTGCTTAAGCTTTTTAGGGCTTATTGCGGAGGGAAAGACGCTTCTTTTAAGCCCAATACCATGCCTCTACGACAAGTAGAAGGTAGGGAAAAGTGTCGTCAAAGTGGGCGAAATGACAAATTTTACAAAATCGCCGATATCTCGGAAACTAAGCGTTTTTCGGCGATTTTGCTTTTGCTCAAGCTTTCTAGGGTTTATTGCGGAGGGAAAGACGCTTCTTTTAAGCCCAATACCATGCCTCTACGACAAGTAGAAGGTAGGCAAAAGTGTCGTCAAAGTGGGCTGAAATGACAAATTTTACAAAATCGCCGATATCTCGGAAACTAAGCGTTTTTCGGCGATTTTGCTTTTACTCAAGCTTTTTAGGGTTTATTGCGGAGGGAAAGACGCTTCTTTTAAGCCCAATACCATGCCTCTACGACAAGTAGAAGGTAGGGAAAAGTGTCGTCAAAGTGGGCTGAAATGACAAATTTTACAAAATCGCCGATATCTCGGAAACTAAGCGTTTTTCGGTGATTTTGCTTTTGCTCAAGCTTTTTAGGGTTTATTGCGGAGGGAAAGACGCTTCTTTTAAGCCCAATACCATGCCTCTACGACAAGTAGAAGGTAGGGAAAAGTGTCGTCAAAGTGGGCTGAAATGACAAATTTTACAAAATCGCCGATATCTCGGAAACTAAGCGTTTTTCGGCGATTTTGCTTTTACTCAAGCTTTTTAGGGTTTATTGCGGAGGGAAAGACGCTTCTTTTAAGCCCAATACCATGCCTCTACGACAAGTAGAAGGTAGGGAAAAGTGTCGTCAAAGTGGGCTGAAATGACAAATTTTACAAAATCGCCGATATCTCGGAAACTAAGCGTTTTTCGGCGATTTCGCTTTTACTCAAGCTTTTTAGGGTTTATTGCGGAGGGAAAGACGCTTCTTTTAAGCCCAATACCATGCCTCTACGACAAGTAGAAGGTAGGGAAAAGTGTCGTCAAAGTGGGCTGAAATGACAAATTTTACAAAATCGCCGATATCTCGGAAACTAAGCGTTTTTCGGCGATTTTGCTTTTGCTCAAGCTTTTTAGGGTTTATTGCGGAGGGAAAGACGCTTCTTTTAAGCCCAATACCATGCCTCTACGACAAGTAGAAGGTAGGGAAAAGTGTCGTCAAAGTGGGCTGAAATGACAAATTTTACAAAATCGCCGATATCTCGGAAACTAAGCGTTTTTCGGCGATTTTGCTTTTGCTCAAGCTTTTTAGGGTTTATTGCGGAGGGAAAGACGCTTCTTTTAAGCCCAATACCATGCCTCTACGACAAGTAGAAGGTAGGGAAAAGTGTCGTCAAAGTGGGCTGAAATGACAAATTTTACAAAATCGCCGATATCTCGGAAACTAAGCGTTTTTCGGCGATTTTGCTTTTGCTCAAGCTTTTTAGGGTTTATTGCGGAGGGAAAGACGCTTCTTTTAAGCCCAATACCATGCCTCTACGACAAGTAGAAGGTAGGGAAAAGTGTCGTCAAAGTGGGCTGAAATGACAAATTTTACAAAATCGCCGATATCTCGGAAACTAAGCGTTTTTCGGCGATTTTGCTTTTGCTCAAGCTTTTTAGGGTTTATTGCGGAGGGAAAGACGCTTCTTTTAAGCCCAATACCATGCCTCTACGACAAGTAGAAGGTAGGGAAAAGTGTCGTCAAAGTGGGCTGAAATGACAAATTTTACAAAATCGCCGATATCTCGGAAACTAAGCGTTTTTCGGCGATTTTGCTTTTGCTCAAGCTTTTTAGGGTTTATTGCGGAGGGAAAGACGCTTCTTTTAAGCCCAATACCATGCCTCTACGACAAGTAGAAGGTAGGGAAAAGTGTCGTCAAAGTGGGCTGAAATGACAAATTTTACAAAATCGCCGATATCTCGGAAACTAAGCGTTTTTCGGCGATTTTGCTTTTGCTCAAGCTTTTTAGGGTTTATTGCGGAGGGAAAGACGCTTCTTTTAAGCCCAATACCATGCCTCTACGACAAGTAGAAGGTAGGGAAAAGTGTCGTCAAAGTGGGCTGAAATGACAAATTTTACAAAATCGCCGATATCTCGGAAACTAAGCGTTTTTCGGCGATTTTGCTTTTGCTCAAGCTTTTTAGGGTTTATTGCGGAGGGAAAGACGCTTCTTTTAAGCCCAATACCATGCCTCTACGACAAGTAGAAGGTAGGGAAAAGTGTCGTCAAAGTGGGCTGAAATGACAAATTTTACAAAATCGCCGATATCTCGGGAACTAAGCGTTTTTCGGCGATTTTGCTTTTGCTCAAGCTTTTTAGGGTTTATTGCGGAGGGAAAGACGCTTCTTTTAAGCCCAATACCATGCCTCTACGACAAGTAGAAGGTAGGGAAAAGTGTCGTCAAAGTGGGCTGAAATGACAAATTTTACAAAATCGCCGATTTCTCGGAAACTAAGCGTTTTTCGGCGATTTTGCTTTTGCTCAAGCTTTTTAGGGTTTATTGCGGAGGGAAAGACGCTTCTTTTAAGCCCAATACCATGCCGCAAGTGGGCTGAAATGACAAATTTTACAAAATCGCCGATATCTCGGGAACTAAGCGTTTTTCGGCGATTTTGCTTTTGCTCAAGCTTTTTAGGGTTTATTGCGGAGGGAAAGACGCTTCTTTTAAGCCCAATACCATGCCTCTACGACAAGTAGAAGGTAGGGAAAAGTGTCGTCAAAGTGGGCTGAAATGACAAATTTTACAAAATCGCCGATTTCTCGGAAACTAAGCGTTTTTCGGCGATTTTGCTTTTGCTCAAGCTTTTTAGGGTTTATTGCGGAGGGAAAGACGCTTCTTTTAAGCCCAATACCATGCCTCTACGACAAGTAGAAGGTAGGGAAAAGTGTCGTCAAAGTGGGCTGAAATGACAAATTTTACAAAATCGCCGATATCTCGGGAACTAAGCGTTTTTCGGCGATTTTGCTTTTGCTCAAGCTTTTTAGGGTTTATTGCGGAGGGAAAGACGCTTCTTTTAAGCCCAATACCATGCCTCTACGACAAGTAGAAGGTAGGGAAAAGTGTCGTCAAAGTGGGCTGAAATGACAAATTTTACAAAATCGCCGATATCTCGGAAACTAAGCGTTTTTCGGCGATTTTGCTTTTGCTCAAGCTTTTTAGGGTTTATTGCGGAGGGAAAGACGCTTCTTTTAAGCCCAATACCATGCCGCAAGTGGGCTGAAATGACAAATTTTACAAAATCGCCGATATCTCGGGAACTAAGCGTTTTTCGGCGATTTTGCTTTTGCTCAAGCTTTTTAGGGTTTATTGCGGAGGGAAAGACGCTTCTTTTAAGCCCAATACCATGCCTCTACGACAAGTAGAAGGTAGGGAAAAGTGTCGTCAAAGTGGGCTGAAATGACAAATTTTACAAAATCGCCGATTTCTCGGAAACTAAGCGTTTTTCGGCGATTTTGCTTTTGTTCAAGCTTTTTAGGGTTTATTGCGGAGGGAAAGACGCTTCTTTTAAGCCCAATACCATGCCTCTACGACAAGTAGAAGGTAGGGAAAAGTGTCGTCAAAGTGACAAATTTTACAAAATCGCCGATATCTCGGAAACTAAGCGTTTTTCGGCGATTTTGCTTTTCCTCAAGCTTTTTAGGGTTTATTGCGGAGGGAAAGACGCTTCTTTTAAGCCCAATACCATGCCTCTACGACAAGTAGAAGGTAGGGAAAAGTGTCGTCAAAGTGGGCTGAAATGACAAATTTTACAAAATCGCCGATATCTCGGAAACTAAGCGTTTTTCGGCGATTTTGCTTCTGTTGAAACTTTTTAGGGTTTATGGCGGACGGAAAGACGTAGCGCTCACAATTAGAGACAAGAGAAGCTAACTGCTCTGTCCTGATGGCTGCAAGCTCAACTCTTCAGCGCCATACGATCAATAAGTCCGACTGTCTGCAAACTTTTGAGCGACACTGCCACACTGATGTTTAGCAGACTCAATCTAGACAGCTGCCGTGTCTATTTCCAGCACAATCTTCGTTATCAGTGGCATTTAATCCCACACAGAGATTTCACTATCAAGGCCCCCGAAAAAAATATGATCTGTGTGCTCCTCCTTCAACCGGAGGCATAGGCGAGGCTGACTCTTTATCAGCCGCCAGCAATGATCTCAGTTCATTTTGAAAAGCCATCAGTTCAACAACAACCACAATGAGTTCCGGTGAAAAAGTGATTCTCGCCTACTCGGGCGGCCTGGACACCAGCTGCATTCTGAAGTGGCTCCAGGAGAAGGGTTTCGATGTGATCTGCTTCATGGCGGACGTGGGACAAGAGGAGGACTTCGAAGCGGCCAAGAAGAAGGCGCTCAAAATTGGTGCTTCGGAAGTATGCACGCACACACGCCCACAAGCACGCAGAATTCAATGAACTGAATGAATCCTTCTGCGTCTTCTCTAGGTGATTGTGAAGGATGTGAAGGAGAACTTCGTGAAGAACTACATCTGGCCGTCGATACAAATGGGACTGATCTATGAGGAGCGCTACCTGCTGGGCACATCTCTAGCTCGTCCCTGCATTTCCGTGGCGCTGGTGGAAGTGGCCAAGTCACGCGGGGCAAAGTTCATTGCGCACGGCGCCACTGGAAAGGGCAACGATCAAGTGAGGTTCGAAATGAGTGCGTACGCCTTGTATCCAGAGGTGAAGGTGAGTTAAAAAAACGAAACACTCCCGCGCAACGAGGTTGACTTATGCCACGACACATTCCCCCCCAGATTATCGCACCCTGGAGGGATGAGGAGTTTTGCGAGCGCTTCCAAGGGCGCCTCGATCTCATCAAGTACGCCGAGGAGAACGGCATTCCGGTGAGCGCGAAGCCCAGTGCGCCGTGGAGCACGGACGCCAATATACTGCACATCAGCTACGAGTCCGGCATCCTGGAGGATCCCTTCCAGCAAGCGCCCGATAATCTGTACGAAATGACGGTGGACCCGAAGAAGGCACCAACGACGCCCTATCAACTGAAGATCCAGTTCGAAAGGGGCCTGCCCACCCGGGTTGAGGACATGCAGACGAAGGAGAAGATTCAGAAGCCGCTGGCGATGCTGGGATTCCTCAATGCGATCGGAGGAAAATACGGAATCGGCCGCATTGACATCGTTGAGAACCGCTTCGTGGGCCTGAAGTCGCGTGGCATTTACGAAACGCCTGGCGGCACGATTCTCTTCACGGCTCACCAGGACCTGGAGCTGTTCTGCCTGGACAGGGAGGTCTACCGCAACAAGACTTTCCTCAGGAATCGAATGACGGACTACGTGTACAATGGATTCTGGTTCAGCCCGGAGGCGGTGTACACCAGAAAATGCCTGGAATTGTCTCAGGAGCCGGTCACCGGGGAGGTTGTCGTCGAGCTGTTGCCCGGCTATTGCCGGACCGTTGCCCGGAAGTCTCCCCAGGGGCTGTACAATCAGGAACTCGTATCGATGGATGTTCACGGCAACTATGTGCCAGCCGATGCGACTGGATTCATACGAATCAACTCTGTGAGGGTTTCCGAGTACGCCAGGGCTTATGGGAAATACAAATATTAATTCGTTAATTGTTGTTGTCTGTTGTTTGGAGAGGGCCTGGGAACTGAAACGGCTGGCATTTAAGTACTTGGGTCTTAGAGGAACAGATATTCTATTCTGCACGGGACAAAACACTCGGAAGAGCGACGTGGTACAGCTGATAATTCGCTGGCTTGTGGCGCCACTTCTAATTAATCGATGACCTCGAGGTTATAACATCCACCAGAGAGCAACGAACTTGAGTGCTACTGGTGTTGATTTATGAATTTTGTCCACTAAGTCACGCAAGGTGTAGGTGTTGACAAGCAACAAGCATTTCTTGAGTTTCTTCTAGGAGCTGTCGCCTATTCTGATTCCGGCCTCAGGCCGACACACAAACGCGCAGTTAGGTAGACGAACTCCAAATAGTTGGCTCAGTCAAGGAAGTCCCCTTTCTTATGGATCGGGCAAACGATGGATCGGGCGAACGAGTCGACCAGATTATTCAGACGTCAACAGTCCGACAGTCCGTCACCTCGGGGCAAATGTGAACTCCACGAATGACATCGTAGTGGAGATCCGACGTAGAATCGCCCATGGCAACCGATGCTACTTCGGTCTGTCAAAACAACTGGGCTCGAAACTCCTGACTCGAAGGACCAAAGTCATGCTCTACAAAACCCTTATCCTGCCAGTCCTACTTTATGGAGCCGAAAGCTGGACATTAAGTAAGGCTGCAGAGCTGATTCTTGGTGCCTTCGAAAGAAAAATTCTACGTCGGATATATGGTCCCGTCTGCGAGGAAGGCGAATGGAGGAGAAGACACAACCGCGAACTCTACAAGCTGTACAAGGATGTGGATGTAGTCCGGAAGGCAAAAATCCGTTGACTACACTGGCTCGGCCACATTGAGCGAATGGACAATAACGCTCCAGCAAAGAGTGTCTTTGAATCCGAGCCTCTTGGTTCATGACACATGATTACATGAAGCCGGCGATATCCTCCCGTATAATTAACAGGTGTGCAACATAATCTCTGTGACTACGAACTTTGAAGTGAGCTTCTTCGAGCGAATGATTATAAGTGGAGCGCGAACATCGGCCTGTGCTCAATCCTCCACAGTCACTTATGTAGTTCCTGCGGTAACCGATAAAGGAAGAATGATGTTTAAATATTCTCCGTACTAATCACACAGATTACCTGTCTTCGACGTTGAGCCATATTGATGAACTTGATGAGTGGGCAAAAATACGCAAGTGGGGTTTTTGACACATCTCGTAGGTCTTCGAAGAAAATCTGTAATTGACTAGTAGAGACTGGGACAAGAGCAAGAGTTGACTCTTCGTCGCGTTTCCAACTCAATTTTTCAACAAACATCGCTAGCAACTGATTGCACTTAAGGAGTCTGTCGGTTTGTGCAATTCTCCTCGTGGTCCCTTTTTGGCATCGCTATGATTGTATAATAAAATAATAAGGTACACTTTAGAATAATAAAACAAATAAAAAAATGCTTAAAACAAGTTCAAACGGGCCAGAAATGACTGCAATGCAATAATCCGACGTGTGACATTCTCCCATGAACAAAAGTTGAGGCAAAAAGTGCTACAACGTCCCAAGGGTAGCAACAACTTTTGGTCATTTGTGAAAAACATAAAGAATTCCGCCTCGTCCTCAATTCCCACGCTCCTTTACAATGACATCCCAGCTGTCAGCTCCCAGCACTTTGGACAAAGCCAATCTGCTTCCGGAGCATTTTGCAGCCAGCTCAACACTGCCAGATTGTAATTTGTCCCCACCTGTAGTCGAGAGCGTTGATTTCACCATGAGACAAATTCACTTCCGAACTCGTACAGTTGCAAGAGTACTTAAAGATATCGACGTGCACAAATCCGCTGGCCCGGATGGTATTCCCCCAATACTTCTGGAGAGGTGTTCTTCTTCGCTGGCAAAACCACTGCGTAAAAATCATATATCCTACTCTTCAGGTCTCTTTCCGAGTAGATGGAAAAGAGCATTCGTCCAGTCCGTCCCTAAAAAGGGCGAATCTTCATCACCCACCTCGTAGCGACCCATAGCACTTACGTGCCTTCTTTCTAAGGTCATGGGAACGCGATCAATCGTATCTTGAATCGCGGAAGCTTCTTAATGACCGACTGTATGGCTTCCGCAGCAACAGGTCCCCTGGTGATTTGATAGCTTATCTCACCGAAAAGTGGAACCAATCTTTGCACAATACAGGCGAAGGCAAGATAGTTGCGCTTGATATTTCTAAAGCATTTGACAGAGTTTTGCATCAAGCTCTTTTGTCGAAAATGCGTGCTTATGGTGTTGATGAGTCTCTGCTTCTATGGCTCAGAAATTACCTCTCGACCACCGTTCAATCCAAGTTGTTTTGGATGCGTTCAAGTCTGATATTCACAAAATAAATGCTGGTGTCCCTCTAGGCTCTGTTCTGACTCCGACACTGTTTCTCTTTTTTATAAATGATCTCCTTTCGACTGCTTTTAATCCAATCCACTCCGTCGCTGATGACAGCACCCTCAGCTTTTAATATTCGTTCCGAAATTCACGACCCTGCCCTTCGGACGTAGTATTGGAACGGCAGCGAATGTCAAGCACATTGTATTCCGATCTGGACAGTATAATTAACTGGGGTAAGAACAACCGAGTGGAATTCAATGCTGTCTGCTGTCTCTAAAGCGAACCCCTGATAATCAGCCATTATCCATGAATGGCGCTTGTATCGACGAAACCGGAAAACTTTCAATCCTTGGTATGTGCATCAACGCAACACTTAGTTGGAACGATCACATATTCAAGGTCGCCAAAAATGCTGCGAAATGCTTAGGTTTCCTTAATCGATGCAAGAAATACTTCACCGCCTCGGATTTGGCTTTAATCTATAAGGCGTATATTCGTCCCAAGCTTGAGTACAACGCTCATATCTGGTCTGGTGCCCCCAAGACCACCTTGCACCTACTTGATAGAATCCAAAAGCGAGCGATAAAAATTATAGGAGACAACGAAATCGCGGATTCATTAGACTCGCTCGAACATCGACGTCCGTGTTTTATCGTTATTTTAACAAACGATGCTCAAGCGAGCTAGCCAACTGCATTCCTCCTCTCCTTGAATTCACCCGCAATACACGTCTCGCTTGGAATGCACATCAGTTTACCTTTAAACATGCACAATTAAATTTAGAGACTCGCTTTTTAACCGCACCACACGAATATGGAATGCTCTTCCCAGCTCAATATTTCCCATAGATTCCAATCCGCAGATGTTTAAGGCCAATGTGCACAGGTACCTCCTCTCTCTCTCTCTATCTCTCTATCTCCCCCTATACCTCTGGCCCGTGCTGTGTCTTGACCCCGGACAATTAAGGGTATTAATAGCCCCTTCAGCACGCGCTCAAATCGTGTGGTCCATTCGCAAGAGATGGCTGGGATTGATCGGCTTCAACTCCGTTCCTGGGATGTTCATCCACTGCTTCATTGTGTTCTGTCCCACTGACCATGGAATTATCGAGTGCAGGCTGAGAGAGAATCCGTACCTGTCGGGCAACGCAACAGAGGACGCCCGCGCTTAAGGTGGCGCACCCAAGTGAAGAAGGACATCAATCAACTTGGTGTGCGAAACTGCAGACAGCTTGCCAGAGATCGCTCTAGTTGGAGAGGCATGTTGGTTGAGGCCCAGGTCCACCCCGGACTGTAGCGCCACACAAAGAAGAAGAAGGGTGAGAGAGAAACCCTCGAGCTCTTCGAATGTGAATGGTCGGAGTGTTGATGGGGTCAGCGCAGGAGGCTTCTACCTTATTGAGAAAAACTGCCCAAGGAGTATTTTTTAATTGTTGTTTTAGACTTGTCCTTTATCAGTGTACTTGCATGCCCAGTGAAATTCGGAAGCCGGCCATTGGATTGTCCATCCCCTCTGGCAGTCTAATAATTCATAAAATTCCAACAAAAAAGTCGTTTTTGCTGCAGAATTTGCCCTTTCATCTCTCAAACGTATGTCCAGTGTTGTCGAATTAATGCAACGTTTTTTTCAGATTCAGAGCCATCTACTGCCAACAAGATTAACTTTCATCCAAGACTCACCTTGGCAGCAACATTTCGTGTAGACATTGCTAGGGGGAGAGAATTTCTATAACTCTGTTGTCAGCAGCTAGAGGCACTGATGTCGTTAGAGAGACACACGTCCAGTGAAGCATTTGTTTACAAGGCGCTTGTGCGATGGGAATTTTTTTCAATTTGTGGATTTTCGGACAACCTGTTTCAAATCTTGGCAAAATCTGCAATCATATAACAAATTTCACCTCTAAGCCTAACTCGCGCCACCTAGTGTGAAACTAAACACCCCCACCGAATGCACAAACCAAACGATGAAATGAATTCAGCGCACTCTCCCAATCTGCGCATGACAGCTGTTGTCTTCGAATAAAAAATTCCCTAAATGTACTTTTCCTAGCTCCAGCAGTCGTTTGTCAGTTGTTCTCATTCGCGGTGTGCAGTGTTTCGTTTGGCATTCAGAGATTTCACCAAAGAGTAGAGGAACAAAAAAAAAAAGAAATAGTTCACGAATAAAATACACTTGAATTCCCACGGACAGTTAATAAAGTACCTCAAAAAAAGCGAAAATGGCTCTTAAAGTTCTCGTTGGTCAAAGTGAGTCAATTATCAGTCGCCCCATTCCGATAGATTTCCAACAATCGATGCATATCGCCTCATAACCCAGTCAAATTCACTCAAATCGTATCAACATGGGATTGCCGAGGTTCCTCCCCACCCTTCCGCATTGCTTTCCATTTGTTCATGCGATCACAATAGTTGAGCGAAGTGTGATAAAATTAAGTTTTTTCCCATTCGATTGAGAAAATCTCGACGAATTCGTTTTATTATCGATTTTTTTGTGCAAAAAGTTGTCGCCTTCGTTTTTTTCCTGTGTGTACCCGCGTGTGTGTTGTTTTTGGAACCTGCGCAATGACCTATCTGGAGAAAATGTCAATCTCCAGAATTCAGCAAATGCACATGACGTCATTGTGCGTCTTTAACGATGCGAGTCTGGGCAGAAAACAAACAAAACGAAAAATTGAATATTTTTTTCGAAGTCGTGTGTATGGGTGTGTGGATGAGAGATATTTTTGTTTTTATTATTTGTTTACAACCTTCCGCAAGCGATAGAGCCGCTTGACAGCCCACATGAGCTGCGGATGATTCATGGTTTGACGATTTTCCCCATTTGTAGTTCATTTGATGATCGATTTCATTTAACCCCCGTCGCTTGATAAAGAAAGGGGGGCGCACAATCAGGGATACGGCAGTGGGCATGTGTACATTTAAAGTGTTGCTGTTCGTCTGACATACTGACATGCAGAACCAAATAAATTCGATGTCGATTTTTACCCAAATGGATTTGCTCTGGACCGAATTTGTGTCGTAAGACGAAGGATGACTGACGACGCATGCACCCGCAATCAATGATGACAGCTCCACCTTTCAAAATCGATGTAGCCCTATCCTCGGTTCTCAAGAGTCTCGTGATTTGCACTCAACAATCCACCTGATCTGGCAATACATGAGTCATGGAATTTTTCTCTTAAATTCGTTAGACATCTAATTCCACTGACAACTTAATGCAGCACAAGTACTGCGCGTCGAGGGTCTATGCCGGCATGTTCTATTGAATAGCCGTGTCTCTTAATTCAGAGGGATGTCATTAAAAACTGAGCTCTCGCTCCACATAGCCTTCGCATTGCTCGGGGTCAAAGCGATTGCTACATCATTGTGAGTCTGAGATAATGCTTCTGTTAGTCACCAGTATTGACAGTATGAGTGTGATTGGCGTGAATCTCTGATAGAGCGTCGGGGAGTAAAACAAATCACTTGGATTTCTATCAAAAGCAGAGGACTTAAGTTCGATCATAAAAATGAATCACCAACCAACACACAGAGCACGGGGTTTGGAGTGCTGTAGTGGAGAGGTTTATTTACTGCTGCGAGCAAAAACAATGCTTCACGATTTAAACTGCCACGTAAAACTCCTCTTCTGGGATGAAGTGGACAGATTTTGGTGCATGTCTAGAAACATCCACCTCCTGACCAGCATCACCTTCAAAACACATTGAGAGTCTGACTACCAGAAGCTGGAAGACAGATGATGTCAGACTTGTTTGTTTACAAATACTCACAGTCATCACTTTGATTGTCGATAAAATTGAGCGTCATTCGTGCGAGAGACGAGGAAGCTTTGTCTTGGCTGCCCTGATGACCGGGCGGCGATCAAGTCTTTAGATGCTTACTGAATTAATGTGGCGCACAATGAAAAGTCCCTTCCATTCGTGTAGGAACAATAGCACGCACAACACGAGTGGGTTGCTGAGAAGCTAGGCCCTGGTCCTTTATGGGCTGTAGCACCACCCATTATTATTATTATATTAATGAATCAACAGTGGTCTAAGTGTGTTGGCAGTTTCGCTGGCAGCCTAATAACTTAACCTTGGGTGGTGCTAAAGTCCAAGGTGGACGTATGCCTCAAACAACAAGCGTCTCCAGCCAGCTCGCTAGCTACCTGCCTCCAGTTTCGCTCTCAATGTTGGTTGAGGTCGTATTCCACTTGCGTGTGCCACATAAGTCGCGACCTTCCAATTTGCGGCCGGAGCATTGGTTTCCATCCGCTCTACAATACATGACCTAGTTAACTGGCTAAGTCGATGTCGCTGAACAGCCCGTTTGTCTTTATATCTCTTTCACTCACAATCTATTCAGAAGGGACCGAAAATCAGACTTTTCCTCTTAAAGCAACCAAGAGCATCTTTGTCCAGTTTAGACAAAGTCCACGCCTCTGCACTATGCAGCTGGATGTGGCTGGATTGGGACCATTAAGGTCTAAAGAGGGTTCCTTTGGTTGTTCAAGAGAAGGCTTATCAATTGCTTTCCTAGCCCAAAGAAGACACGGTTGGCAAGAGTTATTCTTCGTTTGATTCGCATGATAGTAAAACAATGATGCTCCTAGCTCCTACCACTGAATCTCGATTGGTATCCTTGTCGGAGTGATCACAGCAAACTGTCCGATTGGAACAATGCTCCGGTGATGGAACCAGGGATCCAGCGACCTCTGCCAGAGCTGCGGAAAGAAGGATGAAACCAAGACGATTCAAAATCTGCTTTGCCACTGCTCCGCTCTCCAGAATCGGGAGACAGGCTCTGTCTGAGTCTTCACAGCCACGTCCGAAGCAGCGATATATCGGATCTTTTAAAATTCGTGGTTTCAACTGCCATTAAGCACCGCAAAGGCACTCTTTCGCCTCCGCGTGGAAGTGGTGGTCAACCATAGCAGTCCCCTTCCAAAGCCTGACCTAACCTAACTAGGAATTATGTACGCATAATAGTATTAAGACCGCTATTGAAAGCGGATGAAGAAGCTCTTGGTTGTTTTGAGAGAAAAGTTCTACGTGCGATCTTTGGTCCTGTTTGCGTTGATGGCGTTTGGAGGAGAAGGTTCAACCACGAACTGTACGGGCTGCACAGCGGCATGCACCTAGTTAGGCGTCTTCATCATCATTCATCATTCATCATCAGCGACACCACAGCTCCGGCCCGAAGAGTCTTCGACACCGAGCCATTGGGACAGCGCAACAGAGGACGTTCTCACACTAGATGGCGCCCACAAGTGGAAAAGGACCTCAACCAACTTGGTGTGCGCAACTGCAGGCAGCTGGCGAAAGATCGTGCTGGCTGGAGAGGCATGTTGGTTGAGGCCCAGGTCCACCCCGGACTGTAGCGCCAATCAAAGAAGAATAGTATTAAGACCAAAGCTCAAGGACGACCGTCCAAAGATGACTGCCCATGGCTTATCCTCTCTGATTCAACCGATCGTTGCACATTTTCTCCTTTTCTCAAAAGGGGAAGCGGGGTAATTTTGTAGTCCTCGTGCAATATAGCTCCACACTAGTGATAGTCCACATGTATCCTAGCATATCGACGGCGAAGAGGGAGGCGATCAAGGATTGGATCGACATCACCTTTGTGAGTGTTCAGCCGAAGCTAAGATAAAGCCTTTAAAACGCGTGTTCGCATGACACTCAGAGCTGCTCCCACAAATCACACTCAGCGCTGCTCGTTCAAATGGACAGTGGGGATTGACAGAGTGAGCAGTGATGTGGTTTTACAAAACAAAACAAAAAATAGCAATTAGTGATTATTTGCTCAAGACTAATAAATTCTACCACGGCCTCGTACTTGTGGGTATCTAAGAGTGACGCTGGCTCGAAATAAGCAAATTTCAGATTTTTTTGAGAGCAGGTTCCATTTCTGTAGCCAAAGCTGGTACGGTCGGCTAAAAGCAAGATATTGTGATAATGTCTCAATGCAAAAATTGGAAAAAGCAATCAACGCGACTGCACGGTATGTTGTTAGCTTTCGTCAGATTCTCCTCGGATGTGAATTAGAAACATTTTTAAAATACGAATGTGTGTACAGAGTACAGACACTTTCCCTCAGCCTTTTTTTTCACACCTCCAATGTGCACTTAAATAATACCCATGATTTAAACTTTAATTTGGACTGCACAAAGCCGCTTTCGTGCCGCCGGCATAGTCAGTCTTCTTAAAAATCATCCGTTAAACACATTGAACACATTGCGATCGATGTTAGACACTCATTCCATGTTTTAGTCTGAAGGGATGTCAATATTCACCTCGGCCCGATGGACTGACAGGTAAAGCTTCAATCGCAGGCAACTGCTAAGAACTTTGTTGATCGCACTTCAATCAGGTTACGGTGCAGACGCATCATCTCCTCCTGCTTTGTCCCCACGACTAGCACCATCTTCCTTCCTTCTTGTGTGACGATGAGCTTTCACTTGCTCACTTGCTCTCCAGCTAGCGCAGTCACACTGACCAGCCGGTACCGCAGAATGCCCAGAAAGCATCACAGCCTCGTCTAATGAATAAAGTTGAAAGGGAAAGACCAAAACTCCATGAAAAGATTTATTCAACATAATCCGCGTTGTTAACCGTGGATGTGATCCAGGGCACAATGCGTGCGATTTTATAGTACTCCGCCGTGGTATGCTCCCCATAGCACTGACGCGGCGAGAAAAAAACCCCAATCACAGTTGGATTTGCCGGCCAGTCGAAGTGCAAAACGCCCCCAAAGTTGTACTTGCACAGCAATACTGTTGTGTTGAGCGCCTCAGGAACAGAGCCGGGCATCTGGGCGTTGAGTCTTACGCTCGCTATGACCGATTTATCAACGGTCCTTGCCGGCATCACTGCAATTCCACGGGTCAAGTACAAGTAGTCATTCGTCAGCAATGACACTGGTTGGAAGTACTTGGAGAACCGGAGATGCAGGGGCAGCTTGAAGAGAGCGACTATATTCGCTGGGTCTGCATACAATACGCTGTTGTCCACGTTGATCGAAAACGAGTTCGTATTCCCCTGTCTGAGTTCGGTGCGATTGAAGATCAGCTCGAAGGTTCTGCCATCGAAGAGGCATTGGGCGGATGTCAAGATCCAACAGGGGTTCAATATCGATCCGGAACAGTAACGTTCCTCAGGTTCGATGATTCGAATCGTGACGTGGTGAGGGATCAAGGCGGTGCTCTTGGTCGATATGCTGTCCATCTGCCCGTGGTGGGCATTAAACTGAGCTGCTGCACAGCAGAGCAGGAGTAAAAACACAACACACTTTGACATTTTCTTTTTCTGTTCACCAACCGAGAGCGGCGAAAGCAACACGATCCACTTTAAAGCAACGCGTCGACGTGCACTGAGTGTGCAGAGGTTGTGTGTGACTTGCTGCGAGTTGAGTTCGGGAGATTCAAAATATTTTCTTCGCTCTCCATTCGGTGAGAGATAACACTGAGTGGAGGGCATTTGCTGGGGTCGTCATCCGTTTTAGATTATAACTAAAATCGTGACAAAAAGAGCTGGATGGCTTGTACAATTATCAGCGAACGTTGTCAGCGATGAGCATTCGTTCCGTGAATCAAATCACCCACACAGACCGACTATCAATCCATAAGGTGGGAACACATGAAAGCAGTCAACTCAGTGTTGTATTTGAAGAAGCGGGAGGCAATTTGGAAACTTTAAAGCTCGTGTCTCATGTGACGAATATTGGAAACGTAGATCCAATCCCGAGTGCATGAGCCAATGTCTTGTCTTGAGAACTAATTCCACTGAGACTCACCTCATCTTTGTCTGTTCCAAGGGACAAAATTCAGAGTTCCTTAGTAAGCCCGATTCAGTCCATAGTCAACCGTGGTCTTGGTCAAGTCGTCGCCATTCTCCGTTGAAGTTTGGCAATACAGTCGACCTGCCACTTTGAAGCTAACCCCTCCCTTCGCCATGGTCAAGGTTAAATCGTCACAATGAAGCAAGTGTGATTGCATGCATATTATCGATTTCCCTGCCATGGGACGGCTGCAGAATAGAAATCGAACGTGCGACGACTATTTATAGAAACCTGTGCATGAAATGGCTATTTTAATCCTCTGCACATAAATCGCCTGTGTGCCTCCCTACGGGGCGGGTGGGGCGTCATAAATTATTCATTTGGATACCGCCACTAGATGGAAATTGGATGGAGGATGTGCAACGTTTTTTTTTTTTGCTGTGTAAGAACAGCAAAGTGTAGAAACATCTTTTGGTGGGGCTTACAGGCTAACTGGACGGGGATATCTTAGAACGCCATTCACCCTTGCAAGGGTAAT
Organism: Eristalis arbustorum; assembly: GCA_916610145.1. Lineage (NCBI taxonomy): Eukaryota > Metazoa > Arthropoda > Insecta > Diptera > Syrphidae > Eristalis > Eristalis arbustorum. Next base: position 59,528,597 of record OU744320.1, on the reverse strand, counting down.
CTCAAACGAAGTGGCCATCAGTGTAGCAAGAAATGTGTGAATGGGCTCGGGGGAGACCTTTGCTGAAGTTGTTGAAAGATGGGTCGACATGGTCGCAATGATGGCAGGAGTTGGACAAACCTCCTACGTCTCTTTCGCGGCATTTTCAAATCTAGTTGCCATCATAACATCCTTCTTTCTGCCTCGAAAAGGGCACAGTCCATGTCCCTCGTTATCCTTCCACTTATGCGGCGCATGGCCAAGTTGTTGCATTTCCATTATTGATTTATCTGAAATGAGAGAACTAATTAACCCCCCCTAACAAACATGCATTTATTCCTGAATAGAAATTATGAACGAGGTCGTCAAGTACAAGCCTCCAGCGCAGCCAAAGAAAGGTGTAGCGGCTCCGGCAAAACCAGCCGGTGGGATCGAGTGGCGTGTCCTTGTCGTCGACAAGTTGGCAATGCGAATGGTGTCGGCCTGTTGCAAGATGCATGAGATAAGCGCTGAGGGAATAACACGTAAGTGATGACAACAACCGCACACCCACCCAAGAAAACCCCAATAACTATATCTTTTCCTTTTGCAGTGGTTGAAGACATCAATAAGAAACGTGAACCACTCCCAACTATGGAGGCTGTATACCTGATCACACCATCCGATGAGTCGGTGCGAGCGTTGATGCGTGATTTTGAGAATCCCGCCCGTCCGATGTACCGTTACGCTCATGTATTCTTCACCGAAGGTATGTCGCTGCGGTTGAACTTCATTTTTAATCGAATAACATTTACTTCCAACCAACGGATAAATTTTTAAAATTCACTTTTAATCAAACCAAAAAATACAGCTGTTCCTGATGGTTTATTTGAGATATTGTCGTCTCAGAAGGACTTTGTGAAGAAGTACTTAAAAACGTGTAAAGAGATCAATGTAGCGTTTATAGCATACGAAGAAAAGGTATACAAACGATTGATTGACTAAATGCGAAATTAATACATAAGTGCGACTAACGCTCTCCTCCTCGCCCAACGGTTTCCTACTAACAGCGGGGAGTCACTTAGACTTAAGCGCAAAGTGATTGTTGTTTGGATATGGGTCTCATAAGGATGTGCTTACCCAGTGTGTTGTCCTATTCGATGGAGGGAGAGAAAAGGAAATACTCTGCTGGAGCATAAACATAACGAATGTCACGCCTCCCATTCTGTCTGAAGTTCATTGAATCATCTTAACATGTGTTTATGTCATTGGGTTTTCATTTCATGTTGTCCCGGGGTTCCTTTGGTTTCGAATAGGTTAGGTTTTGTGGTGGCTGGGGAGAGGTGTGTATGTCTATGGGGCTGGTGTTAGGGATTCATAATAAATTCTGGAGAATGGGACAGATTCACAAGATGGGGTAAGGAAGTGTGTTAGAATGAGGTACGATTGATTACAGGACGCTGCCTAAAAGGCAATCGGTCTAGGAGGACCCCATAGGCGGTGTAGAGATGAGGACTAAAACATTGCTTCGCAGGAAAAGTGTGTCACAGCGAGTCATTGTCAGAAGGATAGAATTTCCAGGAAGCTGCACATTTGAGGGCTACCAAGTGGTTACTGGTTAAACTTCCCGTCAAGTTAGATTTCCGATACTAGCTCATAAATAAAAGCTAGACTGTGTAAGCTGTAGAGAAGCAAGCCAAGCGCGAATGTCCTTCAGGCCTCAGTGACCTAAGTGGAGCACGGAACATCTTGTAAAGGGTAATCCATCGTGTGGTCTCACTTATAATGTAAACTGCAACACATAAATTATAAAGCCTACTTAGGCATCTGTTGCCCGTGGCGTTGTGGGTATGTGCGTCGACTCAACCTCAACGTCGTACGTTCGATTCCTGCTCTGTGCGACAAAAACAATTTTCACGGCCCCACCTCTTTCGAGTCACTGACAGTGCTCAAAGAGTATTTCCTGTCTAGAAAAAGCTTCTCAAACTTGCCCGTTCGGATTCGGCGTAAAACTGTAGGTCCCTTCCACTCGTGAGAGAACAATAGCACGCACAACACGAGTGGTTGCTGAGAAGCTAGGCCCTGGCCCTTCGGGCTGTAGCGCCACCCATATTATTATTATATTATTATTACTTAGGCATCTTCTTTTTTAAAATGGAATCATGTAAATGTCGGCCATGACTAAGTCTGTGGTCCGTTCGGAGTGTTCAAATTGTTGGTGACTCGTTCGAGCATAGCGACTGGTGTCTCGCAGATGTTGGCTTCCAAAGCGTCAATCGAAGCCGGCCTATTCCTGCAGACCTGAGACTTTACACATACACCCAGTGAGATCGCACGATCTAGGCGGCCAATTTACCACAGCAAAACGTGAGTGCTCCCCAAAGTGCTTCCTCAACAATCCGATTGTTTCACGAGCTGTATGACTCATAGCGTCGTCTTGTTGAAACCAGACCTAACCGAGGATGAAGCACATGGTCGAATTCGCCAAGACAAGGTGCTGAAAAGGACGACGAATCGATTCAAGACCATGTACACTCTCAGCTGAAGCAGGAGGTGGTCTCATCGATTGGAATGTAATCTGAGACTCCAATTTGCGAATATTATTGGCAATAGTGGTTTCAATTGGACGCACATGCGCACCGTAAGTTCCTCTTATCACATGGAAAACATTTCTCACAGAACGCTGATTTTCGTAATCCAGCTGAACGGTGCGGTGTGATAAAGCAGTTTGAAAGGAGCCACGTATGATGTGTCAAAGAAATCCCATTGAAAACCAAACCTCACGATGAATCACCCTTTACCTCCACCAACCAACATTCAGAGATGATCGTACTTTCCGGATTTCTTGCTCAGCATCCATAGCACACGAATTACATGCCCAGACAATACGAAGAGATGATTACACGACGAGATGAGTTTTCAAACTGAACTTTATTTCTTACGAATGATTAACATAGAGTGTGGGCAATACATGAAATGGTGCATCAGCAGAATCTGTCCAGACGGGATCAGATGACATGGCGACTCTGCGATGCACATTCCAAGAAAGAGTAATGAGAGCTCTGTTACGTTTAGAATTGTGGAAGTGCTGACGTTACTCAGGCGACTGTTTAAACGGACGTCGCATCGCTGTTTATATTTCGGCTGGTCTACCTCAAAAATACCATAATTGACGGCAAAGATAGCAATCAAACTTCAAGTATCACAGAGTAAGCAAAGTTAGGTTAGGTTATTGGGCCGCCAGCGAAGTTGCCAGCTCACTTAGACCATTGTTGGTCCATTGTGATACCGGCAAATGGTGACTGGATCAGATTTGAAAACCAGGTAAAATCGTTTGACGTTTGCTTTCACTGGGAATCGAACCTGGCTCCTCTATAACCAACGCAGGCACCAACCAACGGTGTCATTCAGACCTACAGAGGGATCCTTTCGTGTGCCTTACAAATTCTGTCTCCCTCCCTCAAATCCATCGATGGACATTGGCACAAGCACAATTTCTGTTCCGTGTTGCGTGTTGCCAGTGTGCCAGTTGACCCAGCACACAGGCTTCACCCTCGTTGGACTGTTTCGAATTCTAAGTTTAGGTTGGTATGTGTGTAGACGGTGGTCATCTTCCTTCTCTACTCAGTTGTACCATTTCCGATTCCGATTTGTGAACAAATTTGAATAGACCTACTTACTTATCAGGCCCACGACCCATGAAGGATCCGAGCCTGAGCAATTGCTGCCTTCCATCGGTGACGGTCCTGGGCGCTCTGCTTTCAGTCATTAAAGGCAAGCTGTCTTGCGAGGACTTGATCTCTCTACCGGAGGTTCGGTGTTCCTGATTTTCGCCTGTCCAGAAAACTAAATCATGTCACAACCAGAATAGCCAGAGGTTCGGTTTTCGTCTCCTTCTCGAACCAGGAGACTCCGATTCAAAGACCCTCTTTGCTGGAGCGTTGCTGTTCATGCACTCGACGGATTTTCGCCTGTTCCCCAACTTCCGAACAGACAGGGTAATGTTTTGCATGTCATGTGATAATTATTCCCCCGACGAGTAGCTTCTTTTTCCACATCATCATACAGCCAGAATAACTGGAGGGTCGGTCTTCCTCTCCTCGAACCAGGAGGAGACCCTCTTTGCTGGAACGTTGCTGTCCATTCGCTCGATGTGGCCGAGCCAGTGTCGTCGACGGATTTTCGCCTGACGAACAGGGTAATGCTTGTGCAGTTTATGTGATAATGATTCCCCCGAGGAGTGGCTTCTTGTTCCACTTCATCGCACAGCCAGAATAACAACCATCATTTCTAGACATGCACTTGGTTTCATCTTCTTGTGAATTCACATCAACTCCTCCTCTTGCTGTTCTTCGATCGGTTACGAGCTTTCGGCCAATTCTCAGGGACCAACCATGACAGACTTAGGCAGACCACAGACTTATGTCGAACTACAAAATGGTCATCGTTTGCTCTGTGATCACCAAACATTTAAAGATCCATTGATCTCGAGCGAAAATTAACGAAACTGAACGAAGCTGTGCATGATTTAGGGGTATTCGTCGTATTGCTCTAGTTGACTTAGGTTGAATCTAACTCTTGACTGTCTGTGATGTAAAGTGATCTCCAAATTGAAGCCTAGGATCCCTCCTCTCCTCGGTTTGGTAGGTAGGCAGGTCTTCAGCAGCCGCCGAAATGGTAAGTTTGTGATCTGCTTAAACAACTAATGCGAAAAAAAAAATCAAAAATTGCTGCACTAGACAAAAATTAGAGAAGCCATTATTAATTGTCCTGCATAAACTGTTACCACCAACTAATACCACCCATGCAGTAGATTAATTTCTTTTTTATATAACGTCATCATTATTTTTTTTCCAGAAGTTACTGTACTCAGAATATTAAATTCATTTTTTGTTTGTTTCTTTATCTCAAACGAAGGGGCCCTTTAATGCAAAAACAAAAAAACCAAAGATATCATTTTAAAAACGAGAACTATACGTAAGCTAACGTTTTCTATTATAGTTTGCCCCGAAGAACTGTTCAATGATTTGTGTAAATCGTGCGCTGCAAGAAAGATCAAAACTCTAAAGGAGATCAATATTGCTTTTCTACCATACGAATGTCAGGTGCGAAAATTTCATATAAATACAAATGTCTATGTGAAAGTCTAAACACCAACGAAAAGAAAGAAACGAAAATAGCAAAGCAAAGAATAAACGATAAGAACAAAAAACAAAGTCGCAATGTCTGCACGCTTTAAAGAAAAAAAATGACAAACACTTTTCACGTGTTAAAGAAAAAATTAAAAATTTAATTAACACCAAACCAAGCGTCAACAAATCGAATCTCCTTAAGTTTTGCTTTAATTTTTGTAGTGTTCAATTTAATGTATGTTTAAATGTGTACAGAAAAGCAAATCGTCCAGCCAAACGAAAAAAAAAACACCCGCTATATGAAGAACACAGAATACAAGTCTTGGTATGTGCCAAATTGCAAGTGTAAAGCAGACACGAAGTTCGTTTCGTATCCATTTTGTTGTATGCAAAGTAGGCGGTGAAAGTATTAACTTCAGTGTGTAGTGTTGACGTAGACCAGTAATGACAGCTTTATGTCTGCTTTTGTAATTTGGCATATACCTCAAGGGCGAAGCACACACAATGTAGACCAGAAACACACAGTTCTTAGATATAGAAATCGATATGTCTGCTACCTCTGCTAGTCTGAGAGTTGTTTCGTTTTCTTTTCCTGTGTATTATTTTCCTGCACCTTGTAAATGCTTGAATATGCTTTTTTTTAGAGTCTAAGATAAGCTGAAGCTTGTATGATTTTTGCTGCTTGATCTTTACTCTCGGCTGCGTACACAAGCAACTACGATGTCAAATCTTGAGTTTAAGTAAATGTTTCGTGAACGAATTAAAACGAGGTATGATGACAGACGCGAATACCGTCCCCCAGACTTAGACGAGGTCAAGGTAGCAATATCAAGACTGAAGTCTAACAAAGCTGCTGGAGCGGACGGTTCGCCCGCTGAAACATTTTAGGCAGCTGGAGGTGATCTGGTAGGGCGCATGCACCAGCTCATCTGCAAGATATGGTCTGAGGAAAGCATGCCCGACGAGTGGAATCTCAGTATCGTTTGCCCGATCCACAAGAAAGGAGACCCCTTGAACTGCGCCAACTATCGAGGGATCAGTCTTCTTAACATCGCGTATAAGATCTTCTCTGCCGTTTTGTGTACCCGCCTGAAGCCGCTCATTAATAATCTGATAGGTCCATATCAGTGTGGCTTCAGGCCAGGAAAGTCCACAACAGACCAAATCTTCACTCTACGGCAGATCCTGGAAAAGACCCAGGAAATGCAAATCGACACTCACCATCTGTTCGTCGATTTCAAGGCCGCATATGACAGCGTGCATAGAGACAAGCTATACAACGCCATGTCTAGTTTTGACATTCCTGCTCCATCAAGGTCGGTAACGAACTCACCGAGACCTTCAATGTCAAAAAAGGTTTTAGACAAGGCGACGCGCTGTCATGTGATTTCTTTAACATCGTCCTGGAGAAGATCGTGCGAAACTTACACGCCAACACTAGAGGCACGATCTTCCAGAAGTCCGTGCAATTGTTAGCATTCGCCGATGACATTGACGTGATTGGCAGAACTCAGCGAGCCGTCAGTGAGGCTTTTGCTAACATTGAGACGGAAGCGGCTAAAATGGGTCTGGCGGTGAATGAGGGCAAAACGAAGTATATGCTGTCCTCAAAAAAGGACACACAACATCGACGTCTTGGACAGAGTGTCACAATGGGCACCTATGACTTCGAGGTAGTCAAGGACTTCACTTACCTCGGCTCCGGAGTATGGTAAACTGTACTAACAACATCCGTACCGAGATCAAGCGTAGGATAACTCTTGTCAACCGCTGTTTCTTCGGTCTCAAGAGGCAATTGAGTAGTAGAGCCCTCTCTCGAAGAACCAAGTTGACTCTATACAAGCCACTGATCATCCCAGTCCAGCTATACGGCGCGGAGGCATGGACAATCTCGAAAGCGGATGAAGAAGTCCTTGGTCTCTTTGAGAGAAACGTTCTACGTGCGATCTTTGAGTCCTGTTTGTGTTGACGGGTTCTGTAGGAGAAGATACAACCACGAACTGTACGGGCTGTACAGCGACATGAGCCTGTCGGGCAACGCAACAGAGGACGCCCGCGCTTAAGGTGGCGCACCCAAGTGGAGAAGGACCTCAACCAACTTGATGTGCCAAACTGGAGACAACTAGCCAGAGATCGCGCTAGTTGGACAGGCATGTTGGTTGAAAAAATGTATTTCTGTCACAATACGGAGGCGGAACGAACTGGAGGCGCACTCTGAGCTGTTATTCATCGGGCTGTTAAGGAGAGGACAGATGGAGCACCAGGTAACCATCGGTCGTGAAATCCGCCTTAAACTCGAGAGATTCTCTTGTTGACCTGCAAATTGTCTGCAAGTACGACAAAGTTGTTTGTTGTTACAGCAAAAGAATGGATGAAAAGTAATTCCGATTGATTCTGCAAGGGATGACACGGTTGGAGTTCTAAATTGTTTGTTCGAAAGTTCTAAGAGTTTCATCGCAACCCTGAGGGCGTAGAGGCTGCCCGTGGTGTTGTGGGCATGGGCGTCGAACCCAACGTACTTGCATCATCGTGTCTAGGTTCGATCCCTAGTAGGTTAGGTTAGGTAGAAGTGCAGAGCAGTCACACTTAGGCCAGAGTAGGCCCGTTGTGATACCACGCGGATTGACTTCTCCTAACGTTGGTACCAATTGGTGCTGCTAATGAAACGATTTAATTAGCCAATGCTGGTACGACAAAAAACTTTTCACGGCTCTCCACTTTCGATTCACTGATAATGTTTTTTTTCAAGTTCCTGTGCAAAAAATCCTTCTCAAACTTGGCCGTTCCGAGTCGGCAAACAATTGCTGGTCCCTGTCGCTCGTCAAAGCACAATAGTACGCAGAATACGAGTGTCGCTGTAGAAGTTAGGCCCTGGCCCTTAACGGGCTGTAGCGCCACCCGTATTTTTTGTTATTATTCTAGCCGTTCCGAGTCGGCAAAAAATTGCTGGTCCCTTTCACTCGTCAGTGCACAAGCAAGCAAGCTCAATGCGAGTGATTGCTGCAGATGCTAGGCACTGGCCCTCTACGGGCTGTAGAGCCACAAATATTTGTATTATCATTCTGCCGGTATTTTCTTCTCATGCGTACGACACAAGCAGGGTTTGACCCAAACTATAGCTGTCTTCTATCGATGACGGTTCTGGTCACACTTCTTCCAGTCATCAAGACCATGCTGTCCTGGGTCCGCAATGACTTCTCAAAAGTCGTGACAAATTTGTATTTGAATTGGCTTTTGTCACGCTGAAACGACGATAATAAGGGCTGATCTTTATACCAGATGTTCGGTCTTTCTCTGCTTCTTCAAACAGGATTAGTGGCTCATGGACCCAATGTGGCCGAGTCAGTGCAGTCGGCGTACTTTCGGTTCTCGGACAACAACGGACAGTTTGCGTTTATCTCTTCTCCTTAATATGTGTGCAGTTGCTCCATCTAGCTGAAACCAAATGCTTCTTCCAATTCCTTCTTCGATTAGTGCCCCTCTCTGTACCTTTTACACCGTCACCAAACAACTGTGACTGGTGGCCGTTGTGGGTATGTGCGTCGACTCCAACCTCGACGTCGTAGGTTCGATTCCAGCTCCGAGCGACAAATATAATTGTCACGACCCACCTCTTTCGAGTCACTGACAGTGCTCAAAGAGTATTTCCTGTCTAGAAAAAGCTTCTCAAACTTGGCCCTTCGGAGTCGGCATAAAACTGTAGGTCCCTTCCACTCGTGTGAGAACAATAGCACGCACAACACGAGTGGTTGCTGAGAAGCTAGGCCCTGCCCCCCTACGGGCTGTAGCGCCACCCATATTATTATTATATAAACAACTGTGACCGATTGTGTACGTGCACGAAATACTGAATTGGGTGCCTTTGCCCATCGCTCGAGACATAAGACTTCAACAATTGATAGCTAAACCACTCTAGCGTCACTGCCAATGCTCAGGGAGTGTAACTGTCCAGAAAAAATGCTCTCAAACATCGCCGTTCGGAGTCGGCATAAACTATTAGATCGTCTGCACACGAGCAGATAATGGCTGACTGTTGTAGAAGCAAGCTCCACTCTCTAGGGACGCGCCATCCATTAAATTGCAATGAATTTCATGGTGACTACGAGCAGCTACGAGCATTTATCCATGGATTGAATGAAGTGAACCCATGAATGCTAAATTCGGAGATAAAACCAAGAAGACTTGGATCGTTTCAGACAATCGCCCGATCGAAGTCTACATGCGACCAACATTTCGGCAACATCGCCAGTCCGGAACCATTCTTTGGTTTTGCCGAAGAAGAACACCTCTTCAGAAGTATTGGGGGAATACCATCCGGGCCAGCGAATTTGTGCACGTCGAGATCTTTAAGTACTCTTGCAACTGTACGAGTGCGGAAGTGCATTTGTGAAACCAACGCTCTCGAGTTCAGGTGGGGACAAACTACCATCTGGCAGTGTTGAGCTGGCAGCAAAATGCACTGAGACGGGGTTTTCCATTATTGCATTCATAGCGGGTAACAAATGTTACATGAATTTAGCTCTGTCATCCATACAAAATTAACCATGGGATGTAGCATGTATGAAAACTTTCGTCAAGCTAAAATGTTCGTTTTTTTTGTAAACTACTTCCTTAGTTATTAACCTTTTGAAACACTGCATCATTGCATTTATTTGCAATTGTTCCGAACTCGCGTGGTGGCAAAAATGTGGATCGTATGTCCGGCACTGTAATTCCAAGCAGCATTCAAAGGGTGATTCAAAAAGGGGAAAGGTCCAAGACCAATCGTTGCCACGATGGCACTCAACCTTAATGGCCTTGTTTTGCCCTCGCCATTCGGCACGAGTATTCTACTGAGCTTGTTGTGTGATTCCTTTGACTGATGTACTTAAAGCGACTGAGTGTCAGCAGATGATGTCTTAGTCTTATATCACTGACAAGTGTAACCGTTTGACCATTTGACTGAGTCTGGCTTGGGTCTCAGAAGTCTCTCTCTTTTTGTCGAAAATTCGTACTGTTTCTATCGACGAGTCTCTTATTGAATGGATAAGAATCCATCTTCCCACACGGTCAATCCAAGCACTTCTGTTGGCCTTCTTGTCTGCAAAATGTTGGTGTACCCCTTCAAGGTTGTTTTTGGCGTTCAACAGTGCTTTCTGGTGTACAATCCAATGCATTACGCAGTGATCAGAATTTAACTGCTGTCAAGTCGTCACATTTCTGCTGCTTGGACCTGTGTTGCAGACCGAAAGCAATAGCAAAGCTAAATTATCAATTCATGACTGCGGCAACTGCTGTTCAGTTGATCAGAGATCGTGTTGTGCTTAAGCTTCGACAGCAGCAAAGGCAGCAGTCAAAGTCGAAGCAGTGCACAGTAAACATTCAGAGAAGTCAGCTACTTCGACTGAAGCAATTTAAACGCTGGAATTTTCTTCAAGGTGAACATGTTGAAATGGAGGAGTTGCGTTACTAAGCACACACATTGACTGTTAAGAGTCGATGCTTCCAGAAGCTCTACAAGTTAAGTCTCCTTCAGCCACTGAAGGACCCACCTTAACCACCGTCAGCTGAGCTCAAATGTGCACAGAAACAAACATTCGTCTTTAGTGGCCCGCATGTCTCCAGGCAGCACGGTCCTCCACTATCGACGGTCACCAACCGGCGAGTTTTCGAACTTGACCCAACCATCTCGTCCTGGGTCCGCCAAGCTGTCACCTGCTTACCTGATGGAATTGCATTCTCAAGAAAGTCGTGGTAATGGGGGCATTCGTGCCACGTGACTAAAACATCGAAGTATAGCCCATTCCTTTCGATAGAGCAGCTGCTCAACAATGAGTCCCCCGTGTACTGCCGTGTGTCCCATCCTGTCATGGAGAGTAACTGCAACGCAGCAGCATGAATCTTCCAATTCCTAATTTGATGCGTCTTTTTAGCCCTCTTAGTCCGAATGGCTACTACCCGTGATTTCTTTAGAACCTAGGTCCAACGTTTAGCTTTGAACGCTTACAACTACCTACTCAGTCTCTCATAACCGCATTTAAGATTAACATTCGCGAGTCTACATTTTTCCGTTAAATTCTTGCTCAAGATGTGACGTAGTTTGCCTCTGTACAAAGTAATGCTTTTCATTTTTCACCTTGTTCTTGTCCTACTAACCAATGTTTTCTTAGCACGTACTCAGCATGTCAAGGGATCAGTTCTAGAAGAACACACAAGCTCTGTTCCCCGTCTCAAAAGCTTCTCAATAGCGAACTGATCCCTTGCCATGCTTTCCCCCCACCAAACTCGTCAGAATGCCCATTGATCATTCATACTAATTAACTTACATTCCCAAATTCTCAAATTGAACTCAGGTATTTTCCCTTGACTCGCCGGATACCTTCCAATGCCTGTATTCGCCAGCGTTCGCTTCAATTCGAGCCAAGCACATTGAACGCATAGCCGAACAGATTGCTACACTTTGCGCAACACTGGGCGAGTATCCGATGTTGCGTTATCGTTCCGATTGGGATAAAAATGTCGATTTAGCCGCATCGGTGCAGCAAAAGCTGGACGCATACAAGGCCGATGAGCCCACAATGGGTGAGGGACCGGAAAAATCTCGCTCACAACTATTGATACTCGATCGTGGCTTCGATTGTGTATCACCGATGTTGCACGAGCTCACATTGCAAGCAATGGCCTATGATTTATTGGAAATTGTCAACGATGTATACAAGTATACACCGGCACCGAATGCTCCCGACAAGGAGGTCCTCTTGGACGAGAACGACGAACTGTGGGTCGAGTTGCGTCATCAGCACATTGCTGTCGTTTCGACGCAAGTAACTCAGAACTTAAAGAAATTTACCGATTCCAAGCGCATGACTTCAAGTGAGTAGTCAATTTAATGTTTCTCTTGTCACACAAGCACTGTATCTCGCATAAAATTCACACAAATTCCCCAGCTGATAAATCATCAATGCGCGATCTCTCGCAAATGATCAAGAAAATGCCACAATACCAAAAGGAACTGTCCAAGTATGCCACTCATTTGCATTTGGCAGAAGATTGCATGAAGGCCTATCAAGTAAGTGTGCGCATAAATTAAAGAAAAACGCAATACCCACCAATAACGTCATTTTAAGAACTACGTTGACAAACTGTGTCGCGTCGAGCAAGACCTCGCGATGGGCACCGATGCTGAGGGTGAGAAGATCAAAGATCACATGCGAAACATTGTTCCGATTCTCCTTGATCAGGTTCGTCAATTGCCAGTGCTGGGTGCCAGCGTTTAATCGAGAAATTTGCATTTTTCCAGTCCGTACCCAACTGCGATAAAGTACGCATAATTGCTCTCTACGTGATGATAAAGAACGGCATCTCGGAGGAAAACCTGACGAAGCTCTTCACACATGCCCAGCTCGGTCCAAAGGAACAAGATATGGTTAGGAATTTGAGTTTCTTGGGCATCAATGTTATTGCAGATGTAAGTAGTTGTTTCCTCCCCTTCCCGCAGAGCGGCGTGCATTCATCCACAACATTTGTCTTGATCATTTTCAGAGTCGAAAGAAACCCTATACCGTACCGCGAAAGGAGCGCATCACAGAGCACACCTATCAGATGTCTCGTTGGACACCGGTCATCAAGGACATCATGGAGGACTGCATTGAGGACAAACTGGATCAGAGGCATTTCACATTCTTGTCTGGCCGTGCGCAAAATGCAACATACCATGCACCCACAAGGTAAATTTGGTAATTTACTTTTTTTTTATAATTTGCGCGCGTTGCGCGGACCCTTAATTGTCCGGGGTCAAGACACAGCATGGTCCCAAGGTATAGAGGGAGAGACAGAGAGGAGGTGCACATTGGCCCTTAACATATGCGGACTGTAGTCTATGGGAAATATTGAGCTGGGAAGAGCATTCGTGTGGTGCGGCTAAAAAGCGAGTCTCTAAATTTCATTGTGCAGGCTTAAGGGTAAACTGATGTGCATTCCTGGCGGGACGTGTATTGCGGGTGAATTCAAGGAGAGGAGAAATGCAGTTGGGTAGCTCGCTTGAGCATCGTTTGTTGAAATAACGATAAAACACGGACGTCGATGTTCGAGCGAGTCTAATGAACCCGCGATTTCGTTGTCTCCTATAAGTTTTATCGCTCGCTTTTGAATTCTATCAAGAAGGTGCAAGGTGGTTTTGGGGGCACCAGACCAGGTATGAGCGTTGTACTCAAGCTTAGGACGAATATACGCGGCGTGTCCACGCACATACCCACAACGCCACGGGCCACCACATGTCAGTACCATTGTCGTATGCGGCCCTAAAATCGATAAAAAGAAAGTACGTCACAGGTTTTAAGAATTGAAAGTGAAGGGAACTCGTGAAGGATCTGATTAAATGTTCGCCTCTTAAACTTCCAATTGTTGTCCATATATGCCAATCATAACTATCTAACCACTATCCTCTACATCTATCATTTCAGCGCCCGCTATGGCCACTGGCACAAGGACAAAGCTCAGACAGCCGTGAAGAATGTTCCCCGACTTATTGTGTTTGTGGTCGGTGGTGTAAGCATGTCCGAGATGCGTTGCGCCTACGAGGTTACAAACGCCGTTAAGAACTGGGAAGTTATCGTCGGCTCATCACATATTCTCACACCAGAGACTTTCCTCTCCGACTTGGGCAGCCTTTCGAAAGAAGACTAAACATAATTGAATGACAACAAAACGATCAGTATATTAAAGTTACAATGCAATAAACAAAGAATTAAAGTTATAAACAAATGTTTTAAAAAAATTGTTAATACATATATTTATTATTTATTTTCGATTACACGTTACCGTCATAACCAAAAGTAAACAACTTAAAATAACCTTCTAAACCTTTCCACTAAATTACAGAGATGCATGTTGCTCGGTCAACCCTGAGATGGCAAACAGTTGGAAGTCATGTGCATGTGCATGGCTTTGAACATTTTTTTCTTTAAATGAGGCTTTTAAGCTGAATTAACCCCCTTTTTGTGAAGATGTACGCAAATACAGTTCTGCCCCACATGACTGCAAACTGAATCGCATCAGAGTAGGAGCCGCCAATTGAAGGCTTCTTCCAGCCACCCACGAACAGACTGTTGTCTTCGAGAACACTTTCACGTTGGTCCGTTGATCATCAGATCCACTGCTGTAGCGTAGGGGATATACGTTTTGAATACAGAGTTCTGTGTTCAATTCCTGACACGAGCAACTTTCATTATTTACAACTCTTATCCTTTTTCGGGTGGCTGACGATGTTTAAAGAGTATTCCTGCGTAGAAAGTCTTTCTCAAACGTCCTTTGGAGTCGGCATACAGTTGCAGGTCACCTCGCCTCGTGAGAGGAGAATAGGACGCACTAAACATGGCTGGTGGCTATAAAAGCCGCATTGCAATGTAGCTGCACATAAGTTCCAGTTGAAATCAACTAAAACTACTGACATTCGGTTTAACAGTGACGGTCACGGCTTTAAGTACAGTCCTCCGACATCTCCACACACCCATTGCGACCGACCCTGTACGCAGTTCATGCGCTCTCGTTTCTGACCAAAAGTCGGGGGATATCTGAATAATCGTTTCTTTTCCCTGAAAGTACACACACACCAAGGATTACTAAACGCCTCCTGCTTCCTTGGCTCCGTTTCCAACAGTCTTGGGTTGACCGGAATTTTATTTTTATTTGAATAACAAAATTTACAAACAATTGACGTAATTTTTATTGCATTACAATTTCTTCCTTTTTGCATTTCATAAAATAAATAATTCCAACTTGAACGAATACATAAATTTTAGTAACCATGTTATTGGGTAAACAAAATGAACATAATCAATAAACATTGTTAACCTTGAACATGCCTTCAAGAGCATGTTGACGCGGGATGAGGTGTTTAAATTGTCAAATGCCCCAGGTCTTGATGTGTGCATGAAATTGAGTGCGATCATGTGTACTCAACTTGAGAGAAAATGAATTGACTTAAATGAACCAAATGGACGTCCATCTCACACTCTGTCTGCAAATATCACATGAGAAACTGAAACACTGAAAGCAAAATGTCCCAATGAGTCCGAGGGCTGACATACGATTGCTATAATTTCCAGCGCCGCCAACTCAAGCGGGGCACTACCTACAATTTAAACGCATCATCCACGTAGAGCATTTGTATGTAAAAATATTATACAATTGTTATTTTTCCAAAGTCATATAAGTCAGAATTTGAATAGAGCTAAAATTAATATTAAACTATGTTTATTAAAACTATAATAACGGATTGTCAATTTACTGTTAATATTATATATAGTATATAAATACAATATATCCAAAAATAAAGTTTAGATTTACTATATACATATAAACAAGCAAATCTACTGTAATATCAAATTCAAAAGTAAAACCCAGAAACCTGTAACACGCATTTGAGAGACATTATAACTAACATTACTTGTGTGATATAAACGCAATAAGTAAGAACAATAATACCTAACAGTTCGTTTCAATAACTGCACATGCAACCGACTTACCAGGCGCTATTTTTGAGCTCCCAACCATGCCTCTACGACAAGTAGAAGGTAGGGAAAAGTGTCGTCAAAGTGGGCTGAAATGACAAATTTTACAAAATCGCCGATATCTCGGAAACTAAGCGTTTTTCGGCGATTTTGCTTTTGCTCAAGCTTTTTAGGGTTTATTGCGGAGGGAAAGACGCTTCTTTTAAGCCCAATACCATGCCTCTACGACAAGTAGAAGGTAGGGAAAAGTGTCGTCAAAGTGGGCTGAAATGACAAATTTTACAAAATCGCCGATATCTCGGAAACTAAGCGTTTTTCGGCGATTCTGCTTTTGCTTAAGCTTTTTAGGGTTTATTGCGGAGGGAAAGACGCTTCTTTTAAGCCCAATACCATGCCTCTACGACAAGTAGAAGGTAGGGAAAAGTGTCGTCAAAGTGGGCTGAAATGACAAATTTTACAAAATCGCCGATATCTCGGAAACTAAGCGTTTTTCGGCGATTTTGCTTTTGCTCAAGCTTTTTAGGGTTTATTGCGGAGGGAAAGACGCTTCTTTTAAGCCCAATACCATGCCTCTACGACAAGTAGAAGGTAGGGAAAAGTGTCGTCAAAGTGGGCTGAAATGACACATTTTGCAAAATCGCCGATATCTCGGAAACTAAGCGTTTTTCGGCGATTTTGCTTTTGCTTAAGCCCAATACCATGCCTCTACGACAAGTAGAAGGTAGGGAAAAGTGTCGTCAAAGTGGGCTGAAATGACAAATTTTACAAAATCGCCGATATCTCGGAAACTAAGCGTTTTTCGGCGATTTTGCTTTTGCTCAAGCTTTTTAGGGTTTATTGCGGAGGGAGAGACGCTTCTTTTAAGCCCAATACCATGCCTCTACGACAAGTAGAAGGTAGGGAAAAGTGTCGTCAAAGTGGGCTGAAATGACAAATTTTACAAAATCGCCGATATCTCGGAAACTAAGCGTTTTTCGGCGATTTTGCTTTTGCTCAAGCTTTTTAGGGTTTATTGCGGAGGGAAAGACGCTTCTTTTAAGCCCAATACCATGACTCTACGACAAGTAGAAGGTAGGGAAAAGTGTCGTCAAAGTGGGCTGAAATGACAAATTTTACAAAATCGCCGATATCTCGGAAACTAAGCGTTTTTCGGCATTTTGCTTTTGTTCAAGCTTTTTAGGGTTTATTGCGGAGGGAAAGACGCTTCTTTTAAGCCCAATACCATGCCTCTACGACAAGTAGAAGGTAGGGAAAAGTGTCGTCAAAGTGGGCTGAAATGACAAATTTTACAAAATCGCCGATATCTCGGAAACTAAGCGTTTTTCGGCGATTTTGCTTATGCTCAAGCTTTTTAGGGTTTATTGCGGAGGGAAAGACGCTTCTTTTAAGCCCAATACCATGCCTCTACGACAAGTAGAAGGTAGGGAAAAGTGTCGTCAAAGTGGGCTGAAATGACAAATTTTACAAAATCGCCGATATCTCGGAAACTAAGCGTTTTTCGGCGATTTTGCTTTTGCTTAAGCTTTTTAGGGTTTATTGCGGAGGGAAAGACGCTTCTTTTAAGCCCAATACCATGCCTCTACGACAAGTAGAAGGTAGGGAAAAGTGTCGTCAAAGTGGGCTGAAATGACAAATTTTACAAAATCGCCGATATCTCGGAAACTAAGCGTTTTTCGGCGATTTTGCTTTTGCCTAAGCTTTTTAGGGTTTATTGCGGAGGGAAAGACGCTTCTTTTAAGCCCAATACCATGCCTCTACGACAAGTAGAAGGTAGGGAAAAGTGTCGTCAAAGTGGGCTGAAATGACAAATTTTACAAAATCGCCGATATCTCGGAAACTAAGCGTTTTTCGGCGATTTTGCTTTTGCTCAAGCTTTTTAGGGTTTATTGCGGAGGGAAAGACGCTTCTTTTAAGCCCAATACCATGCCTCTACGACAAGTAGAAGGTAGGGAAAAGTGTCGTCAAAGTGGGCTGAAATGACAAATTTTACAAAATCGTTTTTCGGCGATTTTGCTTTTGCCTAAGCTTTTTAGGGTTTATTGCGGAGGGAAAGACGCTTCTTTTAAGCCCAATACCATGCCTCTACGACAAGTAGAAGGTAGGGAAAAGTGTCGTCAAAGTGGGCTGAAATGACAAATTTTACAAAATCGCCGATATCTCGGAAACTAAGCGTTTTTCGGCGATTTTGCTTTTGCCTAAGCTTTTTAGGGTTTATTGCGGAGGGAAAGACGCTTCTTTTAAGCCCAATACCATGCCTCTACGACATGTAGAAGGTAGGGAAAAGTGTCGTCAAAGTGGGCTGAAATGACAAATTTTACAAAATCGCCGATATCTCGGAAACTAAGCGTTTTTCGGCGATTTTGCTTTTGCTCAAGCTTTTTAGGGTTTATTGCGGAGGGAAAGACGCTTCTTTTAAGCCCAATACCATGCCTCTACGACAAGTAGAAGGTAGGGAAAAGTGTCGTCAAAGTGGGCTGAAATGACAAATTTTACAAAATCGCCGATATCTCGGAAACTAAGCGTTTTTCGGCGATTTTGCTTTTGCCTAAGCTTTTTAGGGTTTATTGCGGAGGAAAGACGCTTCTTTTAAGCCCAATACCATGCCTCTACGACAAGTAGAAGGTAGGGAAAAGT
Source organism: Eristalis arbustorum (assembly GCA_916610145.1). Taxonomy (NCBI): domain Eukaryota; kingdom Metazoa; phylum Arthropoda; class Insecta; order Diptera; family Syrphidae; genus Eristalis; species Eristalis arbustorum. The sequence goes on along the minus strand of OU744320.1, from coordinate 59,510,383 downwards.
ATCGTCAAAGTGGGCTGAAATGACAAATTTTACAAAATCGCCGATATCTCGGAAACTAAGCGTTTTTCGGCGATTTTGCTTTTGCCTAAGCTTTTTAGGGTTTATTGCGGAGGAAAGACGCTTCTTTTAAGCCCAATACCATGCCTCTACGACAAGTAGAAGGTAGGGAAAAGTATCGTCAAAGTGGGCTGAAATGACAAATTTTACAAAATCGCCGATATCTCGGA